>JAJIBD010030477.1:0-501450 GCA_021461705.1 Cryptotis parvus | reverse complement strand
AACAGGTATTACCACCTTCTAGCACAAAATAAGAAGTCAATTCATTTCTTCTAAATTATAATCTCTGATAGAGGAAGAAAAACCTCAGAGCAGACAACTGTGGCCTCATCTCTGACTTGAACCAAAACAGCACAGGCCAGTTGGCACATGACGTGTCTTCAGTGATGATAGTAAGCCATCCTGAGTTTTTATCATAGTTAATAGCCTGGTTTAAGTCTAAGTTGAAAGACGAGCAGATCTGATATGTTTCTACCCTTAGCTATCCGTTTTTAATTACATCATTATCGTGAAGATATATCACATTTTTAATCCAAAAAGCACACTGGCACTTATGTCTCATCTTTTATTTTATTTTTGTTTAAAATCCAATAAATGTTCCCAGAGCTGTTTTTTAGAAGGTGTCATGGAGATTTCTCCAAAAGTTTCAGGTTGAAAATATTTTATAGTCTCTAGTAATATATTAGTCCTCAAAACTTAAAAGAATTCTTTTTGGAATACTAATCTCCCAGGAGAAAGCTAGTTTCTCACAGGATAATTATGGACAAAAGTTATGAATTATTCATCTTTATATTACCCATAATCCCTCCAGTTTAGGAAGCGCTTTGATACGTATTTGTTGAATGAGCGAGTGAATGAATTATTGAGTGAGTGAATGATTAATGGGCCAGTTGCATTGTTTCAGGCCTTCTCGATGTGGTGGTTATACTTCAGGAGATGTGATTTGACCCATGATAAAACAAATTCAATATAATTAATGAGTCATCTCATAACAAGGTTCTACCAATGTTGTACTCCTAAATGAAGCCATGCTAACGACTCTCCAAAATGCATCTCAAAGAAAAGATTCGCTCCCACTACTTAAATTAGCTTTACAGTGTCTACCCATATTTCTTATGGATTGTGTGTTTGAAAAAAGACAAAATATCAATCCATCTAACTACCACAATCATTTACAAGTTGTGGTTCTCCTAATAAATACAGACACATAAAATATCTATTTATCTTTTAGAGATAAGACTGTTGGTACTGCTGGTGATTGTTATCTGAGTGAACAGGTGTGGCTGAAGAAACCTTTGCCTGACCAACTGTTCTTTCCACACTGTGCACACATAAAGTCTATTCTACATGTGGCAGCTGGAGCCCTATTTGCAGAGCTCCCAGCTATTTGTGACTTCGTCATGAAAACTCTTACTCTGCCCATTACAATTATGCAGAAATAGCTCTACTTCTAACTGATGCAAAGGAAGATGTCCTCTCTAGCACTACTGTGTGGAATTCCCAGGATTTACACTCAATCTTGGAAGTGTCACCATATGGTATCAACAGCTCTCCTCTTGGTGACTGTGCTATTCTTGCAGACAACCTCTGCATTTTCCAGTGTCTTCATTCTTCTCACCTGTCTGGACTCAAAGTTTCTTCCTTCCATGGGAATATATGTCCACTAAGTGTAGATCCTCACTGTCAGAAGTGTCAGTTTAACATTAACCATTAATTCACAAGTGCACTGATGAAGCTATTTAAGAATTTAACTTAAGAATCTATTTCTAAAAAAAAAAAAAGAATCTATTTCTACATTTACTTCCTGCAATTTATTAAAGTAGTGGGCAGTTTGCTAGGTGTCAGGAATACACCAGAAGTGAGTCACTGCTAAAAGTGCTTTCATTATGACAGTGCACAATTTTTCTTTCTACCCTACAGCAGAAAACACATCTTCCCTGTTAAATCCCTTAGACCCTTGCACCCAGTAAGAGCTTAATAAATGTTGAGGAGATGGGTCAGCCTTCTCTAAGACCTCAGTTCAAACTACATTCAATACGTATATATTCACATATATCTTATTTGTCAGTAAAACCTAAAATTTTTACTGATTCCATTTCCACTTTTGTGCTTACTGAGTCACCTGAACCTCCAAACTACCCAGGTAACAATCATGTAGGCTTGTAAGATCTCTTGCAAATCGAAATAACAGATTTGCGCCCTCTCTGCAATCTGGGATATGATTCTGTTCTTCCCAGAATTCCATCAAGTATTACCATATTTTCCATCCACTTACTATGTGTTTTATTAGCACTCCTTAGTGGTACAGCTGTATTCAAGGTGGGCAGATCTGAATTCATGAAATGCAGGTCACTCAGTTACTTATCGATGCTCTGGGGTCTCAAGCATCTGGAAAGTTCGTTTGTTAATTACTTATTCCCAAGACTATATTTTATGAATTCCAGTGATAGCTGGAATTAACGTTAAAATTCTCTGACACATTCTATATGCCCAAGTTTATATTTCTCAGTGTAAATCTTCAATCTTCACCCTCAAAAAATGGTTTTATCTAATGATGTTTTTTTGGTACACTGCATTCCGCTACAGCAGGAGGGTTTGCTGAGAGGGAGATATACAGAGGAAGGAGATGACATATAGAGCCCACCGGGTGGTTGGGATTCGGGAGGGGGAGGGAGACGGGACGTTGGTGATAGGAGATGGGTTCGGGTGGAGGGTGCATGTTGGAACCCTGTGGAGCCAGGACTCTACATGAGCATCCTTCAATTAAAAAAAAGGAGAAAAGGTGGAAAAAAATAAATAAATAAATATCTGCAGGGCTAGCCACAATGTGTAAAAAGAAGAGGGAGAGAGATGCAGAGATAGAAAGAGAGGAAGCAGGGCTATAGGCTATTAAGACAGCCTGGGGGTGGAGGGGGGGGGGGGGTGGGGGTACATTGGTGGTGGAAATGGGGTACTGGTGGAGGGATGGGTGCTGGAACACTGTATTACCAAGAACCAATTGCACCTTTGTAATTGTATGTCTCACGGTGGTATAATAAAGAATTAAAAAAATGGTTTTATCTCAGCTGGGTGTGATACAAAAAATGTTTTATATATATATACATATACATATATATATATATATATATATATTTCACTTGATACTTGACATCCTGTTATTCCTCAATTTGCTCGAGTGGGTGCCAGTAAAGTTTCTATTTGTCCCTGTCATGTGCCAGTGTAGCCCAATGGCATGTGCTTGCTCCAGGAATACGAAGAGCCTCAAACCATTCATTCAGGGTCTTGATGAAGAAGTTGACCATCTTGTAGGTGGGCAGCCACGTGATCTTTTGACATCCCATGGGATCCAGTCAGTAATGCTCTAGTCCAGAGGTCATCTCCAAGCTGCATTACATGTCCAGCCTATCTGATTTTTGACACCTTGGCAAACAAGACAGCATCTCTGACTCTCGATCATCGATGGAGTTCGAACTCCGGATTTCTTCTCTCACTTGAGTGAGGCATGAGATTCTAAGCACAACTTTCATTTCCTCTTTGGGAGACCAGAATAGTGTTCTCATCCTGCTTTCATAGGGCCCAGGTCTCTGAGTTGTATGTTAATGCAGGGAGAACAGTGGAGTCGAAGAGATGTCCCTGGAGCCAGAGGTTCTTGGTCCTTTTAGCTATTTCTTCGATGCTTTTAAAAGTGTTCCATGCTGCTCTCTTCCTCCCTGCGCAGTTTAGGTACTAGGGTCATTCTTTGGATAGCTCCATGTCTGAGACTTCAGGGATACAGAGATCACAGAAAAGTGCCTTAAGTAAAAACTATACATGTATATTTGTACCTATATATGTGTGTATACATATATAACATATACATATAAATGTATACTCAGGAAAGTACCTTAAGTAAAAACTATACATGTATACATGTACCTATATATGTGTGTATACATATATATACGTATATATATGTATATGTATATACATATATGTATATACATATATGTATACACGTACATATATAGGATGTATACATGTGCCTATATAAAACTATACATGTATACATGTACCTATATATGTGTGTATACATATATGTATGCATGTATATATACATGTACACATATATACCTATATGTATATACATATATGTATACACGCACATATATAGGTACATGTATACATGTATAGATTTTACTTAAGGTACTTTTTCTGTTATCTCTGTATCCCCTGAGGTCTCAGACATGAGCTATCCAAAATGTTTGTTTTTATCTACTCTGCTCATAGCAATACACTACTTCTTACAGGAAGGATTATCATCTTCCCCAAGGATCCCCAAAATTGTAATGAAGAAGAAAAGACCAAATAACTAAACGCATGACCAATGATAAAATGACATTTCATACCATTTTAACAGCATTACAACTGCCACTTCAAGGCAACATCAATGGCTCATTAGATGGTACCAATAATTCGTGCTAAAGAATTCAGACAGGAAGTTCTGAGTAGTGCAGATACCTCTCTCAGAGCAAGAAGTCTACAAAAGAGGGGGTTGTAGAGAGCAGTGAGGGCAGGAATTATCATGAGAATGATGACTGGAGGGGTGGACGGTGGTGAGTGGACATTTGCTACACTTCCAAGGCAATCTGGCAATTTTGGGACCCTCTCTCTATGTTAGGAGTTTGCAGCCCCCCATAGCCAAGGCAGTGAATGGATTTCTCCTGACTTCCTGTAAAGTAATTTACAGGCTCTGGACTAGATCACACAGGAAGTAGGTTTCCTCCCCGGAAGTTTGAATGAGGAGGGTGAGAATGAGGGAGTGTTGGTTAATGTGAGGCCAGGGAGGGAGGCGTGGGAGACCGACAGTCTTCAGAAGCCACAGTGACAGCAGTCCCAGATCTGCAAAACTCACAGCCCATCCCTGAAGGAAGTTTCCAGAGGCCAGGCCGCCAAGCTGAATTCACTGCAGCCTCTGCTGTGTGCAACGGGCCTTCTCAGCCCTGTCTTCAGCTCAACACAGTGCAGGTGAGTTCTATGGTCACATCTACAAATCTTACTGGAGACCACGCTGCTGATAGCGGTATGTGCTTCGTGAATCAATATTCTTGTCCAGAAAGAAACAAAATGTGTAGAAGTAAAAAAAAAAATATTGCTGATTGTGGACCAAGTTCCAGAAATGGAGAGCACAAACAACTGCCAATGTTTAGAGTTTATGAGTAATTAGATATAACAGTGATACTGTGTGCCATGTCCTTAAATGCTGGCTGTGAGATGGGCTGTGCCCCAGGACTCACTGGGACTCCGCTTTCAACACTTCAGCTGCAGTCGCAGGCTCGGGAAGTCAGGAAAGTTCCTTGTCTTGCCCCCCACTCCCATTCCCCCGCCCATGTCTCCTGGATGGGGCTGCCGCTCTGACGTCATGTGTTCACCACATTCAGTCTTTGATTACCTGCTCTTCTTGGCTCTTGCAAAGCAGGGGTGGTAATAGCACTCCAGAGCTGCCATTCCGGAGTGTCTCTTTCCTTTTCAGCTCTCCCTCACACCTTTGCAAATGGGTCCTTTAAAGACCCTCCTGTTCACCCAATTAAGTGAGCTGTTGCTTTCTTGTTGGGACCCTAATAAAGAAATGTATTATATTGGGGGTGTATGTATGTACTTTATTAAACACCTCTAAAGACCTGGTGGGAATAGATGGGCACAACTCTCAGAAGAGTGATTTGCCCCAGAGTATGGGCAGGGAAGATGAGCAATTAGATAAGACAATGGTAAATGGGAGACCGAGCAAGCAAACACATAGGTGATTTACATCAGCTAAAGCTTTGCTCCCCCACCCAACAAGCAAACACATAGGTGATTTACATCAGCTAAAGCTTTGCTCCCCACCCCGTGCATCCCTTTTATTGGTGGCTGTGGTGCTCCCCACACTTCCTTGTGGGAAGATTGCTGGAGATCACATGTTTTGTTTTGGTTCTGGAGATCCCAAAAAAGACCATAGGGAGTGATGAGGGTGGGGAAGGGGGGTGCAAGGAAATAAAGTCAAGCCTCACAGGTGGGAGGCTAGTACTTGATAACTGAATCATGCCCGTGTGTTCCAAAATGAATTCTACAGCTGAGTCAACAACACATAGAGACGTGAACTCTTTGGAACTTGTGTTAGTCTGTGATTAAGTGGTTTTCATTATCCTATGGGAATCCGTCTAATTGTGATAGAGTTTAACGTCTTAAACTTTTTAGACCTTTTTATAACTTAAAAAGTTGTTTTCAGTGACATAGCAACCTAGACAATAACCTTTGTTCCCTATCACTGTCACTGTCTTCCCGTTGTTCATCGATTTGCTCAAGTGGGCACTAGTGACATCTCCATTAGTCCTGTCACAAGCAAGTGCAACCCAAGGGCATCTACTTGCTCCAGGGACAGGAGGAGCCCGGCCATTCTTCGGGTTATGGAACTGAAGTCCATAATAATTACTAGTCTTTGGCATAAAAGTAAATAAAACAAGGGTAGCTTGCCAGGGCTTACCGTGTAGGTTGTATAGTCTCAGTAGAAGGCTCTCAACCTGAGCATTTACTGATGAAACTTAAAGGGGGGAAGATCAGGTTTTCTCTTGGATGGAGCTCTGAGGAACTATGGGGTCTGGATATTGAGAATGACTACTGCAAGATGTGTGGTTTGCTCTGGCTTCTTCCAGGCTTACTGGTATCAGTCAAAACATGTCTAGAACTGTTTACTATGTATAAATGTGAAAGAACTTGGGAAGAACCTTATGCTAAATATAGTATCCTATAAATATATCACATGGCCTCAAAGCGGCCGTGCGCCAAGGAACCTGTGGGTCTGGCGTGGGTGGGTCTCTCTCTTCCGGGCAACTGGCATGGAGGCGGAGGAAAGGGCAGGACCCAAAACTCCACTCCAAGTCCGGCCAGCATGGTCTCTCCCCGCTCATGAGAGCAAACCCTTGGAGCAATGTTGGACTCGGACAGGGGATGGCCAAGCCCCTTACCGGGAGGTCAGCTCCATGGGTTGCTTCCACATGGGGCTGGCCAAGCAACAGCTGTGGGTCTGAAATGGATGGGTCTGGATCTCTTCCGGGATTGCAAATTAGCTGAGTGTGGCATGGGTGGGTCTCTCTCTTTCCGGACAACTGGCATGGAGGTAGAGGAAAGGGCAGGGCCCAAAACTCCACTCCGAGTCTGGCCAGCATGGTCTCTCCTGCTCATGAGAGCAAACCCTAAGGAGCAAACCCTTAGGATCTTTGTTCCTAAAGATCTACAATTAAGAAACCTGAAAGATAGCACCAAGGATTAGTTCCTTGAGGACCCCACCGCCACCACCACCTCGTGGTCCCTGAGCATTTACTGGAGCCACATAGCCAGTCGTGAGCACCCGTTCCTCTGGGAAGCCCTCCACCCTCCAAAAAGAAAAAATAACTAATTAGATAGCGATACACACCAAAAAGTCATAGAATGAGAAAGTGAAGTTAGGTTATCAGGGACTGAGAGCAGGGAAATTGGGTGTGTTGTTTGAAGAGTACAAATCCCCAGCTATGACAGCCTCCATGAATCTAGTGTTCCTCACAGAGATTTCAGTTCAGAATTCTATGTTAGATATTTCAATGCTGCCGAGAGAGTAAATGTTAAATATTGTTATCACAAAGATATGATCATTATGGAGATATTGGCTAACACTAATGTGCTTGTGCATATTGCACATACGTAGCATATCAAATCAACAAGTTTTTCTCTTTAAAGTCACACAGATGTACATTTATTTTTACCTGACTAAACTTGTAGAAAGGAAGCATCTCTGTGTTATTTTCCAGAAGCTTTATCAGGTTACCTTTTCATTTAGGTCTACAAGCTCTTTGGAATTTATGTATAGCATTGTAATGAATACATGATGGAATTTTTGTTTTGGGGGGGACACACCATTTGTGCTCTGTGTTCAGGATCACTCCTGGGGACTTGGGGGACCATGTGAAGTGGTGGCACCATACACAGGTCAACTTCCTGCAAGCACCCTACATACTATACTTCTCTGTCCCCTGTTGAGACATTCTTGTGGTTAATTTGTGTTTAAGATACTTTTCCTTTATAATAATGAGTAAGATTTACCTGTTGATTCTTTTTTTGATTGACTATTGGTAATATTTCTTCCCTTAAATAGTTTGAGCGTTGGGGCCAGTAATGTGGTCCAGTGATTACGCTTTTCACATGTGAGGCCCTGGCTTTGCTCCCCATCACCTCCAACTCCAGTAGCACCACCACATATAGTCCTGGTAGTTCCTAAGCACTGCTGGAAATGACCCCCATAAGACATTTTTATTAATTTTTTAAATACTGCAAGAACTTGGGATAGCTCACAGGATAGAGCACATATCAGGCATCTTCAAAGCCCTGAGTTCGGTAGTCAGCACAGCAAGGTTCCCCAAGAAGCCACAGGTATAGCCAGGTGGCCCCAAGAACTGTGGATACCAATCACTGAACCATCAGGCTTACACCAGGATTGAAAATGTGAGTATTCAATTCACCTGGAAATTTCACTCTGGAAAAGTCTTCAATATTACTTCTTGATTGGAATAGATCATATTTTCTTTTGTTGTATCAGTATCTAAGGATAAATATTTATCTCATTTCATTTGAATACCCAGAATATAGTGTGATATTGCTAAAAATGCTCTTCTCTCAGCCTCTGCTCCCCCCTCACAAGAGCAGCTTTAGTATAAACAAGTATTCAGGGATCACTCCTGGTGGGTTTGGGGACCATATGTAATGTTGCCAACCTACCCAGTCAAGTGCATGCAAGGCAAGCACCCTACCCCCTGTACTGTTGTTCTGGCATCAATACAGTTTATAGAATTTTTATTGTCTTTTGTGATACTTGAGCTCTTACAGTGTATTAACTTTAATGTAGCTTGCTATGATCATTTTATGTGGGGCTGGAGATATATTAGGGTGGGTAAGGCACTTTACCTTGCACACAGCTGACCCAGGTTCAATCCATGACATCCCACACAGTCTCACAGTCACTGCCAGGAGTGATCCCTAAGTACAGAGCCAGGAGTAAACCCTGAGCACTTCCGGGTGTGGCCCCCCCAAAAAATCATTTTATGTTTTTTCATGTGTTTAAATTTAATTTCTAATATCTCCAGACCCACCTATTATAATAATTTAAAATATGGATCTAGCAGTTCCCTGCCAGGTACTGAAGAGTACAAAATAAAGGTCTAAGACTCGGTTGTTACTTTCAAGAAATTTGTGGTTCTAGGTGAGAACATGAACTAAAAAAGCATTTTTTTTAATTTTTTTATTATACCATGTGAGATATACAATTACAAGGATGTTCATAATTGGGTCTCTGTCATTCAGTGTTCCAGCACCCATCCCTCCACCAGTGCCCAATTCCCACCACCCACATCCAAACACACCCCCACCCAACCCCAGCCTGCCCCTATTGCAGGCACATTTTCTTTCTATCTCTCTGTCTCTGTTCCTGTATCTCTCTCTCATTTCTCTTACACTTTGTGGCTTGCCCTATATATATTAACAGTTTATGATGTCTCTATGTGCATATTCAATAGTGAGTTCTAGTATGACATCATAATTCCCCATTCCCATAACCTCTCCAGTTTGTTGCAACTAGAATGAACATTACACTGTATAAATGTGAAAGATCCCGGGAAGGACTTTGTCCTAAAATTCATTATTGTCGTGCCAGCGCAGCTGTGGATCTGGAATGTCTCTCTTCTAGCTGTTGGCTGTGGTGGCTGGGAGCTCGTAGCCATGCCCACCGACATGGAGTCTGAGGAATGGGTGGAGGAGCCCAAATCCCTGCTCCAAGTCCAGCCAGCGTGGCCCCCTACATGCTGAGCAAGCCCTAGGAGCTATTTAGGACAAGGCCAGGGGCTGGCTGAGTCTTTAAAAAGCATTTTTTAAAAAGATCGTTGAACTGTAGCAATACAAAAACCTATACCATTAGCACAGGTCTGGTCATATTACAAAGTTGAATAATATCATTATTATACAATTGTGAAATTTGAATATTAGTACTGTCATTTTGAAAATTTGGAGATACTTCATTGGATGCTAGCACATTGTGTTGTTTTGTCTTATAGTTCTACTTTAGCATACATTCCTATTACTTTGTCTATATTAATCTACCTTGAAAGGCATAAGTTAATTTTTATAAGTAAACAAGTCTTCATCTGTTCATGTATGTTGGCAGTAAATGCTGGCAGAGGGGTGGCGCCGTGGTGCGAGAGGAAGAAGAGCAAAGTTAGTCAACACGGGGTGAACTTACAGCCAGTAATTGTGGTCGTTGATGGGAACTGCAGCCTACCATGAACCCTGGGAAATAGTGGAGGCATATGGTTCAGTTATTCCACCCGAGCAATGAGCAACTGGAATATTTATAAGTCAACCGCTCCGCTCCTCACCAATCAATCATTTGTCGAGGACTATTCCTGGAAAGTGTTAATTCTCTGGTATCCTGTAACCTTCATGCATGGAGGCAGAGGGTCTCGGGCAGCCCCAAAGAAACCCTCAGCAAGAAGTGAGTGCTGTAAAGTACAAGTGGGTCCTCTCACAGGCCATGTCAGCCACTCTTGTGAAATACTATCCAGTTAACGCATTGTGGAATTCTCTCTCATAATATTATTTGAGATCTTGTTGCTTTGATGTTCATGAGCGAGTTTGACCTGTTAATTCTTTTCTCGTAATGACCCAGGAATTGGCCATTGTTAATATTTCTTCCTGAAAGATGGGAACATGTTTGAGCTGAGATCATGTTTTATGAAAAAAATTTTAAAAAGAGAATTTGCACTTCTTAAATAGAATCATTTAGACTTTGATTTCTTGAGTTTCTTGAATCTGATCATTTGTGGTCTTAAAGGTACTTATTTATTCTGCTTATTTGAAATTTTACATTTCTCGTCATAGAATTTTATCTTTAGTATCCATGTTTATGTGAGAGGATTTTTTATATTCTTAAGCAGCCCACATTACATCTCTGGGATAGATAACTTCCCTGTCATTCAGACCCACCCAAGATTAAGTATTAGCCTTGTATTTGCATAACTTCAGAAAGCAAAGGTAGGTTCCAAAGTGAATTTCTCTTTCCACTAACCTAAAAACTCCACTAACCTAAAACTCCACTGTGAATGACTTTGAAAATCATGGTGTCTTAATAAAATAAAAGTAAAGATTAAGGGTCAGAGCAATAATACAACATATAGGGACGCTTACTTTGCACATAGCTAACTTGGTTCAATCCACAGTATCATATATGGTCCCCTGACCCTCACTAGGAGTGATCCCTGAGTACAGAGCCAGGAGGAAGCCGTGAGCTCTGCTGAGTGGCCCAAAAAACAAAAAATAGATAATAAATTTAATTAAAATAAATGTATTCTTTAATCACCATGAATTGCAAAGTTATTCATGATTCAGTTTCAGACATACACTTAAAAAAGAGTTTTAAAAATATACCTTAAAAACTGTATCAAGTGAATGTAAAGTATGTTCATTGTGCTAAATGCTATGTATATTCTTGCTGGGGGGGGGGAGGAGAAGGGACAGAGGAAATATGTTGTGTGATACAGGATGCACCTGACTTACAAACAGCGCTTCTGTATAATCAACTCTTTGGGGTTTTTTGTTTTTGTTTTGTTTTGATTTTTTGGCTTACATAAAGTCAAACTGTTAAGATATTCTGGGGAAATAAAAACACTACTTTACAATAAAATTCTCTCACTGCAAAGCATAATTAACTTCCACCTACCTAGAAGGAAAGGCACAAGTTGGAAGCATACAAAAAAGTAACTGGAGTCTCAAGAGTGCAGCTGAGTTCACATCAGAGAAGAGATTTTCATTTGCATTATCAGACTGGAAAGGTGAGATGAATCCATAAGAAAAAAGTTTCTGGAAGACAGTGAAGGGAGAAAGAGCCAAATTAAGAGGGAAGAAACTGGAAAGTGCAGCAAAAACAAGAAGCGTGAAAAAGGAAAGGACCCAAAGTAATATAACAGGTCAAAAAAAAAAAAAGAGAGATGATCAATAAATCCTAGTTTGCCTATTGGCCTCAGAGAAAGTTGATTGCAATTATTCACTTCCTTAGTGCCATTTAAGAATGCTGTGAATGTTCTTGAGAAATACATAGTCAGAAAATATAGATAATAGGATCTGGAGTGATCATACAGCAGGTCAGGCACTTACCTTGCATGCAGCCAACCTGGGGTCGATTCTCAGCATTCTATATGGACCCCCAAGCATGCCCAGGAATGCAGAGCCAGAAGTTACCCCTGAGCATCTCTGGATATGACCCAAAAAAGCCTAAAAAATTAAAAAAATAAATTAAAAATAAAATAAAGAAAATGTAAATGATAGATTTTCACTGCTTTCCAAGAAATGCCATGACTGAACAGCTATAGACCAAGTAGTCCAAATATTCTTGAAAATGTTTATATCAAAAAAGACAGAAAAGTTCTGGACTGTCATTTCCAGAGTCAAGACTGGAGAATGCACAGTTGACTGGCCTGGAACCCAGCAGCCAAGAACATCACAGACTCTTCCTCCTCCAATCTCCTCTTCCTTGAACCTGATATTTAAAGTCCCATGAGGTTGTTTGGGGGGCTTTAGTGGGGTTAGGGAGGCCACACTCAGCAGTGTTCAAGCCTTACTCCTGGCTCAGCATCCAGGGACCACTCCTGCTAGCTGGGAAACCATGTGAGGTGCCAGGGATCAAACCTGGGTGGGCTGCATACAAGGCAAATTGCCCTACTCACTATATTATCACTTCTCTCTCCACCATGAGGGTATATATTAGGAGAAATCATTGCTTTTCTTCGTGTCAGATAAAGCATTTTACAAATTCTATAATAAAAGAAAAAGAAAACAGCAGTTCTTAGAAGAGTCATCACAGTATTGTTTTACTACATTTCCAAGGAACAAAGGAGTGACTCTGGGACCCAGACCCAGGGAACTGTCTTCCCAGCACTGTCTGCTAAGACCCTGCAAACTTAGGTGATTTCTTTAGGTCTCAAAGATCCAGTGCCAGCTTAATTCCAGCATCTCCGCAAGTGCTTTGATTCTTTTAAATTATTGCCCAACTCTATTCCATAAAAGTTTTGAAAGCTCCCTGGCTTTTAGGGTGGAATACTGTTTCTTGGAAAGTTGCAATATCTTCAAAGAAAATTTTTGGTTGCTCTGTTTGCTTGTTTTTTAGTTTTAGTAGAAGGAAGGAGCTAAGCTCACAAAAATGACCTGCCATCTCTTCAATAAAATATTATTTTTCGCTATTGCACACAACCTCCCTACTTCAAACAAGTATTCACACCCCATAAGCACTGGAGTCCACTTACTAACATTTGCTAAGCATTTATTACGCGCAGAACATGCATCAACTTAACCAGTTGAAGTCCAGTGTCTAGGAGTATGTTCCGCTCTCCCTGTGTTCCTCCTTTGAATAGCTGTTGACTCCTGCAGCAGAGATGGGACCCTTGAATCCTTGCTATCTTCATAGGAAAGGTCAAAGATAGCAGAACTGAATCCTCTGGAAGATTTAGCTGAATCCCTGGGCATATTTTAGTGTGCCTGCTGACACTCCCTTCCCTTAAACTTAAAAAATGGAGATCGGTTTTATTTAATCCCTGGTTCCTACTACTAAAAAATAATCTACAACTGAAAATATGTTTTAAGATGAGATAATAAATGAGTGATTCTTTCCTCTGACTCTGATTTCGCTTTTTTGAGCACAGACCAACAATCCTGGGCCTTCTGAGTTACATTGTCAATGTTGTAGCGTTGTTGATTGGAAAGGGATGTTTCGACTGTTCTGGGCCAAACTCCTGACTTTACTGATAAGAAAATGAAAATCCAGTGATTCATCCTCATTCCCCAAAGTCATAGTTGCTAAATGTTCAAGAACTGAAAGTCTGGTTGGAGACTACCAGACCAACCTTTCTTGTAACATAAACAACCAGCTTCCATATTCCCCTCTTTTTCCTTCCTTCCTGTGAACTTCCTTCTTTCCTATCTTCCTTTCTTTTTATTCCTTCCTTCCTTTCTTCTTTCCTCCTTTCTTGCCTTCCTTCCTTCTTTTCCGCCTTCTTTCCTTCCTTCTTTCCTGCCTGCCTTCCTTCCTCCCTTCTTTCCTTACTGCCTGCCTTTCTACTCTTGAATTAAATAAGAATTGAAAGCAAAGTCTAAAAATTGCTTACTCTAACCCACCACTCCGTCTACCCCTCTAGGCAATTTTAAGAAGCTTTCAACAGTTACTTTCAACTGAAACTTGTCTTTCAGGTTCTCAACCTAGCTAGACACAAACTCAATATTTGTTGTTGTTGTTTTGTAATTTAAAATAACTCCTAAAGCATTTTACATTTTTTGAACTTTAGAAAACTCTGCCTCTGCGTTATCTATCTTAACGTTGGTTTCCTGTACCTGAATGATTTAGACAGTAATTAAAATCAGGTGAAATGTATCCGTTGAAGCAGTCAGTGAAGTTTTCTGAGGCAAATCGTTGAACTTTAGCATGTGTTTTATGCTTCCTGATTTATTTTTACACATTAAATAGAATTTTAACTTAGCCTTTACACTAACAGAATTGTAAAATTGCAAAACATAAATTTTGAATACTAATCTAGTTTTGAATAACTTACCCAGACTATAATGACCTATATTTCAAGGTCACTCCAAGGTTTAATTTACAATGGAGCCAGCACTAGAGACCAAGTCTACGGGATTAATGACCAATTGAATGACTTATTCCTATTTGTGTCTTTTCAGTCTTAATGCCTCCAAAGTAAACTTTTATCTTCGAATCCTTCCTGTTTAATCTTTTCTTTTAAACTTGGAGGATGGGAAGAGGAGAGGATGTTTTCACTCTGTCTTCCTTTCTGGGGTTCCTCTTTTCTTTCATCTGTGGGTCTTTGCTGCAGTTGTCCTGCTGAAGTGGTAAACAAACTTCTAGGTCCTTGTCTGATATCATCAAAGAAGAAAATAAGCATATCTTACACTTATGAAACAGATTTCCTTCCCGACTGGCACAAACCATCAATACCTATAAAAGTAGCTACATCAAGAAATCTACTGACACAAATCTTTCAGGACTGGAACTTAGGCAGAAAGAGGCTGGGTTTTCATGTTTCAACCTTTACCATATAGCTGTATAGCTTCAGTCTCGAAGAAATAGCAAAACTTTGCCTTTTCAGTAACCTTCCTTAGTCAACTCTGAATCCCAGCCTAGCCCCTGCTCCCACCACTACAAGCCCTTCCCCCACTTCCAACCCACCTCGTTTCCTTAATTAGGGGCAAGACCTGCAGCTTTTGTTTCTGAAATCTGTCCTCTTCCCCATCTTGGACGGTGGAGTTTCAACAGCATGGTCCTCTTCAGACGCTGATCAGCTCTTTGAGACCTATACTCTACCATGGACCTCTGAGTGTCTCCTCCCCTCTGTCATGGTTCCACTGTAATCTTTCCACAGTGCGTCCATCTTACTTGAATGCTTTACATCATGAGAAATTGGTCATATACCTTTATAACACTCTCAATCTTGACTCCTAAACTAGCTCCAGTTCCTCAGTTTCCCCCACCTTTTCTTAACCTTCGCCTTCTTTGCGGGTTCCACCAGGCTCTGTCAATCCCTTAATTATGGTGGTCTCCTCTCTTTCCCATATAAAATGCCTCCATTGCCAAATTTGTTTAGTTAGATGGATTAACCCTAATCCTTCACAAAGCTGTATCTCCAGGACTAATTCATCTCACACCTTACAGTTAAATATCTACAGTTGCTCTCTTCATTCCAGAAACCACAAATCATAGGGTGCTATTCAAATTCAATGCAAAAAAAATTAAAATGGAAAATAATTTAACACTCAATTTAGACTTCACACTTTACCACTTTGGCTAGTGGTGAACACATGGGACAACACAAGTAATAATTGTTGGTTAGTACTACTCTATAAACTTCTACAAAAAGCTTTTACTTTTTACTGTACTTTAAAACACCTTCATTTTCACTTTTAGGAATATCTAAGCCTTCTCTTCCATATGACTTTTAACCTCCTACCTACTCTTTATCAATCTTTCACTTATAAACTTATTACTATAAACTTTACAGTAATCGATTGATTTCTCTCACTCCCTAATCCAATCCCATTCGTTTTGTAGAATGTATTCAAGGATGGCTTTCATAGAGGAGTCTGGTTGTGCTAATTTAGAAAAACGTCTAGAGAGATATCACTATCACTATCTTCCCTTTCATCATCTATTTGCTAGAGCGGGCACCAGTAATATCTCCATATGTCCTGTCTCATGCTAGTAGAACCCAAAGGCATCTGTGTGCTCCAGGAACATAAAGAGCCTCAAACCTTTATATTAGGTCATGGGAGTGACCTAATATAAATATTACTGGTATTTGGCATATCAAATACTACACGAGCAGCTTGCCATGCTTGCCGTGCAGGTGGCATACTCTTGTAGTCACCTCTAAATAAAGCAATTAGATGAACCGTGTGAGCCGGGCTGGGATAGTCTTGTCTGCTGGGTGGAGTTGTGACCGAGGGAAGTCCGGATGTGGAAAATGGTGGCCCCCATGGAGTAGGGGGGGTCATCTGGCTTGTTGTAAGGCTCTGCTGGGGTGGCAGGCCAGGGCTAGAACCCACCATGCCTCCCGGGCTCCTCATGAGTGGCTGGGCACAGGGAGAGCAAGTAGCAGCTCCTCCCCCATGTCTGAGAGTCTCTGGTTCAGCATACCTGGGCGGATTGATAAAAAAACTGCTGCAGGGTGGGTGTCGATGATCCGGGCTGTGATAGTCTGGTTTGCTGGGTGGAGTTGTGACAAGAGGGAAGTCCGGATGTGGAAAATGGCAGCCACCATGGAGTAGGGGTGGTCGTCTGGCTTGTTGTGAGTCTCTGCTGGGGTGTCAGGCCAGGGCTAGAACCCGCCATGCCTCCCAGGTGCCTCATGAGCGGCTGGGCACAGGGAGAGCAAGTAGCAGCTCTGCCCCATGTCTGAGAGTCTCTGGTTCAGCATACCTGGGTCGGATTGAAGAGAGGTATTCAACTGATATTAGATGGCCACATAATTTATGTAAAATGAAAAGTCTGATAATAATTAGCAGATTAGTAAATAAATCTTGTTTTGCTAAAAAGAGAACTAAAACTGGTCTCTTTCAAATAAATGGCATTATAATTTCCCTACATAGAATCTAAAGGCTTAAGCATAGTTTAGGAGATTTTATATGATCTGAGACCATCTCCCTCTCCAAATTGGTAGAACTAGTTGCCATTCACCAAAGGTCCTATTTTTTTACGTTTGTGAATTTTCTTGTTTTTATTCCTGTGCCTAGTTGTATTTACTCTACCAGTCACACCAGCTCAATGTGGCATTTTAAAATATTCATACAAATACTAAGCACTCATTACTTAATTTTTTCTGCGTTTGAAACCATACATGATATTCAGAAAATTTTGGAAAACAAAAAAAACATTTTAAAATTCCAAAAGTATTCACATTCCTACCATTCAATTTCACTTGATATTTCATTGTGCATTTTTACCTATGTGTGCTTGCATAATTTTCTTACCAAGTTTTTGTTGTTAATATTTTGCAACAAGATTTTTTATCATATATGAACTCTCTCCTATAATAAGTACTAGTTAACATATGTGATTTAATCACTGTATATTAATTCATTAAAGATACCAAAGTACTAGAAGTAAGTTTATAGAGGTGTGTGATTGGTTTTGAAACATTATATACCTAACTCTCAACTACCAGTAACTGGAAATCACAGGTCTTTCATTAAATTTGTTTAAAAACATACCATATCTCAACTAACTAATCATGGATTGCTTAGTATTTGACATTTATAAGATAACTTAATGTTTTCTTAAAACAAAAGCAATTTTGTCCATGAACTCTTGAAAGAGAAAGGCAATTTTTTCTAAAAATTGATGTGTAATATTTGATGTGATAAGTTTTTGTGAAAATTTTCTCAACTTATTGCCATTAAGTTAATGGGAAATATTTCACTACTGAACTTCTAGAAATAAATACAAACAAATAGGATATATAAAGGTAGCTTATTCAGTTTTTATTTTGAGTACTGCTACTAGGCTAAATTCTTCTAAATACATACATGTTAAACACAATTTTAAATTAATTTTATGTATGTAATAACATTCCAGAAATTCATCCATAAATATAAAGGTGGAATGTAGCCTTTATGAACATTTCTACTGCATTTTTAATCACAGATAAAACAAAGATCCACTTTTTAAATATTATGCAAAGTTTATGACCTGGGAATTTTTGAAAATTGAAATTGTTTCTCTCATAGATGGAGATTTAACCATGCCTAATTTAAACTAAGCTAAATTCTAAGAAACATAAACAGGACTAATATATCATAGATAATCATCATTCAACATTTTAGCAAGTGAAAGGTAGACTTGTGAATATATGAATATCAGGACATGTGCCAAAACACTGCCATAATTTTATTACTCGCTGCTGTTCCGCTAATTTTAAAATGACTCCACTCAATCTCAATTAAAATTTTAATAAGCTGCATCTTCGTACTGTTTGGCAGGAAGGGGACACAAATGTCTTCCCATACTCTCTTGCCTACATAAAAAAATTAATAATCTCCTTTTGAAAAAGAGATGAAAATTATTTCAAAATTTAGCATAGAGAATAACAAATGAGGATATATAGTATCTCTATAATATCAATAAGCAAATGAACTTTGAGGGACTCCATCAGAGCTATAAAAATATCCAAACTTCTCTATTCCAAGCTTTAAGCATACATAGTATAAGACAGAGCTTGCATTAAAGAAAACACAGCTTCCAAACACTGGCAAAATTTCAACCAACTCATACCAGCAAGTAAGTCATACAGCTACCACCACATTTGCATCAGAGAAACCTAGAGGCATTCTGAGCTAGGTCTTAAAAAGAGCATTAACTTACTAGTGGGTGGTGTCTGGATATACCTGGGAACAAGAAGCTGGTGGTGAGTGTATGTAGCCTGTAGGCTTCTCACACTTGAGCAAGATGATTCTGGAAATGCAATGTGCCAGGAAACACCTGGCATGTCTTTGGCCAAGGAAGGAAAGTACACAAAGGTGAATCGCTCAGAACAAAGCTGAGACAGACTGAAAGTGAGCTGATCATATCAGCGGACAAAACGTTGGGTGCTTACTAGTCAATCAATACTCAGTAGTGTGGCAGATGTTAACTTGGGCATGAAAACAGACACTAATCCTGATGTTTAGTCCAAATCACGTCAGATTAATTGTTCTGCCTCAATGTTCAGTTTAATTGAGGTCATTTTTGATGACTGACCTTTTGATACAAGCTATCCAAAGCAACCTTGGCTATGGATGTGAGTGAGTGTCCAGACCTTTCGCACAATAGCAAATGAGGAGCAGGTGACGTTTGCAGAGCTGATACCAGTTGGCTACTGAGATTGCACCTACAGTTCTCCGTCAGTAGGGCTCTCCTGCGATGTTCACTTTTCACCCTGAAATACATAGTTATTCTCTTGAAGAGGACATACTAATAACCATTTTTCTAATTCATTAATACATATTCTTCTATGAATAATTATTCACAAAAATGCAATTTTTGCTCCCTTACATGTAAATGTTATAAAGAAAAATATTTTTATAGATCAAGTTCCATTTTCCATTGATTTTCAGTTGGGTCCATGAGATTTTAACATAAGCCATCAGTAATCTCTGCAGGTGGTAAAAGATGGTGTCATACTTACTAATGCTTCTTTGCTGTAACACTGACTTCACAGGATAAATGTTTTTACGTGTTTGACTTCATTTCATACTCTGAATAACCCAGTAAGGAAGACAGGAATGATTACAGGAGTGTAGCAATGAGGAAATGAGCCTAGACCATGGGATGACCATGAGAAAGCAAGCTATTTCATGGGTTACTCACGGTCCCTGGACTGCTGAATGCTCACATTTTTCTGACTTGAAATCTATCCTCTCACTTCTTTCATATAAACAGGATTGTAGCCATATTTGCTCTAAATCAGACCATTTCTAGAAAAATGTCTAAACAGATGTTTCTTATGTATTTCCTCTGTAGACACTTAGATAAGAGTTATATAGTTATATATACTTATATCTCTATATAAATCCAGATAAATGTTTACATATATTTTATAGTTAATAATGTATTTGAATATTCATTTATATATAATAATAATATATAGACCATATGCTTAAAATCATACACATGTGTATATATAACATGTATATACACACATATCTATAAAGCACACATGTATAACTACATGAGAATAGTATGATAATTACAGGAGCTGGTTTATCTTCCTGAATTCTCTACCTCTACCTTTTCCCAAATCTACTCATTGTAGACAAAGCTACATTTCTTTGTCAGTCAAGGAGGATTGGAAGGAGGACCCTTGGCTTTACCCAGATGGAAGAAACACAGAAGGAATATTCCTATAATACCCATTGCATGTGTGATCTGCTTTAGTATCATGGCATTGGGCTCCACACTCTGAAGTCACATCCTTTACTGGAGAAAATGGGAAACATAGTCTCCGACTTCCAAGCTCAGGACTTGGCTTTGGCAAGTTTTATTTCATGAGCTTTTCCTTTAGCAAGGTCGGATGTGAAGCTTCTTTTCATTTTTGTAGGTTTCCTGCTTTCAGTAAAACAAAGGAACTAGCCTTCTAAAAAATGTCAATAGGATTGGAACAATCATAGGAATGTTGATAATACCAAAATAATATCCAAAAGACTTTCAGTATAAAATGTGAAAATATCCACAAAAAGTGAAAGCGAAATTTGTCTCAAATGACTTGAATTTCCAAATCTTCTAGGAATCATTTTTATTGAATTATAAGATCTTAAGAAATATTGAACAGGGCCAGAGTGATAGTCCAGCAGATAGGAAGTTTTCCTTGCATGAGGGCCCACCTGGGTTTGAACCCTGGCATACCATATGGTCCCCCAAGCACTGCCAGGAGTATTTCCTGAGTGCAGAGCCAGGAGTTACCCCTGAGCGTTGCCGGATGAGACCCAAGAAAATAAAAAGAAATATTGAACAGTATTTGTCAGTGCATCATCTTTGGAGCATGTATCTGGTTGTTTTATTTGGCACTTCAAGGAAGCAGTTTTACACAATTATGTCAAAACATTGAGTTAGCCTTTGTCAAAGAAAAGCAAGCATTTGACTTCTTAATACTCAAGGGATTTTGTGTTTTAAAGAGAAACTAAGCGTCAAGAACAATGAGCAACTGTATCACTGTCTCACTATCTTCCCGTTCATCATCGATTTGCTCGAGCGGGCACCAGTAACATCTCCATAACTGTCTCATGCAAGTAGAGCCCAAGGGCACCTGCTTGCTCCAGGAACATAAAGAGCCTCAAACCATTCCAGCAGGTCATGGGAATGAGGTCTATAAGTGTTACTGGTATCTGGCATATCAAATACGACACGGGCAGCTTGCCAGGCTCTGCCGTGCGGTTAGCATACTCTTGCAGTCATCTCAAAATCCAGCATTTATTGATGAACTGCGTGGCCGCATGAGCTGGGCTGAGATAGGCTGGTCTGCTGGGTAGAGTTCTGACGAGGGGAAGTCCGGATGTGGAAAATGGAGGCCCCTCATGGAGTGGAGGGGTTGTCTGGCTTGTTGTGAGGCTCTGCTGGGGTGGCGGGCTAGGGCTAGAACCTGCCATCCCTCCCGGGTGCCTCATGAGCGGCAGGGCACAGGGAGAGCCAGTAGCGGCTCTGATCCATGTCTGTCTCTGGATCAGCATAACTGGGCCGGATTCATAACAATGAGCAACTATTCTTAACTTTATAAGTGTCTTTTATTTGCTCTTTTCCTTTTGACACCCTTTCTCAGGCACATCTGGACAAATCCAGTTATATCTCCCATGTTAGAAGGAAACTGAAGATTCAACCATAGAGTTCTTCACTTGATGGAAATATTTCCATCCTCAGGGAAAGTAGAAATTGAATATGGTTATCTTTGAGATCTAATTCTAATGGAACAGGTACATCAAAGCCAAGTTGGAGGTAGTAACATATGGAAAGAAGAGGCAGTGATGACAAGGTTCAAGATGAGACTGAATTAAGCATGAGTGAGACAAGAGTAGTTGACAGAGAGAGAAGATCAGAATGAATTAAATGCCACAACTCTCCTTAGTCAGTACGTAGGACAATAAATAGTAGTACTGTTAGATTTCATTTTCAAACACAAAAGAATGTATTTGGAGAGACCATAAATTTTAATTATCAATTAGATACATAAATGTTACTCTTAATGAGTTCACACTTCCCCAAGAAAATAAACACTCAGAGTTGATGTTTAATAATCTGCTAACTAGTAATAATGTTGAAATGTTAAGCAGCAAAAATATAGATTCCCTGAAATGGTGTACTGGGGCCTCAGATGTACCAGTATGTCTCTGCATCAGTGGGAATGTATTTTGTTATGCTTAAATTCTAGAGGCAGCCAGAAATCTGAACTCACAGAGGGTCTTTAGAAGGGGTCTTCAACTTTCACGTACATTGGATGGGAAATGATCATGTGCTTCCAAAAATGAATCGAAAGTATGTCTCCATAAGTAATATGTTTGCCTTTTGAGATATAAAGAAACATAGTAAGGATGAAAAATAATGGTGAAATGGTGAAATGGTGAAAAATAACGGTGAAAAGTAAAAAGAACCTGAGAACTAAGTTTGCTAAGGGAGGTGGAGTGGGAATGGGAAGGGCCCATGGGATAAGGGTGGAGGGAAGCAGACAGACACTCTAGTGGAGTGTGTGATATTGGAATATTGTATGCATAAATTCCTATCATGAAAATATTGTAAATCACGGTGTCTCAAAGGGAAAAATGCATCTGCAATCCTTAAAGACAAATTCAACTATTGAATAGTTGGGTTCTTTTTTATTTTTATCACAATGCTCAGGGGTTTCTCCTGGCTCTGCACTCAGGAATTACTCCTGGTGGTGCTCAGGGGACCATATGGGATGCTGGGGATTGAACCCAGGCCGGCCGCATGCAAGGCAAATGCCCTACCGGCTGGACTAATGCTCTGGCCCCTCATCATATTTTTTTTTCTTCAAGTAACCATTGGGGGATTTGAAATAGCTCTATTAATAATAACTGTGCGTGATCTTCTTCTTACTAGAATAGTTTGCTACCAAACTCTTCCACAAAACAATATGATTTCATGTGGATAGTATAATTCCTTTCTTGATTGAGATCCGCCGATGTAAACTCATCTCTCATCACTCAGGACACAATAAAGTTTCAAAACACTTTAGTACAATAGATGAGTGAAATGTGCTTTATGTTGATCTGGTTTCTAAAATACCAGATATCTCTCTACTCCTTCAGTCTATGTTTGGTGAAAGGAATACAGGCTACAGAGAAAGAGAAAGCTAGATTCCAATATAGACCCATCTCCAAGGGAACTGAACTCAGTTCTTCATATAGAAAAGGCAACTCATAACACTTTGGCCTGGCTGTCAGGTAGATTACAGCGAATGCATGTATGTACACCCTTTGCATGCACACAGTCCACTAGAATACCTGATAAATATTCTACACACAATAAACTAAAATTAATTTTACTACTTGACAGCTAGGTCATTCCACTAAAGCAAGTCTGAAATAAAAGACCAAACCAAAGCCTGGTACAAGTGCTCAAGAATGAGAAAATTTAGCCTAGAAAGAGTAAGTTACTTGCTGAACAACCGGTGCTGGCGTGAATGTGGGGAAAAAGGGACTCTCATCCACTGCTGGTGGGAGTGCCGACTGGTCCAGCCCTTTTGGAAAACAATATGGGCATTCCTCCGAAAGCTAGATATTGAGCTCCCATTTGATCCAGCAATAGCACTCCTGGGAATATACCCGAGAGACCGAAAAACACATAGCAGAAACACTATCTGTACTTCTTTATTCATCTCTGCGCTATTCACTATAGCTAGAATCTGGAAACAACCTAAATGCCCGAGAACAGAAGACTGGCTAAAGAAACTGTGGTTCATCTACACTATGGAAAACTATGCGGCTGTCAGAAAGGATGAAATTATGAAATTTACCTGCAAATGGATGGACATGGAGTCTATCATGCTGAGTGAAATTAGTCAGAAGGAAAAGGACAGATATAGAATGACTGCATTCATTAATAGGATATAAACAGATACCAGTGTTTTAATAAATATGGGAAATGGTAATGGCAGATTAAAACTCACCACTGAATATACACAAAGAGACTTAAGTGATAAACTCTAAATATCTGCAGGGCTAGCCACAATGTGTAAAATAAGAGGGAGAGAGATGCAGAGACAGAGAGAGATAGAGAGAGAAAGAGAGAGGAAACTGGGGTACCTGCTATTAAGGCGGCCTGGGGGGACGGGGGGGGAGGGGTACATTGGTGGTGGAAATGGGGCACTGGTGGAGGGATGGGTGCTGGAATACTGTATTACCAAGAACCAATTATGAACACCTTTGTAATTGTATGTTTCACAGTGGTATAATAAAAAATTTTTTTAAAAAAAGAGTAAGTTACTTGCTGAGAAGTCAAAAAATTAGTGTTTTTCAGGGAATGGGGATATTTTCTCAATTCCTATTGGAAGATATGAGAGTGGATTTCACTGATAAGCTAGTTCTCTGCTCGGTTTCTCAGTCCTCTAGTTTGAATTGCACATTGTTTTGGCATAACCCAGAATTATGTTTTCTTAGACCCGCACAAAACTGAATATATGTGACTAGTTCCTGTAATCTCTTCTGATATTTCTTACCCTCATATTTTATAGCTCATCTATCTTCAAAACAAAAACACTTAGCAACTCTATTCCATGAATCAGTCCTCCAAACAATTATAACATCTATCCACTAAGAGGATCAAGAACAATGGCTGAACTGGGTTGTGTCAACTTTAATTGTTGCTGCTATGTATCACTTCAACTTTTCAGAGTTTAATTAAGAGCTGAACAATGCTTGGGGGAAAGTGCTCCCTCACCTTATCAAAACACTAAGAAAACTTAGTCTGTGCCTAAAGTAAGGTGTGATGCTGTTAGGCAGCTTTCTGCCACTTCTCAGAGACCTCAAATCACACTCTTCTTTTTAGCAAATTAAAATGATCCTGGATGCTGGAGAACATCTGAAAAAGGTTTTGGCTCATCTGCCTCGAGTTCTTGGCTCTCCAGTTTCCTTCTATTTCTGCTCTCCACAAAGCTCTTTCCTTCCTGCCTGCCTCCTCCACTGTTGTGGCATGGGATATGCCCACTTCTTCAGTCACATAGGTCCAATCCAATGTGACATATTGGATATGGTTCAGAATCTGAACCATTTGCCTGTCATCCATCTATAATGAAATGCACAATCCAGTCATGGGAAACTTTGAACAATGGTACCCCAGGATTTGAGACAGCCTGTGTCCCATCTTCCAAATGCCATTCTTCATTCCTAGGAGGTCGTGATATCTTAAGTTGTGACAGCATCACCATTCTCAAGGTTATGAAATGATTCCATGACTGGGAAAGCACTTGAAAAGTCCAGCACTCCACGAATCTTGGTTGCTTTTAGAATGGTTTCCGCCTAGGCTGCCTTGCTTTGACACAGCGGGAGTTGATAGCCATTCAGGAGGAGAGCCACAACATTAGGAGCTGAAGTGCATAGAATTAAAGTGTCTTAGTTGGCTTGGGCTGTCATAACAAAATGCCATCAACTGGGAACTTAAATAACACATTGATTTCTCACAGTTCTAGGGACAGGGGCGGTCCCAATTGGGTTGTCTACTCTAGCTGTTTCTAGGGAGAACCTTCATTCTAGTGTCTGATGGCCACTTTCTTGCCTGCTCCTCCTTGAAGAATGAAAGAACTCTGGATTCTTCAAGGACACTAATCCTGTGCTGGGGTATTCACCATCATAACGTTATTTAAAGTTTGCCTCCTAAAAGCCTTTTGATTCCATAACATTGGCTATTAGGGTTTCAACATAGTATTCTCAGGATGTATGATCACTTTTCATTCCTAGCAAGAGTATTTTGAGCTATCTACAACGTAGGAGTAAGTACGGTATGAGGGAAGTTTGGTAGAGAACTTTTTTTTTTAATTTTTTATTTTTACAATTACAAAGATATACAATTAAAAGTTCATATTTGGGTTTTGATCATACAGTGTTCCAGCACCCATCCCGCCACCAGTGCCCATCTCCCACCACCAACGTCCCCGGTTCCCTCTCCCTCCCCCAGCCCTCCTCCATGGCAGGTTCTTTATTTCTTTCCGTTTCTCTCTTTTTCTCTTTTCCTTCCCCTCCAGACTATGGATTACAGAACATACACTAAAGGGTTGTCATGTGTATCTTTTTGCCTCTATTTAATGCTCAGTTCTAGGTTGGCATTAGTGCCTTCGACAATTGTTAGCACCCTGTTCCATTTTCTGTCTTACCTAGCCTCTGACTCCCACACGTTTGTGATAATTTCCACCTTTGACAAGACCTCCTGATATATGTTTCACTTGACCTTGGATATTGGTATCTTAATATGTACATATATATTTATGTTATTCAGATAAATGCAGTCATTCTGTGTCTGTCTCTCTCCTTCTGGCTAATTTTGCTCAACATAATTTTCTCCATGTCCATCCATTTATAGGCAAATTTTATAACTTCATTTTTCCTAATAGCTGCATAGTATTCCATTGTGTAGATATACCAAAGCTTCTTTATCCAGTCATCGATTTTCAGGCACTCTGGTTGCTTCCAGATTCTGGCTATTGTGAATAATGCTGCTATGAACATAAAAGTAGGGATGGTGTTTCTGCTGCGTATTTTTGGTTTCGCAGAGTAGATTCCCAGGAGTGGTATGGCTGGGTCAAATGGGAGTTCAATTTCTAGTCTTTGGAGGAATGTCCATATTGTTTTCCAGAAAGGCTGTACCAGCCGGCATTCTGGTGGAGAACTTTTAATTCGAGCTTTATGTCTTGCTTTTCCTGGAAAAGCAAATTAGCAATTAGTCATGGGCCACACACCATGCTTTACAATTCACATGCATTATTTTTTGATCATAAAGTATTAAGTGAAGTAAGTATAATACTCCACTTGGTTGTCCTTGTTTTGAACACAAGAATTCAGAGATTCTGACTTCATAGCGCACCTAAGTTCTAGAGAAACTAAATTGTAGATAAAGATTTGGACCTAGTTTTCTTGCCAAAGTTCCCTCCTTTCCCATTCAATCTTCTATTTGGTTATCTTATCTCATTTGAATGGTCATTTCCTTTTTTTTTTTTTTTTTGGAATGGTCATTTCAAAGGGCTTTGATAGGTTCCACTGAGCCTAAGATGTGTTGATGTGCGATAGGTGGTGAGAATTTAAGCCCGTTAATGGACTTGGGATATGGTCAATTAGAGTCATTCAAAATAGATGAACCCATAAGGCTATGAATAGATTGTAAGTGTACCAAGATATCAAGGTTCTTAGTTTCAGGCTGTAGGAAGAGTTTCCAGCCTGTTTGCTATACAAGTTGTATCTTTTTTTAGTATATCCTTATTGAAAGTGTTTTGGAAACTGCAATGAATAAACAAGGTGGCCACCTGTAACAGAGAAAGTGCTTTGTACTTTGAAATGATTGAATTTATATTTTTCAGAGCATGTTATAGCTCTAAAAATGATTTGGATTCCCAGTAACTGACCATAGCATATTTCATACATTCTCTGGCGTGGACAGTTAAGCAGTACATATATTGCAGGGAAAGACAGATTGACTGAGCCAAAAAAAATGAAATACCAATCTTTGGACCACTCCTGGGTAACTGTATTTTTTATTAATGTTTATTTAAACTGCTACATTTTAAGACTTTATTCAGCAAACCAAGACACATGTGCCAAGCTCGCCTTCTACTGCTGACCAACGTCAGTTTTGAATTATGAGGCACACCTAAAAGTTCTCTTAAACGATGCTAATCTTTTCTTTTTTGGTAATTCAATATTTTTTAAAGCTTGGTGCTTTGTAAAAATATGCAAAGTTGTAACTACCAGATACACTTGTAGATCTAGTGGATGTTTAAAAGATTATTAAGCATGCACAACTTTGAAATGTGATTGGAGCTTCCTGGACAAATTGCAGAGTTGGTACTTCCTTGTGATTTGGAGGTCAGTTCTGCATATGGTAGCCAGAACTTGACCTTGACATTGTTCCTGAAATTGAACTGTGCAAGTCAACTATGGTTCCAGCAATGCAATTGTCTCCCCTGCTATCTATCTTCCAGAGATAGAAAAAGACTAAAAGATGAAGAAGAAAACTTCAGAAACCCAGTCTGTGGGCTACACTTCACATACAATTCACTGGATCAGCAATGCCTTAAAAGAATATATGTCTTGAACATTCAAATCTTGCAAGAAAAAGGCAGAAATTATATAGTTACTGTGACTGTCCCACATTGCTTCAGTCTAGGATAAAGCTATAAGTTCTCATTGCCTGCAAAGGAAACCAAAAGCTATCCAGTTTCTCTCTGTAGTCTTCTGCTACATATATGTGATTGTGACCACGCACTCACCAGTAAAATGTTTCAGACTTGTTTCCTATTGAAAGTTAAAAGGAAGATAGAATCTTCTAAGAAAGAACAATAAAACTATTAGTTTTAATTATGAATCACAGATTACATCCTCTCTCAAATAAAATTCACTCTTAAGATAAATAAGGTCTGAGAAAGTCATGTAAAACATAGTGACTCTGGTTGATAGTTCATAATTGTGATTTGAAAACAAAAGTGTTCTCATCCAAGTCCAAACCAACCAACCAATAAACAAACAAGATGAATATGTGAGGCGATGGATATGTTAATTAACTGGATGGCAGAATTGTTTTCACAAAGTATACAGATATTAAATCACCATAAAATGCACTCTAAATACCTCATAATTTTGTTTGTTAATTATACCTCAATAAAGCTGAACAGTTTAAGTGTGCACTATATTATTCACAGTGAATTAATATTTAAAAATACTTTGAGACTAGATGCTACTATCTCTTTTTTGAACTATCAAAGCAAAGTAATAACTCAAAGATATAACCATAAAAATAATTCTTCCCCAGAAGTCATATTATCATCTTATATTATTTGTTGTCTTAACATTTAGAAAGTGGGAAAGAGCTATAACTCAAAGAACCTATAATTCGTGGTCCCTATAATAGCGCTGGGTGTGGCCCTAGTGACTCTCAGCTCTACTAGGAATTTGAATAGCTGGGTCTCTGTGGGCAAGCGTTCCCAGGAGAGGCCCCTGGGCCCTCTGAATACTTCTTGAACCCTCCCTAAGAAATTATAAAATTCAGCTAGAGTGATAGTACAGCAGGTAGGGTGTTTGCCTTGCAGATGGCTAACTTGGTTTTGACCCCCCAGCATCCTATATGGGCCCCCAAGCACCACCAGGAGTAATTCCTGAGTGCAGAGCCAGGAATAACCCCTGAGCATCACTGGGTGTGCGCCAAAAATGCAAAAAGTAAATAAATAAAAAATAAATGAGAAAAGTTATTGGAGGCTAAGATCTTTTCACACTTTGATAGACTTCAAAACAAAGATAAATTCACTTTATGTAAACAAGAAAATATAAATACTTTACAACATTTTCCCATCTGCCTCTTGTTTTTGACATATGTAAAATACAATAAATTTTGAAATGAAGTAGCCATATTTATATAATCATTGTGGATTTGATTTGTATTTTATTGAGATTTTCCAGGTTAGAACATGTGCATAGTCTAAGGTCATACCACCCTGAACATGCCCAATCTTGTCTGATCTTAGAAACATGCACATTATGCTTATTAAAAGAGCCCCATAGACTAGAATGTCCACTGTAAGCCTTTACAAAGGTTAACAATGAGGAGGATAAACAGAACCCATGTGATTTGAGGTCTATGTTTTCTCTTTTAGAGAGAAAGAGAAATACACTGAGATTTTGGCTAACATAGAGGCTCTTGGAGACCCCATACTGTCTCGTGTCCAGGTAATTTCCAAAGGCCAGTTTCCATCTTGAGTGGCAGGCCCTAAAACAGAGCTGTGGTGAAAATCCAGTTCCAAAGTGGCCACCTAAGGAAAGCAACATAAGTATTGATAATCAACTACTGATGGGCCCTGAACTTGTCACTGGGGGCAGTTCTGTTCTGACGTCTCTAATATTGTCATTTGCTTGCTTTGTTCCTTTATATTCTACATATAAGTGTAATTGCACAGCAATCGTCTTTTTCTTTCTGCCTTATTTCATTTATAAGGCCCTCCAGTTCCATTTGTACTGTGGCGAAAGGCAGCGAACACTACACAACACTATTGTGACCACAGGCATCTCCTTTATCTCATCATTCGTAATAAACATCATGTCTTGTCTTTTTGTGAATCGTGCTACAATGAACATGGGGGTGTACATATCTGCTTCAAGTCTTCTTAGTCTTCTGATAGATAACTAGATACAAAGTTGCTGGGTAGTAAGTTTCTTCCACATTATTTTAATCTGTAAAACACTTCATACTCTGTACAACGTGGCTGTACCAATTTACATTCTAACATCTGACAATTACTTTCACTCCATATACTCCCCAATATTTCTTTCTAATATTTTAGAAATAGGCCATTCTTGTAGCAGAGGTGATATATCATTGTGGATTTGATTTGTATTTTACTGATATTAATGATGAAGAATTTTTTTCCTTTATACCACCTTTATTTCTTAATAGGAAGTATATAATAGGTGAATTATATTTCAATGAAGTTATTAAAAAAAACTGGATATAAAATATGTCTATACATTTGATTTGCTATCTATATAATGATTTCTCTCATACACACACTTTCTTTCACTGTGCATGTAAAACTTAACTTGCAATTTACAGGGCCATAAAATCTGAAGCGGATCAACTTTCAATCTTTTAAGATTTTAAGCAGCATTGTAACAGGATCAAACAGGCAAATACAGTAGTAAAAAGTAATTTTATGATTTAATATAGTCTCCCTGGAAATGTAACATGTGTTCGGCATTTTCATATTAATAAAGGTTAGTGTCAGTATGTATTACTAATACTGCTATGGTAATAGGAGTATTATTTTTTTTTGCTTTTTTTGGGGGGTCACACCCGGCGATGCTCAGGGGTTACTCCTGGCTCTGCACTCAGGAATTACTCCTGGTGATGCTTGGGGGACCATATGGGATGCCAGCGGATCGAACCCAGGCCGGCATAGGCCGGCCTAGTGCAAGGCAAACGCCCTACCCGCTGGGCTATCGCTCCGGGCCCCGGAGAGCTGTTCCTTGCTCTCCCTGTGCACAGCTGTTCATGAGGCAGTGGGGAGGCATGGTGGGTTCCAGCCCTGGCCCACCACCTCGGCAGAGTCTCACAACAAGCCAGACCACCACCCTCACTCCACGGGCGCCACCATTTTCCACATCTGGACTTCCCTCTCGTCAGAACTCCACCCAGCAGACCAGCCCATCACAGCCCAGATCATCGACACCCACCCTGCAGCAGCTTTTTCCTCAATCTGGCCCAGGTATGCTGGTCCAGAGTCTCTCAGACATGGGGCAGAGCTGTTCCTTGCTCTCCCTGTGCACAGCCATTCATGAGGCAGTCGGGAGGCATGGTGGGTTCTAGCCCTGGCCCACCACCTTGACAGAGCCTCACAACAAGCCAGACCACCACCCCTCACTCCACGGGCGCCGCCATTTTCCACATCTGAACTTCCCTCTCGTCAGAACTCCACCCAGCAGACCAGCCCATCACAGCCCGGCTCCCACGGCCGCAAGCGGCCGCGTTTCATCAATAAATGCTTTATTTGGAGGTGTTTAAAAGAGTTTACCTCCCGCTCAGCAAGCCTGGCAAGCTTCTCGTGTTGTATTTGATATGCCAAATTCCAGTAACAATTACATTAGGTCATTCCCATGACCTAATATAATGGTTTGAGGCTCTTTATGTTCCTGTAGCAAGCCGATGCCCCGGCTCTACTGGCATGAGACAGGATGTATGGAGATATTACTGGTGCCTGCTCTAGCAAATAGATTATCAACGGGAAGATCGTGATCGTGATCGTGAAAGGTTAGTGTGGTGCTAGCATCACCACAGTTCTAGTGAAAGCATTTAGGACCTAATTTATGGCAGTAAGAGCTTCCCCTAACTACAGAAACACCAGCCCTCTGTGATTCTTAGTCACTGTTAAAGCAGAATTTGATTTCTGTGTGCTTGGTCAATGGCTTTTCAGTATATTCTATAACCCATGCAAAATTCTTTATCAGAAAGTGAATGACATTACCCAATCCCACACAGCATAAGAAATTCCACTAGAGTATAATAGTGAAGATTTTCAAAGAAAATAAAGACCTATACTTGAAAGTATTAAAAATGGTGCATGGGTACGGAGCAATAGCACAGCGGGGAGGGCGTTTACCTTGCCCATGACCTACCGGGTTCAAACCCTGGCATCCCATATGGTCCCTCGAGCACCACCAAGAGTAATTCCTGAGCAAAGAGCCAGGAATAACCCCTGAGCATCACCGGTGTGACCCCAAAAAGCAAAAAAATAAAATAAAATAAAAATGGTGCATTGGGGTTGGTGTGATTGTATAGCAGGTAGGTCACTTGCCTTGCATGTGGTCAACTCATGTTCAATCCTCAGCATCCCATAGAGCCTCCTGAGCACTGCCAGAAGTAATTCCCAAGTGCAGAGCCAGTAAACTCCTAAGCATTGCTGGATGTGGACCACAGCAACAACAAATAAACAAATAAAAACATAAAAATGACGCATTGGTTTCTGAGAGAGGCCATAACCAGAGACCACCAGCTGGGGAAGGTGAGACTAAGGACTCAAACTGCAAAGTTGTCGGAGGCTGAAGTCCAGTATCCATGTGTCAGCAGAGCTGGCTTCTCCATGGCCTCTAGACAGACAAGTAGAGCTGCTGGGGCGGAGCACTTTCATGCCGAGTCCTTACCTGACCTCTTTGCGGACATCTTGGTCTCTCTTCGCAGGGAGACACCCATAATAATGAATTAGGAACTCACCCTTATAACCCAACTTAACTTTATAATCTCTAAAAGTCCTAATCACTAAATACAGTCACACTGGGCATATTGAGTTCTAATGCATGAATTTTATAGGTACAACGTGAGAAATAATTACATCCATGACATAGACCCAAATAAAGAAAGGTCTGGGGACAAGAATGTAGCTTGGCAGTAAGCACATGTGAAGAATAAGATCAATGTTAAAATCATTAATAGAATAATTCCAGTGGGAAGGAAGGGGAATTTCCCTTAATATTTCTGAAGATTCTTTCAAAATTTCTGAGAAAGTGAATTAGGCAGACTATAAAATGCAGCTGTGCTGAATTTTCCTCCACATCTTAAGCTTCAAAAATGCCACACTGAGAAAAAAAAACAAAAACAAAGAAATAAAATAAATTTTTTAAATGCCACATTGGCTTTCTGTTTTCAAAATAATATTTAATAGAATCAATAAAATTCAAGACAGTCTGTTTTGGCTGGAATTGGGACTCTACCATTCCCCTTTTTTCTAGATACATTATAGATCCTTCAAAGTCTTCCTTGACTGAGAACACTTGAATAAACCTCCTATTTTTCATTTGTGCTCGTCACTGGCTCTCTTGAGCCATACAGTGGTCCAAGAGAAGAGTTACAAGGTGAGGTTTGTCTGAGCTTAGGAGCCTGATGTCTAAGGTCTTACCTCTGTAGGGGCACAATTAGGAAAAAAGCACAATGATTTCCACCACTTTTTGGACCCCCCAAACCACTCTTCCCTTCTCAGTCTTAGAGACTTTTACCCTGCTATTTCCTGCATCATTTACTGTCCTGCAGAAAATCTCCCCTCGGCATAGTTGAGAAATGCATTCCTCTCTTTACATTAGCCCTTTTTATCTTACTATCACAAAAATAAAAATAACAAAAGGCCTGAACTGAGCTGTCTTGTAGGCTGACTTATTCAGGAGAGATGACAGCTGAAGTCTACACAATCCCGGAAAATGAAAAGTTCCACATCTGTCTCATCATAGCAACCTGGAGGAGAGCATGAATCCTTTCCCAGAGACAATGAGGGACGTCAGAATCTCAAAAGATCAAGACATTGAATGAGTTTCATTATAGACTCCTTAAGTGTCTTTTACATTGTCTGTTTTACTTCCTTCACCTCCCTGAATCCTAAGTTTGTTAGGAGTGTCAAAATGAGCCTCACTCTCTTTTTGTGCTAGGAGGAAAACTGAGTCAAATGGGAGAATAGGTAGGACTTTGCAGCAATACATTCTTTCCTAGTGAATAGGTCTTTCTTATCCCACTGAGATCCAAAGCTCTGCAAAAGAGAAATCTCAGCAATCTAGCAATCATTTTGGAGTCAAACAAATTATACAGAGCTCCTGCAAAGGAATCAGACTGGCAAGATGCAAGTATGAGAATTGAGTAAATAGAATTGAAAATGTTTTCCCACCCAAACACTATGTCAACATCTGGATTAGCTGCGTAGTTTACAGTATGCTCCTTCTAGCCAGGGCCCATCTGAACAGGAGGAACAAGATGGATGTTTGTCTTTGAAAATTACTCAGGATTGCTACCTTTGGGGTTTTCTTTTTTATAATAAAGGATATTTGGTATAACTATTTTCTGTAAAATCAGAATATAAATTGAATGTCAGAATTTTAAAATATGTCATGTTATAAGTTATCACTAAATTTTTCTCATATTGAGCTTCCTTTGTCAAAGACTTACTTTGTCATGTTTAAAAGGGAGTCAAGGATGAAATAATATGATTTCTGAGGTTTGCTGCAAAATCTGTAGAGCTGGAAGATAAATGAAATGAAGTGGACCATGGGGTATTCATTTTAGAAGCTTTGTGATACTTACATGAAGGTGCCTCTAAACCATGTGCTCTGCTTTTTGCATATTTTAAATGTTCTATAATCAAACATTGCAAGAAGGAAGTAGAATTTTTAAAACCGAAGTGTAGTTCTCCTTATGATAGACAAAGACCAACAATAAATACAACAAAAAGGGAATGCACTTTACTCAAGGATGCTGGACACGTGTCGGAGTGATTCAGGGAATTTCAACTTCTCCAATTAAGGCACTGAAATCTCCAGGGATCCACACGCTTTTCTTCTGTTGTGGTTGTGAAGGTTGTTGGGTGTGTCAGTTATCCCTGAGAGGAATACTTTGGGGAATAACATTGTTGTGTCCATGAATGCCAACTGATGCTTGTGCTGTTTTAATATTCTCTGAGATGTTGTCCATCAGCAGCCATAATTCTGAGCAGAATTTAAAAACCAAGCTCCAGTGGACACACCCCTTATGCTACTATTCCCATAAAGCGGTAGGGAAATAGCAAGAGGGGTAAGAAGAACCAATCCCTTCATTTAACCTTTAGAGAGTCTTCCACTGATGGACAAATAAACTCATTCCAGAATTGCAGGGCACCTCACCCGGAGTTCCTAGGAATCCACAAAAGCAGCAACCATCTGCCCTCTTAAGGGCTTAGAACCAAGTGAGAATGGGACCCATGAGGGTAAATTAACCACAAAGCAGTGTAAAATCCATGCCTAGTGCAGGAGCCAGGCACCGGAGACTGACAGTGCAGACCAGGGAAGGCGCAGAGCTGGGCAGTAGACCAGGGAGCTTTCTAGAGAATGGGATTCAGAGGATGTTTTGACCACGCAGATTCATAGGGAGTCAAGGACGGAGCCAAAGCAAGCACCTGGTGTTGTAGGAAAAGCAAGAGAAGTGATGTCAGACAATGGCGCTATCCCTGAACTCTGTTCGCCTGTTTACAAATTTGAGAAAAGTTACAAAGTACAAGGCCATTCCTGAATTTTAATTACCATTTGGGGCGAATGCGTAAAAATAAATAAATCACCAAGAACTTCTTCATCTTTTTTTGAAGAGGAATCCTGGAATAAAAACTTTGAAACAAAACTCCAGCCACAGCTGGAGGTAGAGTACAGGGGTTAAGGTCTGGCCTTGCATGTGGCCAAAACGCTGGCCCAGTTTCAAGTCCCAGAACCGTGTTTGACCCTCTAGGTATCACAGAGGATCACTCCTGAGCCCAGAGCCAACAATCCTCCCTGACATCCCAAGATGCGGCCCAATCCCTTCCCTCTCAATTATGTTCAGCCAGACTGTAGAGACTTTAAGCATTAGGTTAAGGATCATAGTTGTCCAGAGTTCAAGTGGAGAAGGTCCTGGTGGCAGCAGACTTGGGGGAAATGAAGATTATTCAAGGGGTTATGCAAAGTGGCAGAAAGGGGAAACTCCAGTCAGAGATGTTTATTAAAGGTTTATGTGTTAATCTGAGCAAAAGCGTGTTCAGGGTTAGAATAAGAGTGTGACTAAAGCTCAGCTCCACATGATGTGACTAAGGTTTCCTCTTGCAGTCCCTTACTTGCCCAGACACCAGGTAATACCTCAGAAAGAATGCTAGTAGTCCCTTCACATGTGGATTGATAAATTTTGTAAAAATCAGTAGATTAAGACCGCCCTTTCTGCCCAATCTTTATCAGTCTAGGTTGCTATAACAATACGCCACTAGTGCCTGGATACTGCCAGCATTTACTTTCTTATAGTTCTGGAAGTTGGAAATCTGAAATAAGACTGTCAATATGGTTGGGTGCTGGTGAGAGTTCTCTACCTGACTTGTAGATGGCTGCATAAAATCCTATGTACTCACGTGGGAAGGAGTGAGAGAGAGAGAGAGAGATTTCCTTTTAGAAGTCCACTATGCCCATCTGAGATCACCGCCCTGATGACCTAATTTAGCCCCAAGAACCCCTCAAAATTCTCTGATACAATCACATTGAAATTGTGGTCTCTGAATGACATGCATCCTTCAGTAACACCTAATGTCCTTCATATCCCATTCTTCTGTGCTCCTACAAGGCTGTGGCATTTGGGAATCACACGGGGCAGTTTGAGTTCGATATTTAGTCTGGCTTAGCAAGGTGTATGTGGTTTTCATGCCTGCCCTAGCTAGAGCATAGTTACAGCTATCCCTGGCAGAAGAGACTTCAGTAACACTCACATGCCCTAGAACAGACTTACCTGGAATCTCGGTGTGATGTAACTGGGCCACATACAATGCCCTGAGCACGTTGTTTTGGGTGGTAGAAGAGAAACACATTTTGAAACTTCAGGAACTAGAAGCACATTTGTGGAAAATCCTCTAGCCATCAGATGTGAAAGCTGAAAGTGATGAAATGCTTCCCATTGATTACTAATCAAAATAGATGCTTTGTCTATCTGAAATACAGGTGGCATTGCAGTTTTTTTATATGCAGTTATATTTATACACAATATGCTATATACTATAACAATTTCATAATTAAAATACCATTCTTTCTTTTTCAATTATAATTATAAAATAGAAATTACCAGAATTCCTATTTACAGGTTTACAGGAGTTTATAGACTAAATCTTTAGCCCCAACTCACAAATCTAAAGTAAATCATTCATTTAAAAAAAATCTGAGGACTGGAAAATAGTACAGAGAGTTTAAGATCCCTGCCTGGCATAGGGCTGACCCTGCTTCAAGGCACTAATATCAAATGTAGTCTTCCAAGCACCACCAGGAGTGAACTCTGAGCAAAGAGACAGGTGTAAGCCCTGAGAACCACCAGGAGTAGCCCCCAAAATTAAAAATGTGACAAGTTTTTCATAAATCTATGACCAACTTGAACTGAGAACCATTTCCATGACATTCCCAGTAATGACTTGTGCTTCTGAAAGAAACTTAAAAAGCTATTAGTACTTCTATAAATTTTCAACCATCAAGGTAAATAAAATATTGAATTGTTTTTATATTTTATTTCTCTAGAAATTATTGAAAATCCTCTTTATGAAGTGGTACTCCACAAGTATAGAAGGCTCCCTCCCAAAAAATAAAAATCAGGAAAAGGATTGTGGTGAGGCAGACAAATCACTGCACTAACACAACGGTGTTCCTTCCCTGATAAATCACTGCATTAACATAAAGATGTTCCTTTCCCAATTTTGTAATGTCCATGGCAGTTATCTGTTTTGGTCTTCCCAGTCTGAAAAGGAAATAAATCACCATGTCTAATTTTTTTTTTTTTACTATTTTATTTTTTTTTCTTAATTTCTAAATTTTCTAAGAGGCTCACAGGACGTGACAGGAGAGGAAATGGGCCCAACCTTAAGCACTGAAGGAGCCAGCAATGAGCTAACCTTGCAGTTGTGTAGGGCCGACTGGACGGAGCAACTCCAGTGTGAAACTATCTCCTTCACAACCAGAGCTGGAGAAGGAGAAATCAAGCTGAAGCTCAAAGCTCCGTGGTCTCTGGGATCATTAGTCAGCAGGCCATAAACTAGCTCTAATAGTCTTTTCTCTTCTTTCCTTGCTCTGTGTCATTTGAAGCTAAGTCTGAGAGCTGTTTGTAGGGACTTAAAAAAAAATCTTTCCAGACCAGACAAGTTTACTAGGTAAACTATGGGTCAGAAGGAAATTAGACTTGTGTTCTTTAACACAAATTTCCCCAGTCCTTTGAGATGTAAATTCTACTATTCTCCTAGAAAAGATTATTTTATTGGCCACAAAAACCTTTCCCAAAACAAAACAAAAGCCATTTCCCACACTTCTTTGGGTGCCAGACCCTTTCTCCTTTTTTTTTAGATTTTTAATGACATAGTTTGAAATAATCAAGTCTAATAGAAAATTAACAGAAATTCCCCACTTACCCTTAATATTCCTCTGCCACTATCAACCCCATTTTATTTCTCACCTGTAGCAAGTTAAAACTCTTTCTCTTTTGTCTTCTCACCATTACTCTGATTATAGCCAAACTCAGGAAATATTTCGTCTCTCTAATATGCAGATCAGGTTATCCCACAATCCCATGAACTGTACAGCTTTGGGCTTGTATATCAGTTCTCAACATGGCACAATGAAGATTGGAGTATCCTCCCTAAACCATTTCTCCCTTCTGTCTCCATGGCTTCCATGAGACCCATATCTTTACTTTCTTCCCCAAGATTTCATGACCTGAGGCTGAGAGAGGAGGCAATGTTATGTAGAGTTCTGTTATCTAGAGGTCAAGAAGTCAACACAGAGAGAGAAGATTCGCAGTGATGAACCGAGGTGCAAAAGGCTGGTGGCATGCCACTTCCTGCTTTCAGATGATGTCCCCAGGAAGCTGCCCCACCCCTCTCCTTGGACTCTTGAGATGGCATCTCATGTTTGTGATCAAAATTACTCTTGTTTGACTTGGTTGAGGTGTGCTCCAGGCATGAACAGGAGCTCCTATGAAGGCAAAGGGTTTATAAGACTTTATATGTCTGGATCCTGTTTAATTTGCAAACTCAACTCTGGCTAACTTCCACTTCAATGTTCACTCGATGTTATCAACATGTTGCATCCTCTCATTTCCAAAGCATTTCTCACTGGTGCTCTTCCTTCTGTCTGTGCAACTTTCTGGTCTCTTTTGTGAGAAGAGTCTTTACAGAAATCCTTCCTGACTTCCAAGTCTGGGTCATATGCACATCACAGCTGCTGCACCCTTGAGAGGGCTCTCTGCACTGCATGGCACTGTTTGTTTCCTCTACTGTGTATAGCATCATCGCAAACCTTTCCCAATAGCTGGGAACTGTGCATCTTATTTATTCTTGCTGCTTGCTGCTTGCTACATGTTAGACAAATAGTAGGTTCTTACTATATCCTTGTTGAATGAATCACTGTATCACTGTATCACTGTCTTCCTGTTGTTCGTCGATTTGCTGGAGCGGGCCCCAGTAACATCTCCATATGTCCTGTCTCATGGTAGTAGAGCCCAAGGACATCTGCTTGCTCCAGGAACATAAAGAGCCACAATCCATTCTGGAATGAGGTCTATAATTGTTACTGGTATTTGGCATATCAAATACAACACGGGTAGCTTGCCAGGCTCTGTCGTGCAGGTGTTTAATGAATAGTTAAATGAATCATTCATTCAACATGCACAAGATGTCAGTAAGGGAAAGAATGATGGGGTAAACCTCCATAAACTCACCCTCCATGAACCTAGAAACTCTTTTATGTTTATATTCTATTCCATTTTTCATCTTCTCACACTTAACTCCACAGAGGTTGTTACCCAAAGTTATTCATTCTTTTCTCTTTGGCTGTACAGTCCTACCATATATGGTAGGTAATCCTACACAACAAAATTGAGTTATTTATTTCTAACACTTTTGAACTGTATAAAACTGGTATATATTATAAGCTTTCTGTAACTTGCACTTTTAACAACACACAGAATTTCTGCTTCCTTTGTGTTAATATATGTAGCTATAGTTTCCTTGGTTTCACAACTGCATAGTATAACACTGAATAAAATTACTACTATTAATTTATCATTTTTTTCCTCATTCTTCGAGCTACCCAACTCCCTAAACTCAGACACCTTCTATTTTATTACTAGCACATCAGTATTTCCGGTGCCATTTGTTCCTCCACTATATTACTTTACAACTACTTCATGAGGAAGTGGAGTTTAATATTCCCCTCCTTAAATCTAGGTGGGCTTGTGCTGGCTTTGATCAATGGTATGGGAGACATTGTGTGGCATCTGAAACTCAACCAAAGATGTATAGTGTGTGCTTGGAGTGAATAGCGACAGAGTAAAAAGTCCAAATTCCACGAGGTCACTGCTTCTATATTAGTGCAATCCATTTACTAGACAAACATAGATGACATCTGAAGATAATTCCAGTTAAGTCATTGAGTTGCATTCAATTCTTGCCAAAGGAGGTTCTGATCCTACTGGAGCAAAGATACCCTACCCTTATGGATCTGATCCAAACTTATGATCAATGAGCAGAATAAAAAATGAGTTATTTTAAGCAGCTAACTTTTAGGATAATTTTTGTAGCTACAACTGCCTCTTTGATAATTATTTCTATTCAAGCCCCATAACTTCCGGGGAAATCCTCCCCTTGATCTTATGAATTTTCAAATTCTCATCAATTTATGTCCTTTTACTTTCTCTTACCAACCATAGGTCCTGATAAGAAAATAAATTCATAATTTTTATTAGCATATTCTAAAAATATAGGAGAACCCTTTTCTCTTTGCTGCACCAGTTTCATAGGATTCCCAGCCTCCTGCTCAAACAGAACTGCCTGTCAGCCAGTTCTCTCTCATTATAGTAGTCAGCTTCTTACGTTTGGCTACATGTTATTTCTCATGCTGCAGATCACAGACCATCTGTATGAAAAACACCTGAATCCTTAGTGAAAATGCTGATTCTGGGGAGCCCCTTTCCCACTCTACCAGCCCCTACTGAATCAGGATTTCAAGCTCTTCATGTGTGTTTTAAACATTCAAGTTTAACTGACATGAATCTCCTGGTAATGATTTGGTGATGGTGGGATACACCAAATGTATGCACCTGGTATACATTTCAGAAAAGAGACCTGGAGAACACAAGCATAAATGCTTTTCTCTCTGCCAACGAAAGCAATGAAGAAAGACTCCAGTCTTCTATACCTCGAGAATTGATTTCTTTTTCTCAGCACTGTCAAACTATGACCCCATAGTGAAGGAGCTAGGTAGCTCAAACACCACAGCAAATCTTGGACTCCATGTGCTTGTGACTAAATTAAAGAACAAAGAACTTAAATCATTACAACAGAGATTCTAATTTCCAAACCACGTAGGGATTAAAGTTGAGGCTAGGGAATGAAGTTTTAATTTTCAAATTGCATATTTTAAAATCTACACTAAAGAGTTTTAGCAAGAGTATGGAGGGTAGGTTTCTTGCATTGCCTACAGCTGACTCAAGTTTAACCATTAGCATATATATGGTCCCCCAAGCCTCCTAGGAATGATCCCTGAGCACCAGTGGTGTGGCCCAAAAAGCAAAAATAAAAGAAAATACACAATAAATATCTATTTAAAAGAGCATGTGACTTTCCCAGAAATAAATATTTCAACTAAAGCTAACCCCATCATCTCTATGGAATTACTCTATCATTGAATAAGCATTCTTTCAATTCTGTGTCTCTTTTTTTCAAAGGTTTTTTTTTTCAAAGTCGGTGGTGTTGGTGTCCTTGTCAACGTGAACCTGGCCATGAGCATTGATTCATTTGAATGCCTAAAAAACCAGATAGGATGATTATACTTGAAGAGATGTGGCCCACTGCCAGCAGTTTCTATGCTCGTTGTCTATGCAACAACATCCACATACAAGAAAGAAGAAATTGAGTACATGGAACTGGAGGAGTTCTATAAAGAAGATCACACTTTCTACAAGATCATAGTCGATGATTTTAATGCCAAGATAGGACCGAGAAGATTGGCCGAAGAACTGCACATCGGGACCCATGGCCTAGAATGGAACAAACAGGGTGAAAGATTATCTGAGTTCATCATGTCCACCAAGACCATTCATGGGAACTCACAGTTCCAGAAGGCTAAATTCGAAACATTGGACATGGGAATCTCCTGGTGGACAGTTCCACAATGAAATTGACCACATCATATTCAATCGACGGTTTTGCCTGACCTATGTCACTGTCCTCCCAAAATTCCAAACAGAATCGGACCACCGTCTCCTTCATGCAAAATTCTACTTCACAGAACAGGGAGAAAAAGACTGAAAGGAACTCCCAGAATGACCACCAACTGGGAACTCTTTGGCAACATTGTGGCAACATGGGAAGATGCCATCATTGACAACATCAATGAAAAGTACAACCTCCATGATTATGCAAAGCACCTCCATGATTATGCAAGGAATGCTGAGAGAGAGAAAGCCACAAAAGGACACCTGTCCTGAAAAAATATCAAGCTCATTCACCAACATGGCAAGGCACGAGCCTCAGGCAACCAAATGCTAATGTCCAAGCTTGCAAAACAGTGCAGAGTAGCAATAAAAGAAGACCTCAACGAGAGAAGAGCAGAAATACTGGCCAATGCAACAGAAACTGGGAAAAGCATTCATAATGCCTGCCTATCTTTCACCAACTATAAGACCAAAATGACTGTCCTCAACATCCTGATGAATCTATCACATCTTCCAGAAAGGCAATGGAGAAAATTATCCAAGACTTCTACTCAGATCTCTTTGATAGCCATGTCCACCTGCCTACATACCAAATTCCACAGGATGGATATGTCGTCCCCAATGTTCTCCATTATGAAATCCGACATGTCATTTTGTTGGTAAAGAAGTGAAGAGCACCCAGCCCAGACAGAGTAAGACCTGAACACATGAAGAATCTGCCATCAGTACTCATCAATACACTGGCTCGGCTTTTCACACACTACCTGTCTGAATGCAAAGTGCCTTCTACTGTTCAAGAAGTGAGACATTCACAACATTGGCAACTATCGCCCCATCTGCCTGTTGTCCATCATCTACAAGCTGTTTACACGAGTCATCCTGAACAGGATTGGCAGAACATTAGATGAAGTACAACCATGAGAGAAAGTTGGCTTCCAAAACGCGATTTAGCACAGTCGACCATATCCACACGATAACCAAGCTCATTGAGGTTTGTAGGGAGCTCAAGATGCCACTCTGTCTCCTGTTCATTGATTTAAAGAAAGCCTTTGAGTCTGTGGAGACTGAAGCGGTCATTGAAGCCCTAGCCAAACAGAGCATTCCAACCCAGTACATCAAGATCCTTCATGAGCTGTATTACGGATTCACCACCAGGATCTCACCATTCTACAAGGAAGTGATCATTGATGTCAAAAGAGGGGTTTGGCAGGGTGATACCATCTAACTAAAATTCTTCAATGCCACCCTCAAAAAAGTCATGTGACAATTAGAATGGGAAGGAATGGGAGTGAAGATAGACAGTCAGCAACTACACCACCTTCGCTTCACTGATGACGTCATTCTATTAACACCAAACATTAGCACAAATTCTGGCTGACTTCAACTGAGAATGCGGAGATAGGTCTATAGTTGAATCTCAACAAAGCAATGTTCATGAAAAATGAATTAGTTTTAGATGCCCCCATTCACTCTCAACAGAACAAACTTCTCTGAATGCAGCAGTTATGTGTACCTAGGTTGAGAACTCAACATGATGAACAACCTAAAATCGAGCTGTGCAGGAGGAAGAGAGCAGCATGGAACGCCTTCCAGAGCATTGAAGAAGTAGGAAAAGGACAAAGAACCTCTGGCTCTAGGCACATCTCTTCAACTCCACTGTTCCCCCTGCATTAACATATGCCTCAGAGACCTAAGCCCTATGAAAGCAGAATGAGAATGCTATTTGGGTCTCCCAAAGAGGAACTGAAAGAGCTATGCTTGGAATATCATGCCTCACTAAAGTGAGAGAAGGAATCTGGAGTTCCGACTTCCATCAAAGATTGAGAGTCAGGGACGCTGTCTCATTTGCCAAGGCATCAAAAATCAGATGGGCTGGACATGTAATGCGATTTGGAGGCGACTGCTGGACTAGAGCAGTTACCAACTGGATCTGCCGGGATGTCAAAAGATCACATGGTTACCCACCTACAAGATGGTCAGACTTCTTCACCAAGACCCTAAATGAACAGTTTGAAGCTTTTCGTATTCCTGGAGCAAGCAAATGCCATTGAGCTACACTGGCACATGATAGGGTCAAATAGAAATGTTACTGGCACCCACTTGAGCAAATCGATGGATAACAGGATGTCAACTGATCAAGTGATCAAGTATATACCCTGGCTCATTTCAGAAAGAACTTTCAGTCTTTGTTGTATGTATATATCGAAACAAATAGAAGTAAGGATCAAGAATTTCCATATCAATCCGTGGTCAACTCAAATGTTCTCCAGTAATGGAAGAGAAGCCAGGAACAAATCCTACTCCCATTTATTTAAGAGCATTATAAAACCTTCCTGCTTCATATCACTGTATCACTGTCTTCCCGTTCATCATCGATTTGTTCAAGCGGACACCAGTAACATCACCATATGCCCTGTCTCATGCTAGTAGATCCCAAGGGCATCTGCTTGCTCCAGGAACATACAGAGCCTCAAACCATTATATTAGTTCATGGGAATGATATTAGGTCCCTGCTTCATAACATGTCATAAAAATGCCTTCTAGGGCTCGAATTTAACATTAAAAAAATATGTGCTTAGCTTTATACATGTGACTTATATATACATTCCACTTTCTTAAGCACTCTTTATTAGATAAGCTGTTCTGGAAAGTTAACTGAAATCTCATGTTCAGAAGGCATGAGAAAGAAGAAAGTAAAGCAGAGACCTCTGGTAGAGAAAAGCAATCTGACATAGAGAAATATAGCTCTTTTGTTCTAGAATGATTGGCTCCTCCAAGTCTCAGGGCTGAGTCATTGTTTTCTGCGTCGACTTGCAACTTGCCTTCCTCCCTTTCTCTTGTCTCAGCTGGTTCTCTCGAGGTTTCTTCCAGTATTTATATTCTTTGTTAGAACAGATAAAGAACACTTTCACTACAGAGACCCAAGTTTATGGGAGTTGCTATATGTCCTTTAATTCTTCTTCATACAATTTTTCTCCTTAACAAAAAGCATACAATAGTCTATTTTGCAACGATAAGCTATAAAAGTGCTAATAGCATTTTACAATAGCAATGAGAATGAACACAACGCATTATATACAGTCATGCATATAACTTCATTTGTCTTCATAGCAACCTTATAACAGAGGTGAAAAAGAAATGATTTTGCTCAGACCATTTTTACACATTCTTTTTCCCCTAAAACATACCTTATCCTAATGTCCCTATGCCTTTATCCTTTATTTCTTTCAAATTACACCCAAATGTCACCTCTTCAGAATCTTCCTCTGACTGCCCAAATCATACAGTGTCTCATTCTGCACTAGTGCTTTTTGCCATCTGAGAAAATATGAGTTTCACTTGACTTTTACTTTCTGATGCAAGCATTTTATGGGTGGAACTTATTTATTTTGCTTCAATTTCCCTAATCCCCATACAGTACCTCACACATAGGTGACGCTCAATAAATGTTACATGCTTCTGTTATTCCAGTTCATGAATAACAGGTCAGAGAGGCAGGCCCAGAGGATGGAGGACGAATATGAGTGGGTAGATTAGGTTCCAGGTCCCACTGTATTTTCATGATGGTTCCAGAGAGATCTTGGATATAAGCTGATGTGTACTTTTGACTTTCGGCCAATCATTTCTGGAACTCTGTGGGATCTAGAATTTCCCTTATCATTTTATAAGTGGTACATGGAGAAAAAATGGAAATTAAATTAGCTCACATTTAGGGTAGTAAAATACCTATGCTGTGAGTAGCTAGAGACCTCTGCACTACTCCAAGAACTGAATCACAGGTCCTTGGTTGCTGACCTTATTTCTAGGGTCCCTAAATAAGCCCTTTGCCAACCACTCCCAAGCACTTAATAAATACTCATAATTTTTCTCCAATAATGGCATCTTGAAAGATGATGCTATTAAGAGATCATAAGTCATTTGCCCTTTTGGTGGTAGATCATTTAGTAGCTCTACATGATCAAGGATTGGGAGAAGCCTTTGCAAGAAGGCCCAAACACTCAGGGCTTTAAGTCTGATTAGAAGCAAAGAAGTAAGGAAGATCTTGAAATAATTTCAGAAGGCAAATTCCCATGTCTTTTTTAGAGTGATTAATACACTTCTAGTACTAATCATAATTTTTTAAAATAAAGACCACTTCCTTTTTTTATTTATTTTTGGGTTTTTTGTTTTTTTTTTTTTTTTTTTGCTTTTTGGGTCACACCCGGCAATGTCCAGGGGTTACTCCTGGCTCTGCACTCAGGAATTACTCCTGGCTGTACTCGGGGACCATATGGGATGCTGGGGATCGAACCCGGGCGGCATAGGCCGGCCGCCTGCAAGGCAAATGCCCTACCCGCTGGGCTATCGCTCCGGCCCCCCCACTTCCTTTTTAAAAATCTAAAAAACTTTTGGATCACAATGCTCAAGAGTTACTGCTGGCTCTGCACTCAGGAATTACCCCTGGTAGTGCTGGGGGAACCATATGGAATGCCAGGTATTAAACCCAGGTTAGCTGCATGCAAGGCAAATGCCCTACCCACTGTGCTATTGCTCCAGCCCCATAATCACAAGATTTTAAAACTTACTTCTCCCTTTGAAATAGTGAATTCCCCATCAACTATCATTCTTTTAGTCTTTTAAACCAACCTATACCTTACTAAACAACAGAATTCACTTAAAGTGATGGTTTAAAATGTTTAAAATCAGGGGCCAGAGCGATAGTCCAGCAGGTAGGGTGTTTGCCTTGCATGCAGCTGACCCGGGTTCAATCCCTGGCATCCAATATGGTCCCCCCACACAGTGCCAGGAGTGATTCCTGAGCGCAGAGCCAGGAGTAACCCCTGAGCATCGCTGAGTGTGACCCAAAAAGAAAAAATGTTTAAAATGAAAGTTGTAGATGTAGAGCTAATTAAACCCATTGTTCTAGAGGTAAAGACATTTAGGTATCATTATCTCATTGGTTGTGCTACCAGGAAGCAGAGCAGTCAAATCTCAAATCTACACTGCTCTCTTGACCACACAAAGGAGGAACAGATTTGACAGAAATTCTATCATTCCCAAATAAATGGTTAACGAAATGGATTCTGAAATTAATGATCTGAAGCATAAAGATATCATGAACTAATCACAGTGATTTCTGAAGCACCATGGACTCTGTACATGAAATGATTTTCATTATATTTTAGAGTTCTTTGGAGAGTGATATATATCTAAAAATTTATGATGTGAGCAAGTTATATATCAAAATGTTATTTATGACAATATTTGGCTAAACCATATTACAATGTTCTGACAAAGAGTATAACTGGTCATACTGGTCAAACATATATTATGGCAACAAATGCCATAATATATTTTTTTTCTTAAATTACAGTGTTGGAAGTCAGTCCGAAAGGATGAACATTGATATAGAATGACTGTAGCTAATACCGTTTCCATAATAAATTAATATACCCACTTTACAAACATACATACATATGATCTCCCATCTGTCCAGGTGGGAAACTTTCCCCTAGTGGGTCACTAAATCATTTCCCTCGTCTTCTGGTAGGGCACGTCCAGAATTCTGCCTCCAGTCCGGTTAGAGCATCCCTATGGCTGATTTCTATGGTGGATTGTCAACAGCAGTGATTTACAATATAAAGACATACAATCTGTCGTTCATTTCCCTCCTCTCTCAGTCAGATGTGGAGACTGTTATGAAACACTTTGAGCGCCAAGAGGTGATGGAGCCACAAAAGAGTCCTGAGTCTGTGTGTCACTGACTAAGCAATTAAGAGAAATGAGAATGGTGAGACCATCACAGAAAGCCTCAGGAAAGAAAGACCTTTCTGAAGTCACTGAATCAAAGATAGACACAGAAACAGGTTTTAATGGGAAGAAAACAAGCACCTTGTATAGAAGAGGATGCATGCATAGGGCTTCAGATGCAAAATCGTAGGTTAAGCTGCTCATGCAATTTGAGCATACCATCAAATAGAAAAGTTTTGCTCCATGCAACAAAATTTGAGGGGCTAGTGATAAAAAAGCATTGTGTGTCAAATTAGAGTTTCAACTTTATCTTATAAGCACGAGTATCCAGAAAATATTGTAAGAATCACAAGCAAAATGTCCATTTGAATGTAAAGTCCAATGAAGAATGAAAAAATACCTTGAAGAGGAAGCCACTGTGAGAGGAAGACCAGTTATGAGATAACTGAACAACATCTACAGAAAACTAAATGCAAGGACTTGTCCTATCAACTTCTCCAAAGAAATTGACACAAAATCATACAGGGTGAACATTTCCAAACCTTATGTTTAAAGAGTTGTCGGTGGTGAAAAATTGAAGTCTTACTCACTGAGACAGGGAGTATAAAACACGGATTAGAAGAAAAAATATGGTGAATTTGCTCTTTTGAAAGTTTCATTTGAAGTCCAATTTAGAGAAGCTAGCAATGTGGAACTAGTCACACATAGGTAGAATTCATAAAGATTCAAAGCTGGTGTTATAAATGTGGGAGCTGGAAAAGAGATGATGGTTAAACCCTGGGGCTCGGGTAACCTACGAAGTAAACAGAGACTGAAAAAGAAAAGGGAGGAGAGATTCACAGGATACTTGAAAGAGTGGCTAAAGGAGTATAAAAAAGCATCACGATGAGAGAAGATCATGGAAGTCAGCAGAGAAGAAATTTTAAGACTCCTTCCCACACAGACTTCAGACCAGACCCAGTTGAGAAACCAGATACGCTCACTAACCATGGAGTAGGATTACAGAGCCTGGAATAATGTCAGATACTGTGGACATGTTCCAAAGATTTGCCAGAGAATTTAAATCTGTTATCAGATTCCAGTGATAAATGCTGAGTGGAAATCACAGATGGAGCAAGAGTTCAAACATCAAGTAAATGCAGAACCAGAGAGGTGGAGGATCAAAACTCGAAAAGGGCACTCAGGGCCTGAGGTTTTTGCCAAATTCTTATAAGTTTTGGCTGGAGAGTAGAGAGGATCATAAGATTGCTAAGAGATGATCAGATGTGTCCAGTAAGAAGAGGCCCAAAAGTCCCTTGAGGATGGGCATTGCGGACTGAAGCAATCTTGTTGGCGGAGGAGGCAGATGCCACATTGCACCAGAATGCAGGAGAGGTTAGTTGGAGACATCGTCTATAAACCCTGACTTCCTCCGAGTTTCCAAACATGAATTGGTTTTGTGATGGGAGCTGGAATAGGAATGAGAGCTAAGAGTGAACTATTTAGGATGTTTGAGAAAAATCCATTGGAGAAGGGGAAATGGACTCTAAAAAGGTCCTATAATTAAAGGGTCAAGGTTAAGACAAAGAAGGTGAGAACAGAGATGGGATTCAGCTTCTCTTGGGTAGGCTAGCTTGGCAAATATTTTTCTCTAGTTTTGTCCTGCTTTTAAAATAATAATAATAATAATAATAATAATAGGAATAAAGTATAGTTGAATAGTTAGGAATACTGAGGTAGTATATAACTGGTAACTTTTATGTTCTTAGTGAAGCCAAAATGAATCATCCCAGTAAAGGGTTGAGAGCTACATTTGAAAATGGTAGTGGAGAGAAAGAGGGGTGCCAGGGATGAGTGAGAAATCCTATTTACATGGAAGAACCAGCTAAGGGAAGGAAGTATATGGAGCTAGGATATTCTCTAGTAGTGATGAACGCCAACATATCTAACAGCAGGGGGAAAAATTAATAAAACACTTGCTTTGCAAACAGATATGAAAAAATGTGATGGAGTCTCAGAATGTTGATAAGTGTGTGATGAGCAGGACTAGTAAGTGCCCTGGGCTGCGTGAGGGCTGAGGTTGGCCTACCACCATGTCCTCACATGAAAGATACTCAGGAAGCTCACTTTCAGTGTACAAGCACATTCTTGGAATTTAGGTTGGTTGTGGAAGGAACCTGTGGAAAGATTCAGACCCATCCACTTCAGACCCACAGCTGCGCTGCTCGGCCGGCCCCATGTGGAAGCAACCCATGTAGCTGACCTCCCGGTAAGGGGCTCGGCTATCCCCTGGCGAGTCCAACATTGCTCCAAGGGTTTGCTCTCATGAGCGGAGGAGAGATCATGCAGGCCAGACTCGGAGTGGAGTTTGGGGCCCTGCCCCTTTCCTCCGCCTCCATGCCAGTTCCCCTGGAAGAGAGAGACCCACCCATGCCAGACCCACATGTCCCTTGGCACGTGGCTGCTTTGCGGCGGCAGCGATATTTTTATAGGATACTGAATTTTGCATAAGGTTCTTCCCAATTTCTTTCACATTTATACATAGTAAACAGTTATAGACATGTTTTAACTGATACCAGTAAGCCTGGCAAGAAGCCAGAGCAAACCACACATCATGCAGTTAGTCATTCTCAACATTCAGACTCCATAGTTCCTCAGAGCTCCATCCAAGAGAAAACCTGATCTTCCCCCTTTAAGTTTCATCAGTAAATGCTCGGATTGAGAGCCTTCTACTAAGACTACACAACCTACACGGTAAGCCTGGCAAGCTACCTGTGTTTTATTTACTTTTATGCCAAAGACTAGTAATTATTATGGACCTCAGTTCCATAACCTGAAGAATGGTTTCTGGCTCCTCCTGTCCCTATAGCAAGTAGATGCCCTTGGGTCGCACTTGCTTGTGACAGGACTAATGGAGATGTTACTAGTGCCCACTCGAGCAAATCGATGAACAATGGGAAGACCGTGAGACAGTGATACAGTGTGGAAGGAATGAAATGAAGAAAAGCCCTCATAGAAAGACTGAAAGGAGTGTGGTCAAACAGAACATATTGGTAGGAGCCAAAGAACTAGAGAAGAGAAAGAACCCAAAGTTGTGAGTAAAGAGTCATTTCAAAATGCACATGTCCCGTGGCATTATTCCAAGGAATCAAAAGATTCCAGAGGTGGTCCTGTGAGTGGGTAATGAGCTAAGTTATGTGGGGCAAAGATGGATGTCAGTGTGAAGACAGATTTTAGACAGTTCATCAGTGGTTGTCAGGAATTTATTTAAGATAACAAGAGAGGCTGAAGTCAAGAGAAGTTGTGAGGAAACTCCCCATGCCCTTGGGAGTTAAAATAAATGACCCAGAGATAAACACATAACAAGAACCTGTATATTCTATCAAAACAGTCTTTGTCTTCCTGGCTACCCAGGAATCCTGTGTGATGCAATTAGAATAATCATTTAAATTTGGGGGTTGAGGGGATGCAAGTGGAAAGCCACTTGAAATAATATTAATTGTAAAATGAAAATTGTATAAAATTGTCAGCAAGAACTTGCAAGGAGGCCTTGAAGGGACCCAAAATGGGATCAGGGAGTTAGGTGAGAGATATAGTTGCTTACTTTACCTGTCTGAGTCCCCAGTTTGATCTCTGGCACCCTGAGCATCAACAGTTAGTTATAACCCTGAAGGCCCCTGAGCACTGTCGCGTGTGGCCTGGCTGGTCTCTGACAAAGCAGGGCCTCAGTAGCACTATAGCATCCTCAAAACCAAGCAATGAAGTGTCTGTCCTGGTTGACAGAGATCGAGGAGTGAACTCTGGACTGCCTGAGCTCCACTCAAGCAAAAGTATAGGAACAACACATAGGCTCTTGTAGGGAAACGGTGCTTCAAGTCTACCTGAAGCACCATTTTAGTCAAAGGAAACTAGAAGAGGAAATCATTTTAGCTTCTAATTCAATGCTAAGTTCTAAAGCTTTAACTGTATCATGTGGGATTCCTCCAGCAACTATGCACTGCAAAGCTGATACTATTAGCTTTGCATTATAAATGAGGAAAGTGGGACTGTATTTAAGTATCTCCTGAGCCTGCAGTGTTATTAAAGAGCGGTCAGAATTTGAACCCATCTCAAGCAGACCAATGTTATTCCCTTTGCACTCTACTATATTACATTAATGCATGTGATGTCTTATAAGAGAAGGGAGAAAATAGAGCATTAGAATGGCATGAAAAGAGTAAGTAGACTATAAAGGCAAAAAAATGAGCAGACAGGAGCTAGGCAGACTATAGACAAAGACACTACTTCTCATCCTGCCCAATGTCAGAGGGGATGTAGGAAGTTAGGATGTTAGAGAAGAAAAGCAAATGAAACTTCAGCTTCAAATGGGCTTTGATGCTCAACAGTAATGCTGTTTAAAGTGCGTTCTGACTCACATGAAAGTAAACTGACTGCTTTTTTTAAGAAAGTGCATGTGGCATAAATATATATGTACATATTATGATACCAATATCCAAGGTCAAGTGAAACATATATCAGGAGGTCTTGTCAAAGGTGGAAATTATCACAAACGTGTGGGAGTCAGAGGTTAGGTAAGACAGAAAATGGAACAGTGTGCTAATAATTGTCAAGGGTAATAATGCCAACCTAGAACTGAGCATTAAATAGAGGCAAAAGGATACACATGACAACCTTTTTAATGTATGTTCTGTAATCCATAGTCTGGGGGGAAGGAAAAGAGAAAGAGAGAGAAAGGGAAAGAAATAAAGAACCTGCCATGGAGGTGGGCTGGGGAAGGGGGAGGGAACCGGGGACATTGGTGGTGGGAGATGGGCACTGGTGGAGGGACGGGTGCTGGAACACTGTATGACCAAAACCCAAATATGAACTTTTTAATTGTATATCTTTTTATTTGTATATCTCACGGTGGTATAATAAAATACTTAAAAAAAATGAAAAAAATAAATAAAAATAAATTAAAAAAAAAGAAAGTGCATGAAGAGTTGAGAGTTGAGCAGCCATCTTGCCTCTTTAACAAGCACCCTTGAGAAGTCAATTAAAAAGTCCCATCTCCAAGGATTTACATATGTACAGTAACAGCTTGGGTTAATTTACTAATTAATCTAATCAGTTCTCATATTTTGAGTCAGTTCCCCAAATCTTGCTCTGATTCATATGTGAAAAGGGCAGCATCTTTGAATGATCCTCTGCAAGACTAGTGAAAGCATAGAGATACTTCTTTGAGCTCATTGATCATGACTATAATGTAAGAAGAATAAGTAAATTATGTTCCTATAATATTGGGGCTGTTTGAAAATTGCTTTCATAAACATTTTGATGTCACTTATATGATTTTGTTTGTGCCATTTATGTATTTGACAAATCCTTTCCTTATAAACAGCATAGACCTATATGATAGCCAAACCTCAAATGGCTCATCAAAATCTGAGTTAGAAAATTTAGAATAAAGAGCAGTATTATGTAGTAGGTGTTAGAAACAGGGCCAGTGCACTCAGCCCAGAGACTTCAGGTGAGCATGAGGACCCTTGCATACCTAAATTTTCACTAAACTTCTGAAGGCATAGCTCCAGTTTTAACCCTTGGAAATCCCTTATTTAGTTTGACTTCTCAGTGCGTCCCCACCCTCTCACAACCTGCCCCAAACTAGAACTTCCAAAGCATTGGCAAAATTCACAAGTGAACTTAAAAATCACATAAAGGAAACTTCCAAAGTTGTTCCATCATATCGCTCTCATGTAGTGGCATCCCTCTCTCCACCCCACATTATCTCTTTTCCCATCCTGCTCTCAACAACTATCTCTATTGTCCTTAAAATATCAGCTCTTCTTTTCCCAAATAATTATTTTATAAATTGACCTTACATGCCAAGAATCATATATGTTTACATAATTGTGTTTATATATAAATATTTATATAAGTTTATACTTATATATTTTTATGTATTCACAAATCTATATTTATTACAAACTTTCATTTTAATGATCAAAATCCATATGATAAAAAATTTATGTGTGGCACACGGACTGGAACATTTGTATAGCTGGTAGGGTGTTTGCCTTGCACTCAGCCAACCCGGGCTCAATTCCTGGCATCCCATATGGTCCCCTGAGAATCCCAAGAGTAAATCCCTAGTGCAGAGCCAGGACTAATCCCTGAGCTTCACTGGGTGTGACCCAAAAAGTATAATTAAATAAATAAATAAATAATGTGTGGCACAGTTAGGACCACAGTTGCATTCCTCACATATTATTGCCCTTTGCACAACATAGTCAGTATAATCTATAGTTCTTCTAACTTTAAGGTTTTTTATTTGTCTGATCTGTGACTCATGATATATTTGCACATTGATATACTGTGACTAAATTAAATTTTAACAGAAGGAATAGGATATAGGATGATGCTAGGAGAACTTCATAGCTCTTCTCTAATAGAATGGTCCTTCGCTATGAATGCCCAAATGTGTGAAAGAATTGATAACAATTTTTAATATTCTGTACAGATAATAATTCCATGTACATAACCCAACTTCTTTGCTCTAGTTTTAGTAGAGGACACACATGGTTTAATCCTTTCTAGTTATTTTTAATCACTTTGAATTATTTAATATATAATTTTAAGTTAAATAGTATGTATCATTTTAAAGCATGCCAATTAGTTAATGATGGGCACACTTTTAACTTAGTTTCACACTGTCAGAAATGTAAATATGTTTTAGATTGTACAATTTTTTGAAGTTACTGATAAAAGTTTCTATCAGTCTAATCCATGAATAACCCTGGCAAACATAGATTGTTGGTCAACAGCGTTTAGATGACAGTGTATACAGAGAAGTGACTTAATATGTTTATATCTTTAGATCCTGAATATATTGACCTACTTCTCTGGTGCTACACCATTAACCGAAAACAATGGGACGCAATCAAATGACAATGCACGTCATGGTCACATATATCAGCTGGCTATTTAGTCCCTGGCAATTTAGGCTGAGGTCAGCTGAGAGGTTATTCTGATCTTAGTGGCATTCTTAAATTTGACTGTGGTCAGCTTTAGATCAGCTTCAGGCAGATCTGAAGCATCCAGTAAGGCCTTCATTGTGGTTGGGCTCTCACGTGACAGGGACACTGTTGAGATAACTGGACTAACTTCCTTCTGGCCATTGTGGTCTCTCATCCGCTAGCTATTTAACCAGGGTTTGTTTATCTGATGGAAAAGGGGGTCCCAAGAGAATGGGGAAACGGAGTTCACCCTCTGATGACGGTAACTGCAAAATCATGTGTCTACAAGCTTGGAATAGTGATCCAGGTGGGTTGTTAGAATTGCCTAGCTTAGTTTTGGGCTTCATTAAAAAAAGTTCCATTAACTCATAATAAATGTTCTGTCTTTGCATTGCCTTGATTAACAGATGCAAGCATGTGAATTCTTCACTCGATTTAACCTCTATTTTGTAAAAACAAAATAGAGCTGAAGTCTTAGAGAAAATGTATGTGGTCCTTTTAATGCCCAGTTCTTTAGAATGTAAAGAATCAGGCAAGCAAAGTTTGTCTAATGTTTCCCTGCACAGAGCAAAGAAAGCAAGCAACCGTGATTCAAATGGTATGAATTTGGCCCTAGAAAGTCCTAGGTAGAAAGTTTCATAGGGACTCTTCCATTCTAATAGCAACTAAAACTTGAAAAATGAAGTAGCTCTGAAGATAGTTCATCATATAGGTATGGGATTTCTGATCTTTATCTGTGGTTTATATCTTCAGAACTCTTTAATGGGGAGGGTGGGCATCGATGGAGGGAAGTGGACATGAGTGAAGGGACTGGCATTAAACACTGTATGCCTGAAACCCAGTCACAAATAGATTTGTCATTTCATGATGGCAATTATTTTATATATACCTAATAAAGTAAAACTATTTGAAATTCTGTTTTTTTAAAAAAAATGCCACATGGTAAGTAGTTTGTTCGAGTAAGATTTTGAATTTCCTTCATTAACAGTCATGAAAAACCAGATAAAACTTGAATCTGAAGCTTTGCTCATCTTCTTTAAGCCTACAGAGATGTTAAATTGGTGGAAGAACAACACAAATGTTGAAAATGCTATGTTGCTTTCTGCACAAAAATGTGAAATGTACTTTTTAAGATGGCTTGTCTTATATCTTCATTCTGAATCTCACACTATGGATATATTATTTTTGATTTGGCTATTATTTTACATGCTTTTTAAATACTCAGATTTAGAGTCAATGATACTGGATTCAACAGTCAGATTTCTTTCCTAGATAATCAGATGTGAAGAAGTTATTTGGTTTTATTGATGGACATGGTATTTAAGTCAGAAATAGAAAAATTCTATTTATTGAACTTTATTTAGTATTTCACCATCATCTGTTGGTCTTAATAATTAAATACCATCTAATATAAGAAGTTTGCCCAAATGACTACTGATTTATGAATATTATTTACCTTTAACAAAGGTAGCAGTAAACTGTTACATTGCTAACCTCTGATTACTTTTACTAGATATGAAAGTATGTACAGTCTGTCAAATATTTATCATATGTGTCATAATAAAAAAGCAATATAAAATGAATTGGAATAAAAACAAATAATGGGGTCCATACTTAATATTGTGGATTTAAATCAGAATTTTTCTTTCATGTCTTCTAGGCAACAGGAATGCTTGACTATGCCTATGATGACGAAAAGAAGGCCCCACTCAAATTTTGGCAGCCATTACTCATAATTTAGTTAAAACCACTTATTGTCAGGGTATCATTTGATATACAATTTTAAAGTATTTAGCATATTTCTGTTGATGTTGAATTTCTTTAAAATTAACCTTTTGATCTTATGCCATAACAATAGCTTATGGAACACAACTTAAAGTCAACATAAAATATGCAGATTTCCAGAAGCCAGCCATAAGCCTACTAGACAATCACAACGACTTTGAACTCTTCATCCCAAAGATGCATTGGGTGCATTTTTTATAAATTGAAATAATAAATAATAGATTGGGTCTAAAAGTAATTTGTGTTTCTGCTGAGCCATCTACTCCCAAAATATCTGGATTCTGCTTCTCTAATACACTACGAATTTTATTCCTATCTCAAACTCTTCGTGTGTAGGCAGATGCAAGATTTGGGTAGTTTTGTGTTTCTTTGTGTGTCTTTTTCTTTCACTGTCAGCTAAAATAGTTCTGTCTTCATTATGAACACAAAAAAAGGAAGAAGAGGAGGCTAGAAATTATGCAACATTCTGCTCCATCTATCCTGGGTGTCGACCACTCTCATTTATTAAAATGTAAAATTTTCATTCAAAAGAAGTGATCTTTTAACTCTTCTAAATTCTGTAAAGAAAAAGCATCATAAAGACCCAGACAGCAGTGTGTAGGCTCTGCCTCCTCCCAGCCTCCGCGTTTGGAGGGGGCCCTTTGCTCAGACAAAGGGTGCTAGTGGTGCTATAATCTGCTACAATGAAAGGTAGATGGGAGGCAGCTTTGAGATTGAAAAACTGGCAAGTATTCTCCTATTTCCTGGTGCCACAATGGAAATGTTACACAAAAATGTTAGTCTCTCTAATTGTTTTTGCTTAAGAATGGGGTTCTTGGGCAAAAAAAAAAAAAAAAAAGAATGGGGTTCTTGCATCACATTTCAGAGAAAAGATTTGGAATAATATCAAAGAGTGAGTGCCCCTGACTTAATATAGCCTTTATTGTCTGATTCAGTCTGTGGTGGTAAACACCGACTCTGACCCTCACTCATAGTGTGATCTTAGAAAATCTCACATTCTATTTACAATGCTCTTTTGGCAGTGATTATGTACTTTCCTATAGCACTGTTGTCCTATGTGTCTACACTGTATCTTTGCAAATTGACTGCCAACTTTAAATGATTAAGGACCCTATATCCAATACCTGTTTGTGCTTCCTAGTTCATATCCTACCAGTTTGTTGATTGATTCTGAAGGCAGTTGAACAGTTCAGGTAGTTTCGACAATCAATGACATTGACATTTTATCCTCATGCAAAGATTTTTTGTTCTGAACCCATTGTGTATACATCACCTCTATTCCATGCCAGACATCGTCAGCTCTAAATACACTCAATGGATGTGTTTAATTTGGAATGGGAAGAAGAAGATTGCTTAGGGCACAGTTTCCAAAAATGTGTTTCTCTGTCAGATGTTAATGGCTGTTATTTTTAGGGTTCCGTAGTTAAATAAGTTTATGAAATGGAAGATTAAAATTAGTTTAAACAGGGTTCCTTATGGAAAGACTCCACTGGAAATTTAATATGCTAATGAGAAGCTAGGAACCCCTGGGAGAGTGATAGAGAAGGTGGTCATAAACGCCACGATTTTGGAGAGCAGCTCACATGACAAGGTTGCTACAGAACATATTTTGTGAAACTCTGATCTTGAAAGCCAGGTCAAAAGACTAACAAGTAACAGATACTAGCATAGAGAAAAGAGGTCAATGAAGGTAAAAATACTACTGTAATTCAGTTTAGATACCCAGGTTATTATGTGGCAGTGATCAAAATAACCTAGTGTCTTAGAGGTTTAAAATAGTTCATGTTTATTCTTCATCCGTGCTTACTACTGGTCATAACTGTACACGGTTCTAAGCACTCACCCTGTATTTACTAAGACATGCAGCTTAACCAGCCTCCAGGGGTCTAGAAAGTCTTATATTCGCCCAGGCTAGTAGGAGAGCATATGGAGAATCACATGGAACTATGAAAAACTTCCACCCAGCAGTGATCCCTATGCTTACATTCCAATTCTGTTGTTTAACAAACGTCACGGCATCATGCCTAAGATAAAGTACGTGGGGAAGCATAGTGCTATCACATATCCAAGAGAATAAAATGTTAGAATATCTGTGATTGCTCCAAATAACTAGTGAGAGGCAGAGAAAAGATGTTCTCCCAAGGTAACCCACGATCACCCACAATCCCACATTCATAGACTCATCTGCTCTGGGATGTAAAGGCCCAGGGCAAAGCCCAACTAAGGACATCCTCAATTTTCAGACCTTCCCAAGTTTCAATTGAGGCCGATGTGATGGTGCTATCTCAATGCAGACTCGCCCTCTGCCCACGCCTGCCTCCTTTACTTCTGTTTCTTCAGACATTGACCCTCTGGCTTGGTCCTCTCTCTCTCACACACCTGCTTAGTGGGGAGCCCAGTCTGCTCTTCCACACAGTGTTTGACTCTGAAGGACAGAAATAAGGTTTTCAGTGTGTGGAGCTTCAGATGGTTTTGAGTTATACACAGTCTACATCTTGTTTTTCTCCATTTCAAGTTAAGTTTTGGAACATTTTTCACATTGATTTGGATAGCTCTAGATTATTTATTTTAACTGGTTTTGGGAAATGCCACAATTTACTCATCTGTCTCTTGTTGATGATAATTTGCATCTTTCCCAATTTTTACAGTGATAATTTTGAGAGTCATTGTATATATACCTATCTTCTAAAACCTGTAATAGTGCTCACTTTGCAGCACATATACTAAAATTGGAAAGATGCAGAGATTAGCACGGCCCCTGTGCAAGGATGACATGCAAATTCGTGAAGTGTTCCATAAAATAAATAAGTAAATGAAATAAAAATAAAAACTGTAAGAGCTTCTTAAATATACATCATATCACAACACATAAATATAAAACATTATTATACACTGCTATATTATTTTTCATCCTATTTTGAGTATATATTAAATCTGATTTAATATATTCATTATTAAGTATATACCTAAAATCATTGTAATAAAATAGGATGTGTATCTCAATTTCATTAGATGTTGCATTCCCTAACATAATAATAGAGCTGAATATAAATGAATATTTATATAAATGCACATTAATTTTTCTCTGTGAATATCCTATTCCCTTCCTTGTTCATTCTTTTTTTCTATTGCACTCTTGATCTTATTGTGTCTAAAGCAAGTCTACTCCTGATACCATTCTTTATTAGATAAGTGTTTTGAAGGGTCTTCTCCCTGTATGCAAGTTGTCTTTCAACTTTATGATGACTATTTTCATAAGTAAGCCATAAATTTTAATGCAATTAAATTCATTCATCTTTTTACCTTTAAGGCCAATGCATTTTCTGTGCTTAGAATGTGTTTGTTTACTTCAGTTCCTTAAGATACTCTGTATTTGGGGGCCAGAGAGCTAATATCATGGGCAACATGCTTGCTTTATTTCCAGAAAACTCAGTTTTGATACGCAGCACAGCATGTGGTCTTCAGAGCACCACCAGGAGTGATCACTGAACAGGAAGCAACACGAAGCAAGAGGTATGACCTGAGCCCTGCTGGTGTGGTTCCAAAACAAACAAATGAGAATTTTGTATCTTGTTGACACTATTACAGCTTTTTACTCTTTATATTTCAACTGTTAATTCACCTGGAATTTATTTACTTTATGTATATGTTTGGCTGTTTTTATTCATGAAAACGGAAGATTCTTTCCACCATATACCTGCTCAAGACTCCTTCTTCTGACATTGTTCCCTTGGGACATAACCTCAAAGAGCAGGTCACACATGCACTCTGCTTCCATTTTTACTTAAAAGAGGAGATCAATTCCATTTGGCATAAATCTGATTGGAAACAAGTGCTTTAAGAATGACTGATGCCAAATAAAAGAACTAAGTAGCAGCCTTTGAGATGATGTTTAAGGCTGATAAATTCAGCAAAAGATGAAGATACTAAATTCAAGAAGTTATGCAAGGGTCTGAAATATTAGGTGGGAGAGAAAAGGCAGAGAAACTGGTCTTCACTATTGGTTATAACCCAGCAGGGAGGCAAAATTCATGTGTCTGATACTGAAGATATCATCACCATAACCAAGGTGTTGGTTTGGATTTCTTGTCCTTTTCTTGGACCCCAGAGCCAGCCCTTGCTGGATATAGACACTTGTTTTGTTCAGTCTGCTAATCCCCAAGGGGGTTCATTTCTTCAACTTCACTGTAAATTGAATCTGCCTGCATCTGTGTTATTCTGTGTTCTCCTTTAACGATCCAAGCCCCAAACTCCATCCTTCCCGATTTTCATTTAAAAAAAATGCACACTCTTAAGGAGCCCTTAGGTTTATTTCCATTTTGAGTCAGAATCCTGGAGAATGATCCCATTGAGCTCTGTATAACCTCACCACTGCTCCACTCTCCTCATCCCACCAGCCCCTCTCTGCCCTCTGGTCCTCTTCCCAATTGCTTGCAAGAGCCTCGTATTCTGTACTTGCTTTTCAGAAGACCACTTGAATTTTCCCTTGCTCCTAACCCCAAACTGTCACACCCAAACAAATCAAGTTGCTAATGAACAGAACTTAGAGGCAGTTAAGTTTGTTGGTAATAAACAGACCAAAATATTCTCTTTACACACAAGGCATGCAAGAGAGCTAGCTAACCAAGGTAAGAAAAATAAATGTTTCAGATAGCAGGGAGAATGGGGCAGGCAGAAATCTGCGGTACAAGGACGCCAGTCATTTGCAGTAGGAAAAGATCCATCAAGAAGGGTTTAGGGCAGGGAGAGAATTCTCGGGTGGACCCTGAAGAAAGGCTAGAATTAGTATTGCAGAGAGAGGAGGCAAGAGGTCATTCAAGGTAAGGAAATAACTGTACAAAAACCACAGAGGAAAGAACGAGCCTGGCATCTCAGCGACAGCAGCTCACACACAGCACAGAATTTAGCAGTGAGATAAGGCCGACTGGGTGCTGGAAACACCGGGTTGCCAGATTCAAGGGCTTGGGAATTAATCCAATAAAAATCAAAGGAAGCACTAACCAATGTACTCAGGGAGGCAGGCAAGGAAGAAATCTTTGAGAGGAATCCTCTGGAATTAGAACAAGGATTTCAAAGACGATCAGAATTTTGTTTTTGATTTCTGGGTCTATAGGTGGGCTTGGTCCCCCCCCCCACTTCCACCACTCACCCTTCCAAAAAAAGGAGCCTTTTCTACCAGTGACTGTGGTGATTCAGCAGATTTCTGGCTTGTCATCCATGCAGAAAAGGCTCTTACCTCTTGTTCCAGCTCCAAAAGTCTAAGAGGATTCAGTTGGGCTGGGCTTGAGTTATATACCCGTGAGTGAGGAAGGGGTGAGGGTGGAAGTTGCAGAGGAATTGCTTCCAATCAGACCACATCATAATACGTGCATAGGTTGGGGGCAGGGGGCATCAGGGAAAGGGCCTTGGCCATCAAAATTTGAGAGAAAAATTGGGAGAAAGCAAATACAGATAGTGTCTAAGCAAATATAGTAAATGTCTAATACTCAGTGAAAATTCTTCTGTGTTCTTATTTATTTTGGATTGCTCTTTTTTTCTATTTTTAGTCTCTTTTCTGAGTTTAGCTATTTTTCAAGATTCATTTAACATATCTAAAACTCACTTTGAGAAATGTTAAAGAAAATTAAAATCAGCTACTTAATGACTATTATTATTAAATATAATTAATACTATGATACCATTATATTACCCTTGATATTATTATTGCCACTTGTTAATTTTAGGACATAGTTTGCTTTTTTTTTTTTTTTTTTTGGTTAGGGGCACGGGGCATCTTCCCAGCAGTTGTTGATCCACCAGGCTTATGTTTCAGTACCAGAAACCAGGAATGCAGTGCTTCACAGGCCTTGTGGTGCCGGGATTTATCCATGGCACCCCAGGAGAGCTGGGGTCCTCCAGAGCTACATCTGGCAGTGTTGGCAGTGTTCAGGTGACCATGTGTACCAGGAATCGAACCAAAGTCAGCTGAATGAAAAGTATGCACCTTGACCAGGGCAGCATTGCTCTGACCCCTTACAGTTCTGATTTAAAGGAGCTTTTATTTTAACATGTAGCAATGCCAACAGAAAATGAGTCATGTCACTAAAGAGGTACTGATACAGTTCCCTGGGTATCTCTTAGGATTGATCTAGAATTTTTGAAGTGGGTCAAATCAACATGATCAAGACCCAAAGATTGGGCTGTGAAGGGCTTTCCGGGGGAGGGAGCTGCCGGAAACTGGAATGGCATGGAAGCAGAGCTGGTGGAGGCAACACTTCCTACCGGTCATGATAACCTGACTCTCAAAGAAGAGTGGGCCAAGGAAAGCACCAGACTCCAGGTCAAGACCCTCAGGCGAGGAAAGCCTCGGGATGGTGAGCAAGTGCTCCATCTAAAATGCTTAGAGAAAACTGTCTGCAGCATCATGCCAGGCAATGAGAACAGTGAGAGGCAGCCATGCAGGAGACTGAGATTTTGCAAGTGGAGCCAATGTGCCATGTCTGCGCGGACATCCCAGGGGTAGTAAGGGCCACTCTCCCAGTCACCAGTGACCACCTCCCATCACTCAAGATAGTCAGGAGAAGCCCCTTCCTCTCCTCCCCATATCAACTTTTATAAGGTGCCCATCGCTCTGTGTGGCCCATGGAACCCCTAGATTGAAGGTCAGCAGTATCCCTAGCATCGTCACTAAAGACCCTGGTCCCTTCAGATCCAACTGGAGTTGTTTCCAGGCCCAAGGAAATCCTAAGTCTGCTGCACAGCCCTGTTGAGAATGCTTGCCTTGGTTCCAGGACCCCATTTCCTCTCAACCAAGTAAAGGTCCCATGTGGGCAGGCTGTTCCCTGACATGTTGGCTCTCAACCCACTTTAATAGTTCTTTAACTTTTCTCTCCAACCCCTGAAGATATACATATCATTCTTCTATATTATATAGAGGATAGTTTCTCAAAGATTTTTTCTTTCTCAAGGGTAATTTGGCAATTTCTGGAGGCATTTTTCATTTCCATAACTTTGAGGGAGGGGTGTTTATGGCAGACACTTAGTGAATTGAGCCTGCGGAGAGAGATAAATATCCTATTATGCCCTGTTCAACCCCTACAGTAAAGAGCTATCAGATCCTTAGCATCTGAATCAGTCGAGAATGAGCCATCTTTAAGAGGGAGCACATCAGCTCTCAACAGCTTCCAAAACCCCAAACACTACGTCTCCGCCATCTTTGCGTGCTCCTGACCTCTGAGGCTCCATTAAACTTAAGGGGCCACTGATTAAAACTGAGGCACAGAGGAGCAACAGAGATGATTTTCCCCTTCAACCCAAGTTACTCTTCTTTAGGAAAAGTTGTGTTTCAAAGAGAATTTTCCCTGGATCCATATAGAATCAGGTTCTTATACTTACTCTGCCAGAAAGCGGGCGAGAGCAAAGGAAGAATGTAAATAGTGTGGGCGCTTCTGTCCCTCTTCCACTAGCGCATCTGCCCCAGCAGAGAACAGGGAAGAGAGGCGGTTCTGATGCTCCTCCAGCAGCTTCGGTTCCTGAATTGCTCTCATAGTATGAGCATCTCGCCACGCTGAATGTGATTCAAGTGTTTAAAGATACATTTTTTCTGGTACAACATGGCCCCTAAATGCAAAGCCAACTACTTCATCAGGTGTTTAGCTGACAAAACAGCCATCTGTTCCAATGCTGGAGAAAAAACTGGCTGAGTTGGATGGTACATCAGCCACAAAACATGCATAAAAATGTCCATGGGTATTGTGCTTTTAAAATTAAATTAAAAGACTCCTTTTCAAGGGTGTTTTTGACTTTATAGAAATTTTCACCTTACTTATTTGAGCCAAATTCTATAAAATGTCATTTCATGGAACTGCGGGGGGTGGGGGACAGGTGGGGGAGGGAGATGGAAAGAACTAGAGGCTGGGATAAAGCTCTATGGAACACAGCAGACCAAGATGGTCAAAAGAAAAACGATTATAACACTAAGTGAAAATCAGAGTCACAGAAGACCTAGAGAGCGACGATTCAACCAATTTCCCTTCTATATATTTACTGATTTTATGAGGTGGGAAAGTGCGAAAGAGCATAGTTTGTTGCAATAATGAATTTTGTGGAAAACATTTACTATGCAATGTAAGATCAAGTTCTTGTAAATCTGCAATATAAAAATCTATTGAGCTAAATCTTTTTCTGCATATCTGTTCAACAATTTTGTCATATGGATCTTTCAATGTATCATTATATCATAGCTTGCTTTATATATCACATATATTGTTACCCTGTACTTATACATCTCTATATATTATAATATGGCCATTTGCTTTATATGTTTAGAATTTATGATATATACCTGGTAGCTATCTATAACATAAATTCTAACTAGTCTGTTTAAATATTAAACACTAAGTAACAATGGCACTCGAGCAGGTGTGCCTTTGAGGTTTGCAATTTACTTTGTGTGTGCAAGTGCTTTGTGGGTGGGGTAAACAGAGAAGATGAGAAGTGGAAGGTCGCTAGTTTTCTGTATCGTAGCTGGCATACATTCTGTCAATAGCCCATTCTTCGTCATTGAAAATGGGGTGATGCTTCTGACTGTTCAAATGAGATGAGCTAAAGGAAATGAGCTCATAAATGTTGCATGGGTCAAAGTTTTCATGTGAGCTCTCAAAAGATAAATTTTATAGTAATAATTTTAGAAATTCCCATTTTAATTAAATACAATATTTTCAAAATGTGCTATGGTGCAAGGCACTGGCTTTACAACATCAGGGGAACTTCCTGAATAATGCACTAAATAAAGGGAAGAGTGTTTTCTACTAAGTACCATTTCCAAAACATAAAATTTTGTTAATGATTTTCTTTTATTTGGGCACAAATTAAGTATATGGATACTTTCTTGGAACTAAATTGCTATCCTTTAATGTAGGCCAGTGCTCCTAACAAAGTCAAATTAATAAAAAGCGATTTAAAATAGAGAATCACCAAAATTAAATTTTGGAATATTTGACTATTGAAAAGAATATAGAAACAGAGGAGATAGTACTTGTAGATTTTAGTTGCCCTGTCCAATAACACTATTAGAAAAAAATAAGTCTGAATTCCAGAGTCAGAACATATTGAAGTCAAAGTTAGAATGTTTGATATGGAATTAAAATCTGATTTTGTGGAATTCTAAAGTTCATGTGTTTTTCCCCAATATTTGCTCAGCTACCTAAACTCCATAATGAATTCAGCAACACTGTTTGTTGGATAAATTCCATTGAACTACTACTCACTGGACTTATGTTCTGTTCAAATATTGCTATTCTGTACCATCTAGATTAATCAGGGCAATGCACCTCAATCTCCTTGTAGTTCATACAATAAACATTTATTTCTCACTCAAAACATGGTCCAGTATAGTTCAGAAAACTGTCCTTGATAACTTTCCTCCAACAAGTGACTGGAATTCAGCCTACTTCCATGCCATTAGGCTGCCATCCCAAGCTCTAGGGCTCTAGCCTTCTAATGTAATGGAACCAAGAGTTTAGCAATCACCACTCAGGACAGATTATGACAGGTAAAACCTCTCCTAGAGTCCAATAGGAAAACACACACCAGGAACGAGGCACAGTCCTATGTGCACCCCACCAAAAATTCAAAGGGGGATCAGATAGGTTCTCTTTCTCAACACTCCAGCCTTCCTGTGTGTACAGAAAGAGAAGAAGGATGTTGGATTTGGTGGACACACAGTACTGCCACTTCTACACCACAGGGAAATTGACTCTTGAAATGGCAGGAAGACCCTATAAACATGATGCAAAGGTGAGGACAAGTTTATGCCATGGAACATTAGGTTATAACAGAGGCTGGGAACTCTGCCAGAGAGTTGCATGCTTTACAATAGCAGGCACGACATAGTGAGGACATTGTGCCTGTACGTTAGTGGGAGGAAGCCAGACAGACAGCCCTGAATATCAAATAGTGCAGCCAGAAAATACGCACGCACACACACACACACACACACACACACACACACACACAAAAGGGAGAATTGATCAACACAGTCAGATGACAAGTACAGAGAGAAGCAGGCGAGAGAAGGAGAGGACTTAGGAGAAGCAAAGGTTTAGGATGAAGATAATGTATGTTCACATTCATAGCAATGTTTATTTACTATAATTCAGCCATTGCACAGGTCATTAATCCCCAGAATGACTCTATGATATTAATTTTATTTTTAATAGGTGATGAAACTCAGGTCCAGATACAACTACTCAAAGGCTGGGTAGAATCCAAACCCTTCTAAGACAGACCCCAAAATCTATTCTTGCCACCTTCATACTCCCCTATAGAAGACAAGCACTGCTGAATTTTCTTATTTTACAGGCTACCTGGCTTCTGATAGAGGCAAATTTTACAAATGTTAGAACTCCGAATATCAAAGTTCCAGTATGCTTGATGATCCACTGACTCACCAGGCTATATTGGGCATTTCTTCCTGCTCACATTTCCTCTTTGCAAAGTAATTAGTTAAAGCCAAAACACTGATAGATATATACCTTATTTCATCAATCTGCTTACAAACTTTTGCCTTTGCCCTTCCAGATCAGAGGAAATCCTACTTCTAAATTCCTCTAAACTAGGAAGTTTACCACTTCCCTTGTAATCTGTCATTCAACATTTTCTCATCTGTAAATCTGAGTAGATGTATGGCCTCTAGAGTGTATAGGAAATCTGAACAATTTCATCAAAATTCCAGGAAGGCCAGTGCATTCTAAGGAGAATAGAAACCAAAAATAAGCTTTCTGTAACTGTTCACATTTATCTCTGAGGCTTGACAGTTAAACATGAGTCTTCCCTTTTTTGACCATTATATTTATCTTCTATGTAGAAATTTTATAGATTAGAGGAAAGAAAGCTTTTTTTCTCTCAGTAGTTCTTCTTCCTTGGACTTTTGTGGTCTGAATACTTATTATCAGGAGAATGTGAATAGCCCTAGAAAACCAAGGTCACATGAATTTTCTTAGTGATCTCTAGGACTGTCCTGATCAATTAGGGATGGGTTCAGCCAATCAGAAAGACATGTATGGTAAGCAAGGAATCCAGCTGACTTGGAGCTAGTCAAAGGGACTCTTACCCTAGGGCTGTGGTATTCTCAAAATTGTGCTAAAAGAGATAGTCATCTCCTACCCATTCCTCCCTGGGAAAATATGTCACATACTAGTTCATTGACACAGATGGAGTTGCTACTGGCTCTCCCCATGCTCGGCTGATCGTGAGGCATCCAGGAGGGACAACGGGTTCAGGCCCTGACCCACCACCACAATAGAGCCTCAGAAGAAGCCAGAGGAACCCCCACACCATGATGGTAGCCATTTTCAACATCTGGATTCCACAGCTCGTCAGAGCTCCACTCAAGAGAGAATCCAATCTCAAGCCCAGCTCGTCAGAACCCCACCCTAGAGAGAAACCTAGTTCACAGACACAAATGGAGCTGTTACGGGCTCTCCCCATTGTAGTACCTCAATAAATGCAAAACTAAGAGCTCCCGCATGGCAGAGCCTGGCAAGCTACCTGTGTCGTATTTGATATACCAAAACCAGTAACCAGATTAGACCTCATTCCCATGACCTGAAGGAATGGTTTGAGGCTCTTCATGTTCCTGGAGCGAGCAGAGGCCCTTGGGCTTACTAGCAAACAACAGGGACAAATAGATATTACTGGTGCCCACTCAAGCAAATCAATGAACATCAGGAAGACAAGTGATACAAGTGATACTAATTCATTACAATGATAGTAGTTATTCACCTGTAACTGATGACTAACCTCATGTCAGGCAAAGAATAAGATTAGATTTTTTCTGACTTTCTATAGAATATTATAACTTGCTTATCAAACTCTGCTGAGATTTTTGGAAAGCTAAGATTCTGATTATATGTCATTGACTGATTTGAGATATGTTTGCATTGGGCATGTTTCTTTACCTTTTACATTTAAAACCCCATTACATTGTGATGCTGAGGATAGCAGGTAAGGCCTACCTCACTCATACGCACACTAACCCTAGCTCCAATCCCTGGGCACTGTATATGTCCCATGTATGGTTCCCCAAATCAAAAATAAACAGGTTACAAAACCTTCAGATTCAAAAAATTGAGTGCTTCGTGGGAGATGCAGGTTTACACAAGAAGGATTGGAGAAAGTAACGAGTCGGATATATATTATTCACACGAATATTACGCTCAATGAGTCATGATTTGAGCGTGAGATGCCTTTCATGACCTGCAAGAATTGCATGAAAGACTGGGAGGTACAAATGAATCAGAAGTTACCATACGATGAAGAACTACACAAAGTTGGCATAAGTTGTTGCTCTGCTCTAAAAAACCATTGCCGTCTTCTTAGGCATATTTTTTCCTTAGGCCCTAAGTCTTCTTTATTCCTAAGAATATGCTAGAAAATGGTTTGACTTCAAAATCCACGGCTCAACTGAAAACCAAATACGACCAGAAGACCTTGGCTCAGTGTTTAGAAATGGAAAGCTAATTGCCTTTTCGGTCTGTACATTGAGGCGTGCAATGTCAAGTGCTTACACCAGTGGGGAAAACCTTAGGTGGGGCCAAGTGATGAAAAGATCCTACCCCTCTATTTTCAGCTTCCTCCTCCCCTTCCTCTCAGTAGTAACTCTCACAGAACTAGCCCAATATCGTTTGCTAAGTTCCTATACCCCTGCTTAGAGACAGGCGGTTCCTTCGTAAAGTAAGAGGGAGGAAGTTACCTTAAGATCTATGATTATATTCTGGCATGATTGAAATATTTCATAAACAATTTATAAATCATAAAATAGCTATGATTTATAAACTGTAATTAAATATTTAAAAAAAAATAAAAAAAGAAGCAGAGTCAAAAACTTTTAGGAGTTTCTTGTAGAATAACATAAATACATAAAAGGGTTACAAGAACTTAATAACTAAAAGTATTTTCTGAATATTACTCGTTGGTTAAGGTTTTTAATTTATATGTTTAATTTTATATCTTTAAAATGTAATATATCTATTTTAAACGTTACTAATTTTTAGCTTTTCAAGTTTAACAGAATTTCTCGAGGCCTTCATTTCCCTTTTTTTTTAGTTGGGTTGAACGATTTTATTTCATTTTTTTATTTTTTTATTTTTACAATTACAAAGATATACAATTAAAAAGTTCATATTTGGGTTTTGGTCATACAGTGTTCCAGCACCCATCCCCCACCAGTGCCCATCTCCCACCACCAACGTCCCCGGCCCTCCCCTCCCCCAGCCCTGTTCCAGGGCAGTTTCTTTATTTTTTCCCTTTCTCTCTCTTTTCCTTCCCCTCCAGATTATGGATTACAGAACATACATTAACGGGTTGTCATGTGTATCTTTTTGCCTCTATTTAATGCTCAGTTCTAGGTTGGCATTAGTACCCTCGACAATTGTTAGCACACAGTTCCATTTTCTGTCTTACCTAGCCTCTGACTCCCACACGTTTGTGATAATTTTCACCTTTGACAAGACCTCCTGATATATATTTCACTTGACCTTGGATATTGGTATCTTAATATGTACATATATATTTATGTTATGCAGATAAATGCAGTCATTCTGTGTCTGTCTCTCTCCTTCTGGCTAATTTCGCTCAACATAATCTTCTCCATGTCCATCCATTTATAGGAAAATTTTATAACTTCATTTTTCCTAATAGCTGCATAGTATTCCATTGTGTAGATGTACCAAAGCTTTATCCAGTCATCGATTTTTGGGCACTCTGGTTGCTTCCAGATTCTGGCTATGGTGAATAATGCTGCTATGAACATAAAAGTAGGGATGGTGTTTCCACTGCGTATTTTTGGTTTCCCAGAGTAGATTCCCAGGAGTGGTATGGCTGGGTCAAATGGGAGTTCAATTTCTAGTCTTTGGAGGAATGTCCATATTGTTTTCCCCAGAAAGGCTGTACCAGCCGGCATTCCCACCAACAATGGATGAATGTCCCCTTTTCCCCACATCCACGCCCAGCACTTGCTCTTGCTCTTTTGAATATGTGGCAGTCTCTGTGGTGTAAAGTGGTATCTCATTGTTGTTTTGATTTGCATCTCTCTGATGATTAGTGATGATGAGCATTTTTTTCATATTTTTTTGTGCCATTCAATTTCTTCCTTGCTGAAGTTTCTGTTCATTTCTTCTCCCCATTTTTTGATGGGGTTGTTTGTTTTCTTCTTGTAAAGTTCTACCAGTGCCTGATATATCCTGGATATTAACCCCTTATCAGATGGGTATTGGGTGAATATTCTTTCCCATTCTGTGGACTGCTTTTGTCATGTTAGTCACTGTTTCTCATTTCCCTTTTTATCTTGTTCACTCAGCTCAATTTTTCATAACATTTAAATATATTATTATTATTATTTTGGGTCACACCTGGCAATTCTCAGGGGTTACTCCTGGCTCTGCACTCAGGAATTACTCCTGGCAGTGCTCGGGGGACCATATGGGATGCCTGGGATCGAACCTGGGCTGACAAGGGCTGGCTGCGCGCAAGGCAAACACCCTACCCACCAGACCATCGCTCTGGCCCCTATTACTTTTTTAAGTTTATTTCCCTCCACCATTCCTTTCTCTTTATTATTGTGGATGACCAGTGGTCAGACATGTGGTTTTGCTGGGGTCAAACTCAGTTTGTAGGAAAGATGCTGGGGTTGAATTTATGACCTCAGTGCCTACAAGTAGGCATTCACCTGCTGAGCTCTCTCTGCCCCCTACGTTTATTTTTTATTGAAGTAATATTACAAATTCTGTAAGTTTCAAGTCTGCATCATTGAAAACTAAACATTATATGTAGTATTAGGGTCAGCACTAAAAACCCTAGCCAACAGTAGTAATACTAAGAATAAAGCACCATTTTATTTCTGTCAACTTTTCTTGATTGTTCTTTAGACCCATCATAAAAAGGTACTAGAATTTCATCTACCTTGATGTAATTTCATATTTCTACTTCTTAAGGAAGTAAAATCATCTAAAGTCAACATTTTGTGATAAAGGGATAAAACTGTCATAGGAATATAAAGGGAAGCTTGAGTTCTTGAGAAAAAATATTGTAAATATCACACAATGATTGGTTTAAAAGTAAGAATGACTGCTATAGTTTTGCCAAAAGCTATTCATATCTAATTGAGCTAATATTCCCCTTTGGGGTGGGAATGCATCACTTAGACCATATCAATAAGACAAAGTCTTCCTTACAACTCATTCACGACAGAGGGATAAAAATGAAGTTGACTTGCCCACAGTGAGGTGCATATAAAAGGTATTTAAAGGAATGTGGCTTGTCAATCCTTTACTCTCTGTATTGTGGTTTGTCAATCCTTTACTCCCTGGATTGTGGTCTGTCAATTCTTTCCTCCCTGTAATGTGGGCCCTGTGTATGGAGTGACCTTATCTTTGTATCCCTGACCTTAGCTGCTCGGCTCCATGAAGGCACGGGTGCTGTGACTGGGAAGACACTCTTTCCTTTCTGTCTCTACTGGACATACTTTTCTTCCGCTCCTTCTTCTGCTTCCCACTCCTCCCTCTAGCCTTTCCACAGCAGTCATGGACAGTCATTTAAGTGAGCCCCCTGGTCTTAATTCTTTCACTTCTCTAGCAGAGACATTGGTTCTCAACATCTCATCTGCAGGTCAACAGTAGGGAGTCAACGTGCAAATAACTAACAAGGCAAACTTTTAGGCCCCACTTAGATGTCTGGAGAGTTAAGGAACCTCAGGTGAAGTCCTGATTCTCTGGAGACCTTAAAAACCCCTTTAAATCAGAAGTAAGATCTTAAAATTTTCAAAGAATCTTTGCTTTCCAAGGACAGAGCCTAGGATATTAACTACCTATCCTGTTGAGGTATCAATCGTGTTTTACAAATGAGGAACTTGCTGTCTAGATGAATGTCTAGATACCTAATCAGCCCTAGGTCAGAAGATTATGAGTGATGGAGCTTGGATTCAAATTTATGCAAGATAATGTTTCTGCTTGAATTGCTGGTCAGGCAAAAGGTAGTAAAAATATTTGCATGGGTGTTTTGTCTCGAGAAACAGAGTCTTAAGCTTCCTTCTTGAGCTTTTGAATTTTCTAGACAAGTTAGTGTTTGCTTAAACTTCTTAGTATCTTTAGCTGATTAATAATTTTGATTTAGCTACAGGTTCCATTCTTTAATAATGCACAAATTGTTTTGTTCTATTAGTCTATTTACTATTCCAGGAAAATAGCATACAGCGGTAAAAAGATATGCATATCTGATAAACATATGTGTATGCGTACTGCATTTTATTGCTTGGCAGCTTTTAACAGACTTTTACAAATACAAGTAACTTAAAGACTAGTTATGTTTCTAAATTAAATTTGCAGTGCCCTTCCAAATAGCAATGGGGGGCCAGAGAGAAGCAGGTAGAGCAGGTAAGGCAGTCATCCTAGATTAAATCCCCAGCATCCCAAATCTCTCTAGGAGTGATCCCTAAGTACAGAGCATTGAGCTCCATTCCTCTTCCCAAAAAAGTCCCCAAAACTTTAGTTCATGTGACACTCAAATAAAATCAGCATAATTTATCTACGAATGGACAGGATACATGTGGAATAGATGAGTTACAAAAATAATATTTCTATAAATTTTTTTCTCAGTCTACTTTGATATATATAATCCTTGTAAAATATGTGGGGTTTTTTGTAATATATCAAGACATAAATATTATACTTATCACTATTTTATAGAAAAGAAACCTTAAGTCTTGGTATTATAGTCAGACTCTATTTAGAGCTCATGGTGCTACCATATTCATTGTGAAAAATATTAAAAACATCTTTAAAGGTATGAGTTATTTAAAATAAAGACATGTCTATTTGTTTTGATAAACTACTAAAATGTAGCTATAATTAGCACTAAGTACTTCCAGTACATTATGCTTTAAATATTAATCGTTGACAGGAATATACCTTCAAGTGTTTGTACGTGTTTCATTTTTACACATGAATATTTAGTGTCAAAATAGTCGGCACAAAAAAAGCCACGTAATTTTCTATGAAATGCCATCAACAAAATGTTGTTCATTGTGGGGTGTGGTTGTGCTGGAAGCAGGAAAGGACAGGAACTTGAATTCTGAATAAAATTGAATATGGCTAGTGAAAAGGTCTACCAAGCAATTGGAAAAGTTTCATACTGAAAGAGTTAATATATTTAGTGCTTCCCAACGGATTTGGAAGAAAACAAATGCAACATAATAAAAATATCTTTTGATAAAAGAATGTATCAATCCTCTGCTGTCCTGCTCCAGCTAGCTAAAGTGGGAAATTCTCAGCTGCCTTAGTTGGGACCAACTCAAATCTTGGATTAGTTCCTCCAAATGATTAGATGGCCTCTGAACTCAAGATTCAGTAGACTGAATAAGACACCATTACTCCTACTTTCTTTGGAACAGGAATCACTCACTCTGGGGAGACTACAGGTGGAAGGGAAACTTGGCACTTCCCGAGATTTAGATTTCGTTTTCATTTGCTTTGTAATATGTTACCCACAGTAAATTCACCTCTATCTTTCAGAATAAAGATAACATCTGTCATGAAGCTTCTTACATTTTTCTGTCTGCTATTTCCAGGGTCATATATCTGACATGTGATAACCTCTCTTTAGACCCTCTAATGTTAGGGAAAGATTTTAATCATTTGGGGTGCCCACATGGTTATTCTTGACCTACTTGCAAATACGTACGACAGGACCTAGTGCACATTCTTTTCTTCTGGTGTTTCTATTTCTGACACGGGGCACACCTTTTAAGAATGAAATCGTGTTTATTATGTGTACACCGGCAGGAGAAAAATGAAAATGTGAACATTCACTTGGTCTGATCTTAATATGTTTACCTTAGTATCTGCCCCTGAAGATCATGAACATTTTATATCATAAGAAAATATTTTCTTCTTGTTGTCAGAGCCAGACACTTAAATCAAGAAGCATTTAGCTTCTTTGCAACCATCTTTGTTAGAATTAAAAAAAATAGTGTTGATCAAAATGTTGTCTTAGTTGTTACTGGCAGCTGTTAAAATGCTGCTAAAAATATAGTGCCAACTACTGAAAAGCTAACTGCTCCTGTGAAGTCCTAATGAGAATTTCTAAATGAGTTTTCATCCAGTTCACCAGAGACTCTTATGTTTCCCACACCTGACCCACTGGATTGTTTCACTTTTTTTGTGGCTGTTACTGCACGTAATATCAGAAAGTGCCTGGCTGCATAGTCCTAATGAGTGCACAAACCATGCAGTTATTTATGTAAGATTAGCACAGTTATTTAAAGGTGATGAATTTCCTGTACTAAACCACAAGGAAAGAGGAGAGAATAAAAGAGGAGAAATGGAAAATATCTTGATTTTTATGAATATATACTGCGCTTAGGCCCTTTGCGACTACTGTACATTATTTCTAAATTTAGAACCTCAGTGTAGGCACAGTGAAATCTGATTTGCTTCTAATAATACGGCATTCTAATGGTGATGCATGTAGTGTTGGGTGCTCTGTCATTGCAAAATCTGGCCATCGAAATGTATTAGGTCTGTGTGTTTTCTATTTCAAATGACTACAAATGAATTAAGGTAGACAGATGAATAAATAGCTAGGTAAACAAACACAGAAATTAATGAATAACCAAAGCTAATAAAAATATTCCAAGTCATCGAGAAAATTGTGTTTGGTCTATTTTGAATATTCACAAAAACCCTGATATGTTTTCTATTTTTCTTCTGGTCCACAATGTCTTATTTGCTTGCGATGTTTATAAACTGTAACATGTGTGTTTTGCAATAAACAAAGAAGAAGTTCTATCTTATATTATTCCCTATTCATCTCCCCCTCAACCACCCCCTCCTTTCTCTCTCTCTCTGACTCTCTCTGTCTTTCTCAACTCTTTCCAACAGCTGGTAAGAGACAGAAGGGGGTGGGGTGGGGGGAAGCCTAGCTTTTTTGGAAAAAAAATAAAAAAGCCAGCTTGGCTAGGCTATTAATGAAGTTAGCTATGATCAAATGCTTAGGCTTAAACTTTAAAACAATTAAATACAATTCTAGGCTACTCCATAGATTTTTCTTGACAGTAAATAGACACAAGAATGTATTTCATTTCTTTATATTCTTTTGGTTGTGTGATGTTTTGTTTGGGGCTGATGGTTTCACAGTTTAAGCCACCCCCTGTCATTCTCTAACTCCCCCATCAGAGTCAGCTGTTTGAAGAAATGGGATTAGGATCTGGCAACTCAGGGGTGGCTCTGCTAGAGCTGAATTACAGAGCAAGGGAGGATTTTTTTTTTCCAACACAAACTTCCATGCTATTAGGCTTTGTATCTGAAGTTACATAATAGAGGATGTGATGTCACACATGTAAATTGCAAACGCTGAGCAGGGCACTTTGTGTGGCAAACCTCTGGGAGTGTGACAGTAATGGGACAGGGAAGGGAGGTGTCCTGAGGCTGGGGCTGTGAAGGGGGTGAGTGTCTGTCCAGACGGACAGAGATCATCCTGCTACAAGATTGAAGGCTCTGCAGCAGCTGTAAACAGTCTCCAACATTTGCCCATGAAATTAAAGACCTTTCCCTCCTTTTTCTTCATTTAATTTTTCTTAGAGACAAATAGCCAGTCTTTTGCAATATATATATATATATATATATATATATATATATATATATGCTAACTTACAAAATGAAAAAGGACCCTGTTAAGAGAGAGCTTTAAAAAAAAGACAAGAAATGACATTTTTCCTATGTGTATATTTTTTAAAGTAAATGGGTATTGAAATTAAGAAAATGTGGACCAACCAGAAAATCTTGCACCTTGTTTGTGATGGGGTCTCTCAGAGGCATTGCTTTTGGGTGATCCTGAGCAAAATCAGCGTCATTTCCTTTTTGGTGACCTTATCCTAGTCCTCTTTGCTTTCTTTGGGGGGGCGAGAGTGGAGGGGGGGGAGTGGTAACCGTGTCTTGCCTTAAAGCCAGCAAAAGAAAATAAAGAGGGGAATTCAATTGACAAATGTCTGGGTGAAATACCTAAGGATTTAGTATCTAAAAAAAAATAAGTTTTGTCTATGAATAATGCAAGGTCCCCCTATCAACTCTCCCAAAGCCTAAGAAAAGGGGCTTCCAACCTTAAGGGCAGCAACCCTTGGGGCCACATTTACCCACCTCCACAGGACACTGTCTTGCTATGAAAAAAATTTCAAAAGAAATTTATATATTGGAAAATATCAGTCTTTCAGGTTTTTCAGTAGCAAGCTGTTTTGAGGTAAGAAAGATTAAAATGTGAAAATGGGCTAGAAAAAACAAACCACAAAAGCACGGGAGAAATCTGCCTTTCTAAAAGGTTGCAGGTATAAGGGCTCTACTTTTTTGCACCATTTTGTCTAACCCTAGACAAATTGTTGTTAGTGGAAATTATTGATTAGTACATTGGTGAGATACTAGATTAAGTGCTTTATTAAATGAATAATCAATGCCGTATTAACCAATTGCATAAACAAGTTACATTCTGTGTTAACTTAGAGGATTTCTGATCCTAACATTTTATTATGAAACATTTCAAATATGTATTAAAGTAGAAAGAATTACCATCACCTAGATTCTGTCATTGAAACATGTATGTTTTGCCATCACCTCTTTTATGCTATTGTAACATACGGAAACATGTACACAGAACTCTCATCCAATCTCGGTCCATCCTAGGGGTGCACAGTAATTTTTGGTGCATTTCAAAATTCACGTTTTGCAATCAGTTCAGTTAGAAATTAAGGTTGTTTTTTCTTTTAGTGCATTGAACAGATAATAGAAACATGTTAATTTTGGAAATGCATTACTTATTATTTTCTTGACTTTACCCAGGACCTAATACCTTACTAACTTCACGTTCCAACAAATAAGGAAGCCGGCCAAAGGTGGTTTTTGCTAGAGGCAAAATGCCACCTCCAAGCCATCTAAGAACAGACCCGCGCCAACCCCGTGTGGGTGATGGAGGCTAAGGGAAGCTCGGATGGTGGGAATGTGGTGGAAGAAAAGGCATGATTGTTTGAACAGCGCAGCGCCGCGTTTAACACGGTTTTGTGTGGGAAGAGATCAGCAACTTTTGCAGCTATTTAAATAGGGGGAATAAATCACAACGGACAACAACGGAAAACACCTGGGGGCGAGGGGGAAACCAATAGAACCTGTGGAAAAGGGAGTGTTTAGCTTGCAAAGGGGCGTGCGCGGCCAATCCCCAGGGGGTTAACTGAGTCCTAAAGGAACGGAAGCTGGGAGCTAGTGATAGTAACATTTCCAATGTAGCCCCCCACCCTATCTTCCATCCAGGGTGCGTGTAACTGTGCCCCGCACTGGGGGCTGGAGGTGACTGTCACACACGTGTTCAGGAGCTCCTGAACACGCGCGAACACCCCACCTCCCGCGGGTGGGGCGAGGGGGTGTCTGGTGCGGAGCGCGGGGGCCGCCAGCGGCTGGGCTGCAGGCCCAGAGGCTGCAGGGCTGGCGGGTCACAACTCCTGCCCCCGCCCCCCGCCCCTTTCACTTTCGCGTTTGCGTAGGTGCCGACCCGGCGGGCTGCAGGGCGCGGGGGCGCGCGGCGCGGGGCCTGGAGCGCGGCCCCGTCCCGGCTCTCCGCCGCTGGCAGCTCCAGGGGCCCCGGTGCGCCCCACCAGTCCCCCGCGCGCCCGGTGCGCAGACACCCCGCGTCCTTCCCAGGGCCGCGCCCCCTGCCCCCCACGGTGGGGGTGGGGCAGAGGCGCGCCCGAGACCGCGGTGGGGGCCGGCGGGACTTGGGGGCCAAGAGCAGCCTCCGGAGGTGGGCAGCGGGCGGGTAGGAAAGAAACTTTTCCCTCCCGCCCCCCGTGCGCGCTTCCCGGGCCTGCGCCTCCCCCAGGCTGCGGGCCAGAGCGGGGGGGTTTGGGGGGGTGCGCCTGCACCTGAGAGCCGGGGCGCGGGGTCACGGTCGGACTGAAGGGGCTTGGGGGTGCGTAGGGTGTTGCACCGGGAAGCGACAGGCCTCGGGGTTCGGTTTCCCGGCGGCTGCTGAGCTGCGGCTGGTGGCCAGGGTGGGAGCGCGGTGCCACCCGCCGGTGGCTGGACGCTGGGCCGCCGCCCCCGCCGGTGAGGGTGTGACCCGGGAGGGGGCCGAGGCGCCACGGGCTCCCCCTGTGGCCGCCCCCTTCGCGCACGCGCGCACACAATCACACACACACACACACACACACACACAATCACACACGCTCTGCCGCGCGAGCTGTCACCGGCCACCCCAGGACCAGGAGGGGGCGCGGAGAGGCGCGCTGCGGGGTGGCGGGCGCGGGGTTCGCCCCCCAGGACTTGGCGGCTCCTCGCTGGGCCACGGGCGTCCATCCTCCCTCCCGGACACCCCCCCGGGAGACTCCAGGCTCCCCCGGGGCGGCGGACAGAGGCCCGCCCCAGGCCGGCTCGGCTCTGCTGGGGGCAGGCGGTTGCCCGCGGCCCCTCTGCGCGCTTTGGCGCGGCCACCGCGCCTCCCGCTTGCGGGGTGGCCACACTCCGGCTCTCCCGCGCTACCCACCGTCAGTGAGGGCGGCCGCCGGCTGGTCCTGGTCATCCTCTCCATCCCCGCGCCCCGCTCGGCTGCGAGTGGACTTGCAGGGGACAGCGGCGGCTGCGGCGGGAGTGTTGACTGAGCCCCTCTCCTGCCCCCGCCCTGCGCCCCCGGCCTCCCCACCATGTCCTAGAAAAGGTGAGTGCAGCGGCTGTCACTTGGCGCTGACACGGGGAGCGCCGGGGAGGCCCTGGGAGGGCAGGGGCTGTGCGCGGGCAGGGGGTAGGGATGGGGGGGTGCTCGTCTGCCCGCCCCCCTAAGTCGGGCCGGGGTGCCGGGGTGGCGGGTGAGCCCCCCCGGGGGCGGCTGCCCCGGCTCGGCGCTAACCTAGATTTTGGCCAGAAGCAAAGATCCAGGGGCAGGAGGCGGGCCCTCACGCCCGCGAGGTGAAAACTTAGTAAAAAAGAGACACGTCCATTCCTTTAATAATGAACAGTTGGGCAGCGCTTGGCCGCGCCGCCGCCGCCTCGTGTGCCCCGGCGCCAGGTCCCTGGTTCCTCTGGCTCCTGCCCCGCCGCCCGCTTTGGGGACGATCGATGCCCGCCTGCCCGTGGGGGCCGGCAGAGCGCGCGTGACCCCGGGCCCCGCGGGAAAGTTGGGACACTTGGCCGGGACTCCCGGCTGCAGGGGCGCCAGGGGCCGCTCTGCCATGGGGACCGCTGGGGACACCGGAGCGCGGGTCGGACCAGCTGAGGAGGCGCCAGCGCTGTGCTCCCCCTCGGCGTGTGTGTGTGTGTGTGTGTGTGTGTGTGTGTGTGTGTGTGTGTGTGTTGGGGGTGGTGTTCCCAATTTGAAGCGAGCGAGAGTTCCAGCGTCCCCAGGTCCAGGGTCTGGAATCCCAAAGCTTAATTCATTGTAAGAAGACCTTGGGGAGGGGGTGGACACGGACGGGTGACCCTGGCCCCTCCGAAGTCGGCGGGGTGCTGGGCCGGTGAGCTGGGCGCTTGCACAGCTGCCGCCGCCGGGCTGCGGGTCGCCGAGGGCCGGGGGACCAGATTTAGGTGTGTACGTCACTGATGCTGACTCTGGGCCAGCCGGGAGCCTCAGCCGCGAGTCTCAAACGCGGATCCTCAAAGTGCAGAGCAATCAAAGTTAAGAAGCTCGTCCTTTGGGTTCGGTTACTCCAGCGTTTGGGTGGGTGGGTGGAGAGTGGAGGTGGGGGGGCGGTTGGAGGGAAACCGAAATTTGTGCTTGCAGACGCTCGATGCTTAGACAACTGGTTCCTTCCCCTTCCCTATAGATTTCGCCCGGTTCTGTGCACCCCCTCCCACCCCACCAGAGAGGAGTGAATCTCCTCGAATAGCAATGGAATGAGTGGAAAAATCCAATGCTCAAGTTGTAAATACGGCCACAGAATGTAAGGAAGGAGCGCTCGCAGCTCTTGACCCTGATACTTTTTTTTTTCTGTTTGGGTGGGGGTGCAGAGAGGGGTGTGTTTAAAGGGCTTTGGCTGCCTGAAATCACCCACTTTCCCCTGCACATTTAAAACAAGGAAATTCAAATCGGTGGGAACGTGATCCTGCTGGCTGGCAGCAGACGCGGCGGCTGCTCGGCTGAGAGGTAACTCGGCAGACCCTGGAAAGGGGCGCAGAGGAGCCTCGCGGCTAGGGGGTCGCGGGGATCCCACCGCAGCTCTGCAGGGCACGGAGACGCGGGTGTCGGGGGGTAGGAGGGCGGCGCCCGGGCCAGGACTCACGCTCACCTGGCGCTGCAGGTGGAAAACGTGAGGGGACACCCACCCCTTGACTGCACTGGGAAAAGACACTTCCGCGTCACCCCACTTTTCACGTCCTGCGAGACCCCTCTCACGGTCTGGCAAGTGAGAGCTACAGCCAGGTGGGCGTGAGTGAACAAGCTGGGGGATCGAGCACAGGCAGCGAGGGGCAGTGGGCCGAGGGGGTCTAATCTACAGTATTGGCCGCTGCCCGGCACCCACAGCACCCGCCGCTTCTGCGGCTTTAAGGGAGCTGCCGAGTCCAGGCTGTGTCGCAGCAACTTTGTATCAGTCATGTCGCCCTCCCGGTGACTGACAGCCGCGGGCGTCCAATGAGAAGCCGGCTTGCCCTGTGCAGCGTGGAGCCCTTCTTCCCTCCGGGCCAATGGGGCGGGCTCAGGGGCGGGACAACAACCTGAACTTTATGTGGACATGTGACCCGCTTTTAAAAGAGCCAGCCCTCTAGCTGCCCACCTCCCTCCGGGCTTTCGCCCGCCCTCTCTCCCCTTTCTCCCTCCCTTCTTCGCCCTCCCTGGCCCTGCCCCCTGTCCCCTGCCCCCTGCCCCCCTCCCTCTCCGTCCCCTCCTCTCCGTCCCGCTGTGCCCGGGGTGTCATTGGACCCGGGAGCAGCTAGCCAACTTCAGGGAGCTCGGGAGGAAGCCCGTGCAGTCACCTGGGTGCAGGAGCGCTGCTGTCTCGGGCCTCCTGCTGCAGGGGGAGCTGCACCTCGCTGGCCTGGATGAGGTCGGATTTAGGGGGCTCCGCAGCAGGGTTGTCGTGGCGTAGGCGAGCGCTGCAACAGGTAGACGCCGAGCGACGGACCCCGGCCGAGGCAGGTGTGTTGTGGGGTGCGGCGGGGTGCCGCTTGCTGGGCTCGGCTGGCGGCCGCGGCGCGGGAGCGTGCACTTTGCAGGAGAAGTAGCTGCGTAATCCGGAGGCACCGGCGGTGGGGTGCTGTGTGCTTGTTGTTTTGTTTTGGTTTTCCACTTTTTCCCCCTTTGGCCGCCAGAGGACTATTTTGGGAAAGTTTGGCCACTTTGGATAAATGCCCTTTAAGGAGCAGCTTTCAACCGCCTTTGGCAGTGGAGGTCTACAAGCCCTTCCCGTTCCCAATCACGAATGTCAGCCCGTTTTCCTGTGCAGATCCGAAAGGACGTTTGAATAATATTTCATTGCCTCTATCAGTTGCGGAAGCACCCACATCTCAGCTGGAGGTGTAGATGATAAGGGCGATTGAAGGAGATGCAGAGTCGGCTGGATCCCATGGGAAGGGGCTCTGGAACGGCTGGCATTCCCCTTCCCTAAGATTGGGGAAACTCTTGAGAGGCTGTGCTCTCTGGTGGCATCGGTGGCAAATTTAAAGGGCAGGGGAGAAGGAGAAGAAGCTGCCTTTGGTGGCATCCTTGCCCTTCCTGCTGAAGTCGGGCATCTGGCGCCGCTAAGGACTTTTAATGGGTCAGGTTTGAATCTGAAAGGCACCACCACCTTTAATGTTTATTCTAATGTAGGAGCCAGGCAGACATTTATTTACTAGTAGACAAGTTAGGGAACCGCTGTATTGTTTTAAATTGCGGTTCAACGTTTATATAGCCCTGTCCCTGCGTGCTGTGAGTGGTATTTGCAGAGAGCCGTGCTCCATCTGGGAATTTCTGCTGTGAAGTTTGAATTTAGATGCTCGCCTTCATGGCAAGATCTCAGGCACATGTTTGAGGAGAGAAGTTTTAAATCAGGGAAAGGGGAACTTTTCCTTTAAGGAGAAAGAAGCAGTTTTGTTTGGGGACTTAGAAAAGATCAGGTGGCTGGTGAATTAGGTGAGTGAATAAAAATCAGGTGTGCTCAGTTTGAACTGGTTTTCCAGCTCCCTTAGGTGACCTTGAGCCGCTGGTTTCTATCATTCACCTCCTCTAGAAAAGAAAGGGAAGGTAATAATACTTTCTGGAGTGGGGATGACAGAAAAAGTAGCTCCATGCAGGCAACTTCGCCTCTGTGCAACGGGTGAAAATCAGGGAATTGTTAAAGTCCAGCTTTCAGGATTCCATGGGATGGCGAAATAATTGTAGAAAATGTTATGTTGAAAATGGGACTCTTGCTTGGCCACAAGATTCCAGAAGGGAAGGAGTTGTAGATAAAACACCAATTTGCAAGAATTTTACTAATATTAATATGGCTTAATAACCTTGGTTGGGAGCAGGGGAGAAGGAAGGGAACTTTATGGAAAAGGGCATTTTGAAACAAGCAGTAAAAATATATATAATTTTAAATCATTTTTTCCTGTGCAAAAATGGTGATTAGGAGCATGTTTCTGACCTCACAGAGTACTTCCATCTGAGCTTCTCACCTGATATTTCCTTTTTGTTTTGGGGGCTGAGATTATTCCCATGAAAATAAAGGGGTCCCATCTGTATCCGCAAAGTCTCTGTTAAAGTTCTCATTGTAAGGGAGCCAGACTTGATTTGATACCAGCTAGATTTGCAATACCTGCTTCATCTTCTAGTTTAGTACGGGAAACTTTCTCCACATCCTCTGGAGAGCAGGTTTGCCAGGAGCATTGTGTTCATTTAGTAATATTTTCAGTCTTTGCTAGTTAAGTTCAGGTTGACTGAAATTCTCTCAAGCCATGGCCATTATGCCAACTCCAAAAATATAAGCCTGGTTTCCTGGACAACATGGGAAATAAATTCCTAACCTGGTTCATTTGTTTATAGAGAAGATGAATTAAAATAATGGGAATTCAACCTAAAAATTTCTCCCGTAATTCTGTTTCTTTTAAGTAAATCAGGATTTTAAAAAAGGTTTGCTCTGGGAGCCAGGCAGAAAGATGCCTCAAGTTGTCTATTCTTTGGCATTTGACTGTTGCCAACCTTTGCTCCATTTTCTTTGTTGGGAGAGGCACATTCAGTTGGTAGGTGAGGAGCGAACCTTAAAAGGCTGATTGGGACTTAAGAAACCCATTGGCGAATTCAATAATGTGGTGAAATTGCAGGCTATGTTATTGTTAAGAGAGTTCAAGGCCAACCAAACAGAACCTGGAGTGTCGGGATCAGCGGCATATGGCAACTGATAAAGTGCTTCCTCGTAGGTGCCTTCCATTGCCCTTGCTTGCCTTCTCCTGCCCCTAGTCCCTTGTAGTCTCAAACATGAAATCTGGCTGGCTCCTGCCTGAGGGCCAAAGGATGAGAAGTCTCTCAGAATCTTGGTAGGTGTTCTCTGAAGATAGGGTCCGGGGAGCCAAGTTATTTAGAAAACTCAGATTACAAAGGAAGCTGGTTTAGGGTGCTTTGGAACTTCCCTGGAGTTTTAAGCATTCCAAATTGACACTGAAACTGCAAAGGGAGTTTATGATTCTTCTTTCCAAATGGCAGTTTGGAGGATGGCTTTTGGGAGAGGCTCTGGACCTGGCTCTGCTTCCCAGTGGAGCCAGAAAGAGCAAAAAGCCTGCTGGCTGGGAGCAGAGGGAGGTTGAGGTCTGGAAGTGGGAAGGGTGGTGCTTAGTAGAGAGAGGCCTTGGTCCTTAGGGTGACTTGTGGGCATTTTGAGCTGAGGCAGGTGAAGGGCATGTGGGTTTCGGGAGGGAATGACTCCTAAGAAAGTATTCCATGTCAAATGGAAATGGACTAGACTTGAGATTTCTTATGGACTTTAGTAACTCTGGATCTCAAAACATCTATACCTCAGAGATCCATGCATACAGGTTTGATATAAAATATTTCTAAAACGCCAAGCTATTCAGGAGGCCAGAATATTTGGGGATTGATGTACATAATATTTACTGGTGTTTTTCAACCAATGATCCAATGATTATAAATGGGTTTTCCAGTGAAATAGAAAAGGTCTCATTTACTGGTATTAGGTCTCATTTCATGATATGTATAGTTTGTTAACTCTTGGCTTTCATCATTTTAGACTTTTAGGCTAGAGTGAGTAGCCCAACCACCTCAGTTTGGCCCTTGACTTATTTCCTTCTATTTTGTGATTGGTTTGGGGTTAGGAATCTGTACAATAATGTTCTTCGAGTAAAAGTAAGTCTGCTATCTAATTGGAGATTTTAATTAGAGGATTGTTTATAAATTGTCGCATCTTGATTAAAATAGTTAATTTTTTTAAAGTGCAGTCTGCTGACTGTAGGAGCTGTGGTGCAATTGATATGGTTCCTGCCCTTGCAGTACTTAAGGTCTAGTGTAAACCGCTGTAAAGTTAGAGGTAATTACAACACTTGGCCAACTGGGGCATTCAGTTTCTTTATAGAACCTGGTGCTTTCTAATGCCAATTCAGTGCAGTTGTCAGACTATTCTTCCATGTTAATATGATTTCTCTACCCAAGAGGCTTCCTTATCTCTGTTTTAAGTGAGGGAAAAGTTGAGAAGTGGAGGGTCTTGTGGGTAGCAGAGGACGAGGGACACAACGTTATCATTGTCTTCAGAGTTCTAGGAATGGCACCCTTGCCCAGGGAACTTTGTGTTAGGATCAGGCATTACACACCCAGGATTTGGGAACTACGACCCTCACGTGATAGGCACTTTCCATCTTGAAATGTACAAATACAATTTTACCAGAATGAGTAGATTTAGCGCCTCACGCTTCTCTAGCATGGTGGTCCCGGGGTGTGGGTGGGTGGATGCACGCCGCTTGTGACCCCACAAGCATCTGACCATATCTGGAAGTGTGTAGGCCGTCACAGTTAGGGAAGGGGAGAGTACTGCTGAAAAGCAGTGGACAGGGACCGAGGATATTACAAACCACCCCGTCCCAAATGGTGGGTGTCCCAAGGTGAGATACGTAGGTACAGACAGGAGCCCCGATTCCAAATTCCGCTTGGCCACTTAGTTGTGTAACTCAGGCCTCAGTTTCCACAAGTGGATCACTTAGATGATATTTTTAACAGTATCACTGGGCTGCTTTTAAGTATAAACGCTGCATGGGAAAGGTTTGTGACAGTTGCATTAAATTCTGTAAGCTATGAGCTGCATGAATCTAATTAGTCGGAAATGTAAGACGTATACACATACAGCCATGGTAACCGTTGGCCCAGCCCCACGTCCTAGGGACGCAGTGGATGGGGTTGGATATCTGCAGCAGTGCTCTGGGCTCCCGGACGATGGGCTCAGGCCTCTTCTATTTATCACTGTGGATTCAGTGACTAGTTGTAGGCCCAGGGGTGTAACACGCACTGGGTAAATATTTGTTGAATGAATGAACACATAAATTGTCAGGATCCATCTCCACCATCTTCCACTGGCGGCTGGGAAGAAAGTATCTATCTGTGGGGAGTGTTTCCAGTGGAGGGAAGAAGAGACAAGGCTTCTGGAGCAGGTCCTGTCAGCCTGATAAGGGGGAGAGAGGCTGAAGTTCCCGGACTCTCCTACAGACTCCCCAACCCTAGGCTCTTAATCCCTGACCATCCTCAGCCTCAGGATCCAGCAGATAATGCATTTTAAGACCGTCTTATTTTTGAAAGTGTGTTATCCCCACATTATAGCTCATTTGATATTGATAATGCGTATAATGAGAACTTGTAACATTAATTGCATTTTCGTGTTTTTGACAAAACCATGGATTAGACATGGAAAGCCACTTCTAGAATGCTGAAAGACTCCAGCGTCTTTGGAGAGTCAAACCTGACTTTATTTGTCTTGTCTTTGTCCTGGGCCAAGTTACCCACCTCGCCAGATCCGCAGAGTCCTGGTCCCCTGCCTCACCAGCCCCCAGGATGGCTGTGCAGGTTAAAAAGAACCCACTCGTGTGTGTTAGCTGTGCAAAGCGTAAAGGCTGTTAAGAGGCAAGACGCTGCTGCTCTTTAGCTGCAAAGCAGCCTGAAATTGCGTTCTGAGAATCTCACTTCTTGGGGAGATGCAGTCAGTATCCCATTAGTCAACGTCTCCAAAGGTGTAACGCTTTCTAATATAACTGGTAGCTCCAGCCCTTTTTTGTACCTTAGTCAATGCCATTTTGCAATAGTCTTTGGAGACACTGAGGACCGTTGCTGTCAGTCAATGACTTTAATCTTTTCGTCTAAATTTATTTGTTAGCTATGGAGACCAAAGGCTACCACAGTCTCCCCGGACGGTCTCGACATGGACAGACGCTGGGGCCAAGTTGCCCAGGCCTTGGACCGCTCTGCGCTGGGCCCCCGGGGAGAGGGCGGAGGAGAATAGCTGCATGGAGGTTGTCAACGTCAGCTGCGTTCCCGGTGCTATTCCCAACAACAGTGCTCAAGGGAGCAGCAAAGAAAAACAAGAACTCCTCCCTTGCACCCAGCAGGATGCTCACCGGCCTGGGATTTTAACCTCTGAGATTAAAACCGAGCTGGAGTCGAAAGAACTTGCCGCCACCGTGGCCGAGTCCATGGGCCTGTACATGGACTCTGTGCGCGAGGCCGTACACGCCGCTACGACTCCCCAGCACCCCCACGACAGCGTGAGCCCCGCCAAGATCTACCAGAACGTGGAGCAGCTGATGAAATTCTACAAAGAGAACGGCCACCGGCCGTCCGCCCCTGGCGGGGTCAGCCGCCCCTGCGCGCCTTTCTGGCCGACTCGGGGTGCAGTCAACGGCGGAGCCTTGCGCCCCATGGTTAAAAGCCCCATCGTGGGGCACGAGAAGAGCCCCTCGGGGTGCAGCCCTCTGAACCTGACATCATCGGGGGTGCAGCCCCGCGGCATCAACTCCGTGTCGCCCACCTCGCCAGCTTCGGCAGCTTCCCGTGCACAGCCCCCTCCCCCAGGGGACCCCACTGACCTGCTCCCCGAACGTGGAGAGCCGCGGCTCGCGCCGCACAGCCCCGCACACGCCAGCAACGTGGGCTCGCCTCTCTCCAGCCCCTTAAGTAGCATGAAGTCGCCCGTCTCCAGCCCGCCAAGTCACTGCAGCGTCAAGTCGCCGGTGGCCAGCCCCAGTCACATCCCTCTGCGCTCCTCGGGGTCCAGCCCGGCCACGCTCAATAACTCCAGGTGCTCCGCTTCCAGCCCCAACCACGCCCACACCAGGTCCACGCTCTCCAGCCCCGCGGCCAGCACGGTGGGATCTATCTGTAGCCCCCTCCACAATGCCTTCAGCTACGCGGGCACCCCGCTGGGCCTGCTGCTGCCCGGGAGGTGGGGCCCAGCCCAGACACTCACGAGAAAGGTGCTCACGAGGTCCCTTTCCCCAAGACCGAGGAGGCCGAGAACGCCGTGTCCAACGGGGCCACGCCGGGCCAGCTTAACATTGTCCAGTACATTAAGACCGAACCCGAGGGCGCTTTCGGCAGTTCCTGTCTAGGAGGAAACAGCAAAGTCGCCCCCGATTCCCCGTTCTCGGTCCCCATCAAGCAAGAAGCCACCAACAAGCATTCGTGGTTCCGGAACCTCTTTCAAAGGGAATCCCCGGTCAACCCGTTTCCTTTCATGGATGGCTCGTATTTTTCCTTTATGGATGATAAAGACTATTATTCACTGTCAGGAATTTTAGGACCACCCGTGCCCGGCTTTGATGGGAACTGCGAGGGGCGGCGGGTTCCCCATGGGGATTAAGCAAGAACCCGACGATGGGAGCTATTACCCGGAGGCCAGCATCCCGTCCTCGGCCATCGTGGGCGTGAATTCAGGGGGACAGTCCTTTCACTACAGGATTGGTGCTCAAGGTACAATCTCTCTCCTCACGATCCGCCAGAGACCAGTCTTTCCAACACCTCAGTTCCTTTCCGCCCGTCAATACTCTAGTGGAATCGTGGAAGCCCCACGGAGACCTGTCCTCTAGGAGAAGCGATGGATACCCGGTCCTAGAATACATTCCAGAAAACGTGTCAAGGTAAGTGGGCCCTTTCTCCTAAGGAAAGCATAAGTTTAGTTATTTATTTTGTCTTGACAGTTAATTGCATTTAAGTGCTTCCCGGTTTCTTGGTGTGTGCAGCCATACTGCGTTGGGGGTGGAGAAACAGACACATAAAATCTCTTAAAAATTGGTCTTGATTTTTGAAGGCATGTGTGTGTATACACACACACACACACACGTTTTCTATTGTAGGTTTTAGGGGAAAGTTTGTGTTTTGCTGCATATTACTCTGTTTATAGCAGCAGACCAGTGCTTTTTTTTAAGAAGCTGCATACTAATTCACTAAAAGGCTTTAAATTGGGGCGGAGCAATAGCACAATGGGGAGGGTGCTTGTCTTGCATGGGCTGTCCTGGGTTGGATCCTCAGCATCCCATATGGTCCTCCGAGCACCGCCAGGAGTAATTTCCGAGTGCAGAGCCAGGAGTAACCCCTGAGCATTGCCGGATGTGACCTCAAAATAAATAAATACATAAATAAATGCATAAATAAATAGCTTTGAATTCATTTTCTTGTGGTCCTAGTTTTTAGATTTAGTAGTCATTTGTATATAAAAAATAAGGAATGGAATCCTGGACCTGTTATCCACAAGCTCTCTACCCTTTCTGTCATTTCAGGTTTGTGACTTGTATGCAAAGTGTAGTTTTCAGTACAAATACTGAAATCTATTCCTTTTCCTTCTTTGCACACATCTCAAACTACTCCAGTGAACTACCTTGCCGTCTTACTCATATGGGAAGTGACCTATGTCAGTGCTGTGTTGGATGGCTGTATTTCTGAATTTTTTAAAATCTACCAAAAATGATCATACTTTGTCTTCTATAGATTATCCCTTGCTTTTGCGTGTTGTCGTGGACTGCTGCGCATATATTTAGAAAAAAAGAAACAAGGAAAGGTTTTATATGCCTATGAAGGGTGGTTCTAAGTTATTGGATACTTATATTGGACTTTGCTTTAGTCCTGTTTTTATTACATGTTTGTGATAAATGGTCATTTTATTGAACATATAAAGAATAGATTTCTTATAGGCAATTCATTCCTCAGGCTTCTAGAGATATGAAGTTACTTTCTTCTAGAATGTCTTTTCTGGGGAATAGGTTCATCCCTTTGGTAGGACACCGTTTGCATCTGTGCCTGGATCTCACTCCTTGTGTTCTTGTATGAACTAGCAGCAAATACTTGGATTCTTCAGTTCTCTTGCTCTTATTCATTCACACTTCTCTTGTATGGCCTGTTCAGGAAGCAGACATTCCTCAATGGGAACTTTCCTTACAGTTCTCAGTAGGTGGAATTATTTAGTCACGTTCTATATCCTCTTAAATGGTCAACTTTTAACATAGTTGTGAGATAGCCTGTCCTTCTTCAGAGCACAGCTGTGTGTTTTCACAGCTAATGCTTTGTTTTAGGTTTAGACAAAACCTTTCACCTAGCAAAATGTTAGCAAAACTTTTAGCAAAATGTGGACATTTTGCTCACAATGTAAGTATTTTCACCTAGTTTTTAGTGAGTGAGGGAGACTATCCCAGTAGTTACAAAGTAGGCAATTAGCTTCAATCTCAACTCTGCCATTGGATCACCGTAGGCTCCCGCCTATATCCCTTAGGACTCCTGACTTTGTGTTTTCTCATCTGTAAAAGGGGGATTGTATAGTACCCATCTCAAAGACAGTTAAGAGAGTCAAGTTAGCTTATGAACTGTACTTGGATTATTATCAGATACCAAGTGTTCATTATAAACACCTTAGATAATGCTTACTTCAGGTTTTCATAATCTTTAGTTTCCATTACTTTTCATCATGAAATTCTAACTCTTTTAAAGAAACACTATACAGGAAATATCTCATTCTTAATGCTTAAATTCTACTTTGATTTTTTTTTAATGTGTAGGTATCATATATGAGTAACTATGTTTCTTTTTATGCTTTTTAATTTTGTAGGCTGTTACTTCAGATAATGATGTGTCTGATAGAAATACTAGAGATACAGTAACTAAAATCAAGAATTTGTTCACATTTATTCTGTATCTGATTCTAAACACCTTAATGATAATTTTCACATGTAGTTCATGAAGCAGCCCGGTGGTCTAGTCATCCAGTCTCCAACATATTCATATGAAACAGGGACCTTGAATCTCTCCTCGTTGGTGGGCTCTGAATGCGTTGTCATTCAGGGTATTGCAAACTTAACCATACAGCTGGAAGGACTCATTTTGTTAACATGCATTATTGGTACCGTGCCTGTAACACATATGCTGTTGTATTGTGAGCTTCAAATCACTGTTTCAAAAACTTTATGTCAAAGATTTAATGTCCCTTTGGGTTCCTAATGCTTTACAGCCTATCCCAGTGAGTATTATACAAATATATTCATTATAAATGAGTATATTTGATCATTTTCAGCATAAAAACAGAAAATTTAGATAGAGAGCCAGACAATATTTAGATCTTTTCTCAGTTCTGCCTGTTGTCCTGTAATAACCTCATCTGTTTCACAAACATGTAATAAAAAACAGGACCGAAGCAATGTCTAATTGGGTGTATTTTAGGAATTTTGGGATCAAAAAAAAATCCTACTTGCTATTATTTATAATTTGTAATCTTGATATCCAGGTGTGTGGATTTTGAAAAAGATGTTGAAATCAATATTACAATTGGATGAAAGGGGTAAATTTTATGGTGAAGAATTGAATTAGACTTTTAGCAGTAAGCATTATGCATTATGAACAGATATAGATTTATGATGTATACTTGGAATCTATATGATGTTGTAAACCAATGGTGCCTCAGTAATAAAGCATTATAAAGATCCAGGCAATATAAATTGCTTCTAGGTTGAATACAAACTCTTTTCTAAGTGACCTGGTTTGAGGTTCCTGAGAACTTTTCATGGAGGTCCATGAAGCAAAAACATCATGCATTGGTAAATGGAAGGTGGAACAATGATTTTAACGTAATTGTCTACAAAACATTCAGGTTCCGCGTGAAACTGACTTTTAAGAAACTATTCATTGTCAGTTTTCAGTACGGTATCAAGGAATCATTTCTGAGTTGTCTGAGAACACACGTAACATGCTCCTTTTTTCTAGTGACATATGCATGGGAGGCCATTATTTGTATGTTCTTGAACCAGGACTTACCGCATGTTAAATTTAACAGAAGATGAAAAGCCAGTTGTCTTCTTTGAAACAAAGACAAACAAGCATGCGGGCACACAAACATGTTAGACACCGTTCACCAAAGGTATTTAACCAAAGGGAAATACTTATTTTTTGTCATAGGTCAATGCTATCATGTTTATGATAGCATCCAATAAGTTTTTCGGAAATGATTTATAATATTTTCCTTTCTTTCTGTGTATGTGGGAGTCTCCCAAGCAGTGCTCTGGGGGACCATGGAGTCACTCCCTATCATACTCAGCCCAGCGATAGAAACCTAAAGGAAGGACGCTTGGTCTGACATGCAGGTACCAATTGGTTGATAGTGGTTGATAGTTGGGGAGCCACCAGAGCCACCCCAGTGGTGCTTATGGCAGCTCAGTGGGGACCAGGGTGGCGCTAGAGATTCCACTTCAGGTCTCCTTATGGGAGCAAAGCAGCGCTCCAATTCATTGGCCCACTTCTCTAGCCTGAATACAGGAAGTATCCACAGATAGAACTTCTGTGAACACAAATTCTTTGGCATCCTCTGTACGTTGGAGGAGAAAGGCATCCTGAGACTCTGCCTTTGCAAATTGCTGACCTGTCCCAGCCCCCCACTCTGCAGTCTGCTGGAGGATGAGGGGATGGCTTTCCTGGTCAATGCTTCCATGTTCATATCATCTCTTGAGCGTCACACCGAGGATGGTGAGAGGAATGCTTCTCCTCCGGATTTGCCTCTCAAGCTGATAAACGTGAGGTCGGCCAGGCAGCCTGTTGACTTTCCTTCTGCCCATGGCATTCGGGAGAGCAGGGCCAGAGTCTTCTGTCCGTTAATCATTTCCAGCACCCGGATTGTCTGGGCGCCAAATTGTAAGGGGAAATTACCACCGAGGCGTCTGTCAAACTCTCGGGATGGGCCTGGGCCGGGTGCTATGTCAGCCTGCGCGCAGATGGAACTCTGACCTCGGTGAGTCACTGCTTCTCTGGGCCTCCACTTCTTCACTGGACAGTGATGGGATGAGCATGCCACCCTCTAAGGCTCCAGGGCCAGGGGCTGGGCAGCTTCTTTGGAGTCGTGAGTGTGAAGGAGCCACCAAGAATGTGCTTTTGTCTTGTAACAGATGTGCACATCTGGGAGTCAGCGCATTTCAGGGGGCAGTTTCCAGGCTCGCCAGCATAGACCCGTGCCAGGATCGTTCTCCATCCCACACAGGTTGCTACTCATACAAGAGCTGACACCCCCTATGAATTCCCGTTCTTTGCATTTACACTTTTGCACACGGGCCTTCTCTGTGGACACAACCCTGGATGTTTATGGTGATAATCAGAGTCCCTGATAGTATCATAACACCCAGCTGAGGTTGACTTAGGCTTTTGAATGGTAAATTCATGACTTCACAGGGTATATCACAGATGCTTTCAAGAGAGGTAATTAGGTATTTATCTTTCTGTAAGAATGTTTGTCCCCACAGGTAAAACAATTTAGTAAAATTACTTTATTTTTAAACGGTCCCTAGAGTTTTTTGAAACTTGTCTACTAATGCAAAACATTAGGATTCAAGGAGCATATTATTGCAAAGTGTGCCCTTGTCTATTAGTAAATTTCTAGAATAAACCATTAACCATTAAAAATCTATATATATTGAAAGTAATGGATGACTGGTAGGCTTTTCTTGGGGGTGGGGGTCAGAGGAAGGGGGAAATTAGAGAAAAGGAAAGTGAGAGAAAGAGGTTAGATTATTAAGCACATATGACTGTTATAAATAAGTCCAATTATGGAATTCCTTAAGTAATTTGGTAAGGAAAATGCTGAATTGTTTTCATAGATTTTCCATATATTTTGACTTTGAAATTGCTAATTTCTCCACCTTGATGCTGTAAGTAATATTTAAGAAATTATTTTAGAATGCAACTTAGCTCTGTTGATGGCTTACTCCCTTACATTTGTTGGAGGTTATTTCTCGAAGGAACAGCAATTATTTCACTTGGGGCCCAAATCCCCAAATAAGTCTTCAGATACACATTTTTCTTACAGCATGATCAGCTTCTATTTAGATTGACTTTTGACTTATTTACCTTTAATCATCAAAGAATTAACTCAATCATGAGCATGTTTGTAATTGTATCTCTTACAGTGGTAAAATAAAATAGAATTTTGAAAAAAGAATTATCATATTAGGACTGAAGAGAGATGAGATAAAAAAGACATGAGTTCAGTGAAATTAACTCAGCGATGCAGTTTCCATTCCAGAGACAGGCTGAAGCTACTGCTGGAGGTTGACCCTCCGTCGACTGGATGATGGATTGATGCTATTGAAATTCTGGGTCTGCCTGACCTTGTCCACTCTTGTTATGTGGGAGTAATGACTTATATTCCACTGACCACCGGTAACGTAGGCAGCAAAACTTCTTCCCCTAAAGCTTCAAAACCATGAATTCGTTTCTTCAAATACCATTCCTTTTCTTGAGACTTTCAACTGTTACTTTAGCTTCAGACTTACTCATTTCCTGGTTAAAAAGTTTTTATTCGGCTCAACTGCTAATATTTTCTCCCTCATTTCCTTAACTCGAATCGAGAGAAAAGTATTGCCTTGTTGGCAGTGAAACACAGCCATGCACCGGTATATAAGTGTGAACTGCATCCTAAAATTTATTAGTGCAAATCCAGGAACTAATGAACAGCAGGCTCCGTAACGAGTAATGTGTATACCCCACAATCTAGCACTCCTACTTTGAAACTTGTCAGGTGTAGGTTTTATTTCCGTTTTAAGGGCTGGATTTTGTTCTTTTATGTAGTAGTAATGTTAACACCTCGAAGGCTGCGTGTGTGACTTAATTGATGTCGAGAAACTACTGGATATAGGTTTAGTGTTGATATGGTCCAGGCCAACATTTCTATAGAGAAAACAAATAGACATTGGTAGGATTTTGTGCCAGAAATGGAAAAGTCTAGTGTAAGGGAGGAAAGAGGAAGGACCAAAAAAATGTGAGCTGAACGTGACATTCATAGCTGAGGGGCTTAGGAAAAATGGCTCAAAAGGCGGAATACATGCAAAAGCTCTTAGTTCATCCAAGTTTGACCTTTGTCCCCAGCCTGGCACATGGAATGGCCTCTGGAGTGCTGCCGGGTGTATAGAGCCCGGCAACCTGCAATACCTCTGATCTTCATCACATGGCACCCCTTACTGACATCACTCGGCATCACTGGGGTGGCCCCAAACACTTCTGGGGAGGGCCCCCTACATGCCTTCCTCAAACGTTAATATCCTAGGAGGAACGTGAGCAATCTGATTCACAACTGCCTTCTTGTCAGTAGGAGTACAGACACCACAGAGTGCAGGAGAAAACAGAGCGCGGTGGGCTCGGATGACTGTGGGTCTCATAGGAGAGGCTGAGCGAGGCCAGGCTGGGAAACATGGGGAGATGGGGAGGTGCATGGGGCAGGTCTGTAGCTGGCAAGGCCAGAGAAGGGTGGTGGAGGGGCGAGTTGGGGTTGGGGATACGGGCAGAGAGCAGGGAAGCAGCCAGTTGGAGCTTGCAGGAAGCACAACTAGAAAGTCACCCTAAGAAATCTGGTAGATATTGAGGGGGCCTTGAAATGGTGGGTGGCGGAGTGCCCAGCTCAAGGGCTCTTCGGAAAATCCCTTAATCAAGTTGCACTTGTTTAGGAGTTGGTGGGTGGGAGCCCAAAGCGTCTGGGCCACCGTGCAGCAGGACAGGAACAGACTTTCTGGACCTCAGGGTGAGGGGGGAAACAGGGCAAATGTGCAGGATTACAGAAGAAGCTTTTGTAGGAACTGCTCTGGGTCTAAAAAAAAAAGAGCATTTTCAAAGGATCACCAACACATGCAGCAGTTGGAGGCACAGTGGAAGGATTCTAAGGAAGGACATTTTTCCTTTCACCTTGGGGGGCTGGGGGCACACCTGGTGGCGCTCCGGGCTGCTCCTATCTTTGTGCTCTAATGAAGTCATTCCTGGCAGGCCTTGGAGGGCCGGGCTTGAATACGGATGAGCCATCTGCAAAGCCAGCTCCTTTGCACCTGTGCTACAGCTGCTGGGAGGACGTTTTCTGACAGCAGCATCGGAACAGAGACGCAGAGGCTGGCGGGGCCACTGCAGATCTCAGTCTGGGTCTGCCCTGCTGTCCCAGGGAGGCCTCTGCAGTCCCAGGGGAGGCCTCTGCAGCCCCAGGAGTCCGCTTTATCCCCTTCTCAGGGACGCCTTCACTTCCGTACTTTTCTGTCTCAGAGGGTCTCCCTGAGCCCCGGAGCCTGGAGCCCTGGGATGGGCACAGGCAGGCCTCTGGGTGTGGTGGCCCCACCCCTCTCAGTCTGCCTGCGCTCGCGCTTACTTCCTCAGGTGCCAGACAAACTTACTCTCCTCCTACTTGCTACTAGGTGTTTTGTGGGGGGCGTTCTCTGAAACCTCACGACAGCTGCTTTTCAGGTTCGCTTTATGAGTTCTTGTCCGCCCAGTCTTTGTCCTAGTGAGGGGGTACAGCCTTGGGGCTCACCGTTTTGAGCAGCTGATGTTGGTGCTCTCCTCCCTCTGTATAAAACCATTTTAATTTTGGTTTGGACCACGGTGTTGTTCAGGGCTTGCTCCTGGCTCTTGATTCAAGGATCGCCGTGGCAGGCTCAGGGAACCATGTGGGGTGTCAGGGGATCAATCCTGGCACTTGCCAGAGCCCCCTGCTGTGTATCTCCCAGACTGCCCCTTTTAAGAACTGTCTGTAGTGAGGTGCTAGGAGCTACAATACTCTGAATTATACATTTTGTGCTTGCATCATTCTAGCTCCGCACCCAGCACCAGGGACCCTGCTTCTGTGGTGGCCCTTTCCCTTGATCTTATTCATGCTCGGCATTTTATTGCTTTGAGCCCATCTTATCTTTTTCTGCCCCAGTCATGGGCTCAGACATTTCTCCAAGGGGGTGCCACCTGCGTCACCCACAGTTGTTCTCATCAGTCTTGGGGTGGGGGGCTACTTTCAATGACCGGATGGTAAGGCTCTTCGCACTGCTGTGAGGCGCCGACTCCGCAGCCTGGATGCCCTCACTCTGCTTAGGTTCCAATCCCTTGCACAGTCCGGGCGGGGGCACCCCATCTAAGCTCCATCTCTGCTTCAGGTGGTAGAATCAGTCTCAGGTTGGATGTCCCACTAAAACCCTCCACTTCACTCCTCCAGCCAACTGTGGGTCTCTCCCAGCTGTGTCCTACGTAGGACAGGAATCATCCCGGAAGGGAAGGAGAGGAGAGGAAATGGAGACTCAGGCCACTGGGAAATCAGCAGCATGCTTGATGGTCTTGGTGGATGGACAAACAGGATAGAAAAGGAGAGGCCAGTGGACCCCAAGGTTGTGTGGGGAGGTGCCGCATGCTCCTGTAGGCACTGACTTCAAATGCATCCACTTGGGTTGGGGGAAGCTCTCTGTGTCTCAGAAGTGTTGGCCTGGATCATGGGGGGGCCTCTGGATGGGGGTGACAGTGGCTAGATGAGGGTGTGGCCCCTTGTCCATTGAATGAATATCCCCAGTGGCTGGCATGTGTCAGGCATTTGGCGAGGAGTGAAGGCTCTTGGAGCAGGATGAGCCATAGAACCACATGAAGGAGGTGGGGTCCCCAAGACCGCAGGGCCATTTCAAGTCTGTCCACTCATGGCCCATGGGTATAGGTGTCTGGGTCCAATAGTCACTAAGCCTAAACCAACCAAGCAGTTGTTTTCAAGCAAGTTTTTCACAGCCCCCAGCTTCAGTTACAGAGTCATGACCCACAGATTAAGAAACCCCACGATTTAGAGACTCAAGATAGTGCCAGAATCCTGGAGGTTGAGGGGAAGATTCATATTGTTTTTGGAACTATTGAACTAGAAGGTCTCAAAAGCTGCTGACGAAGCTGGTCTTTGGTGTGGTGGGGGGGAGTGTGTGTGTTAGGGGGGAAAGGGGTGGCACAGATACTGAACCAAGGGCCAGAGGAATCAGGTACCTTTTCCCTGTCCTTCAGAACAGTGAGAGGACTAGGTGCAATGGGACCAGCCTGTTTGTCTCTCTGCTGCCGCAGCCCATGCGACTGGGCTGGAAAGATCAGGAGTTAGACCTGGTTGTCAGACAGGGTGTTAGTTGTTTCCAGGAAGACGTGGAGGTGGGGTAGGGAACTGGGATCTGATGGCCATTGGCTAGAAAGTGAGTGTGAAGAGGCGAGCCTGAAGGCTGAACACAGGGTTTGCACATGGGAGGCAAGAGAAAAAGGTGGAGGGAATAGATGTTTGCGCAGAGACAGACTGTTGGATACATGTGCTGACATTGAGACCGAGCATGTGAGGAAGGGATGCAAGAGAATTTTGGGGAGACCTAGAAGATGTGTATAGAAACAAGTCTGCAGAGTTTGAGAGTGGGGGACGTGTTTGACAGCAGGGTTTTCTTGTAGATGGGCATGGTGGGATGTGGTCTCACCCTGCTGTGTTCTGGGGCTTCTCAGGTATTTAGGAGGCAGAGCAGAGCCAGGCGTTCAGCTCAACGTTCAACTCTGACCTCCTGTTTGAAGGTGGCCCCCAAGACCCCGTTTCTACTGCACCCGCCACTACTTTTGCTGTTAGAGCCCATTTGTCAGTTCCAGACTTGCTTCCTTTCGCCGGCTTCTGCCTCCCCCAGCCTCCCCTCGCCATCCCCAGAGCAGGGCCAGCTGCCTCGTGGATGTCCACTTAATCCTGATTGAATGAAGGAATGAATTAGCCAGTCCAGTCATAGGTGACCTGGTAAGAGCTGGTGATTGCGAAGATGAATAGTTGATCATTAGTGAGAGTGCTACTGAGATCAGAAACAAAAAATTGTAGCCTGGTTTTAGGATTTCCATAAAATAATCAGCAGCTGCTCTTTTCCCCTCTTCAATCTCTGCATAATGGAGCAGTTGGTTAAGGTGTATTCCAAGCTGAAGGGTGACATTGCCTTTTTTTACGAGGCCATCGGTTTATTTTTAATTCCGACAGTAAAGTCCACACCTGCTGGTACAGTTCTGTGAGCTTTGCCAAATGTGTAGTCACATACCATAGACCCATTCAAGGCCCAGGCCAGTTCTATCTTCCTTCCAAATCCCTCCTGGTGCCCCTTGGTAACCAAGTCCCCCCCCCACCCGTCCCAAACCCAGGGGCCGCATGTACAGTCTTTTCCACTTCTGTCCTTTTCTTTTAAGATTGTCATGTAAATGGGGCCCTGATTTAGATAACAGGGCCCCATTTACATAATATATAATATAATATTATAATGATTATATTATAATATAATCATTATTATATTATTATAATATAATTCTAGCCAGGACTTTATACTTCGTGTCACACAACACACCATATTGTGGTGCCCTCTCAGTTATCTTTTGTGCCATGAGGGCATCAGTGTTGAGCGTCTTCATTATGGCTGTATTGGCATTTGTTGACCATATAGAGTTGACTGCTGGTGGATCTGTGGTTCGTGCTAGTGTTGGCCTTTGCAAGCAAAGTTGTAAATACAGCCCTATGCATGGACGCTATCTAATTTTTCTTCACTGAAAAAATTACATATGCAATGGCTACATCATATGATAGATGTGGATTTAATTGTTCAGAAGCTGTCCATGTTCTTAGAGTGATTCTACCATCTCACAGTTCCAAGCAGCAAAGCGAGTTTCTGTTCCATCTCATTCTTGTCAGCGCTTGAATTCATGTTTTCAATTTTAGGCATTAGAAGAGTGGCTCATTAGTGCTAAGTGTAGTGATAGCTCACTGCTTTCGATGGTCACTTCTCTCATGTGAGCGATAGCTCACTGCTTTCAATGGTCAATTCTCTCATGTGTAAGCAATAACTCATTGCTTTCGATGGTCATTTCTCTCACGTGTAAGCAAAAATAAACACCTTTCCTGGGCTTCCTTGATGTCTCTGCTCCTTTTCGTGTCGATGTGCTTTTGTCTATTTTTATTGGGTTGTTTTCTTCTTTTTTTTGACTTTGATGGCAGTATGTTTCAGGGGCAGATTTCTGGTTGAAGAATTAAAACCAAAGGAAACAATCAACTTAAAATCCTGTACTGAGGGAGAGAGAATACCATTTTTCAAATGAGTCTGTCCCTACTAAGTTCTCCACGGAGGTGGTAAATCAAAGGATGGGGGAAACAGCCAGCTAAAGCCCATTCTCTCCCTGCTCCAGAGAGGTGACTCAGCTCAGTGTATCGAACTTTTGTTGATGTTTCTTGATTTGGCATCTAGATTTAAGACACTCATGAGAATTGTTACTAAAGCTTAGAAAAGGAAGACTTCTTTCTGGGTGGCTGCAACCCCACACAGGAGGTGAGATTTCTTGGTGTTGAAATTTGGGTGGTATTTGGTGAGGAGCAAGAAGACAGACATGAAAGGAGTGTGTTCAGTGTAGACAGAGGAAAAGATACTTTGGAGCAGCTTGAAGACGTGTAATGAGATCTGAGATATCTGTGAATGCTAAGAAGGGTCTCCTTTGGCTTTTCGCCATTTAGGTCTCTGCTGGTCCATCGCTTTGTGATGTTGCTATCTGTGTAGGTTTCTAGTGGGTGTTTCTTTTCACTGAAAAGCAACCTGAATTGTTGATTCCTTTGGGTTCACCACTAAGAGTCCAGTTCTGCCTTCCCCCATGCTTCATCCCCTCACCCCCTTGCCCTGTGGTAACTGTGCATTGCTTGGCCAATTTCGCACTAGGAATGTTATGGTAGGATGGTCAAGGAGGGAAGGCAAGTAGGAAGCCGGGACTGAAATTCACAGAGAAAGCAGTTGAGTCTCTGTTGGTCATTGAGGGAGATCAGGACATGGGGGTGGGGGTAGGATGGGCGAGGGGCATGGAATGGCAGACCAAGGTCAGATACTGGGCACAGCCGAAAGGGAGAAATGGCTGAAGGCCAGCTGGCCTGACCCAAAGCCTCTTCCTTTCTCACTAGATCACTAGATCGTATATGTACTCACCCCTGCAACAAGTCAAGGAGCCGAGGGTAGAAAAGCTGAAGAGGTGGCTTGCAAGAAGGGAAGCCATTCAGGTATCGCTAGGATTGCACAGTAGTCATGCTGTTGAGATGAATCTGAGAACAAGCCCTCCGATTCCAAAACAGAGAACTTTTTAATAGACAGTGAATAATCAACCACCCGTAGCCAAGGAAATGGATGCTGAGACACTCTCTGACTCGGCAGAGTGGGAAAGCAAATTGGGGAAATAGGGAATGAACTAGAGAGGGGGTCCATGGGTTTCTGATATGTATGCAAGGATAATGAGGAAAAGACGCTTTCTTGCGTTCCCCAGCCACTGGTGTCTGAATTCCCAGGGCTCATTCCCAAAGTGGAAAAGTGTGTGCTTGCTTCTATTACATGGTAGAATTTGTATTTACTCAAAAAATATTTTTCTGGTAAATTGGAGAAGAGATTCCAAGGGCAGTGTTGGGGAGTGAAGAGAAAAATGGAAGCAGTACTGCTCAGAATTCACTTAGGATCTCACCATATTTTTTGAAATAGAAATAAGCAGTGAGAGAGGCTTTGTTGTTGGAAAATTATTAGGTTTGGCAGGAGTATTTATGACCAGAAAATGCAGAAGGCTTGAGGTCAGGGGGAGGGACGGTGCTCTCCCATTTGAAGACCCAATGGAGAGAGAATGACTTTGGAAGTCTTTGGGCTTTCTGTATGTGGTAGAAATAGGATAATTGGGTTGAAATATATTTTGTATTTTGGACATGGTTGCTATGATTCAGGTGGAAACAGCAAAAAGTATTTTTTTTTATTCAGTAAGTGCTATTTTTTTAAGAAACAGATGCTTAGAGTAAGGGAAGGATGAATTATAAACAGGGCAACCGTTCATCTTGAAGCCTGGGAGCGCTCACATTTATAGGACTGCTGAAACTTGGAGTCCCCCTGAGTATTTTCAGACGTCCATCAACAGGAAGCCCCCATTTCTGAGCTAATGTTCATTTAAGAAACCAAAGATTGTTACAGACAAGTATAATTGCATGAAATGTGTAGAGGTGTGTGTGTGTGTGTGTGTCTGTCTGTCTGTCTGTGTCTGTGTGTTTTGGTGGTGGGGGTGGAAGAATCTGTCATCTGTGTCTGAGAAGAAAGAAATCCAATTGTAACACACCTCGCCACTGCAATTTCATAACATTGATGAAATTTGCTTTCAAAAACACATTTCATTCTTAGCGGTCTTCCTCTAGCAGGTGTAAGCAAGCCTAGTGTTCCAAGAAAAAAGCACAACACACTTCCATCCCTGGGTCCTATTGTGATGAGAAAAGTTTCCACACCTGCGTCTGGCCCAGGAGGCCTCTCCTCATAGCGAGCATGGAGCTAACCTGGAACGTGCCAGCCCTGAGTTATCCCTAAGCTTTTAGTCACCCAAGAATAAGAGGAGGTTACTCTGCATGTTAATCTTAGATGCTATTGGTTGTGAGGTTTTGGATGTTCCAGTTGCTTGACTTGAAAGGGGGGCACCCCTGCCCATCTGTAGCCTGAGAGTAGTGTGAGACAGAAAGCTGGGATCTTTTAAAGGAGAAGTCCTGCTACCTCCAGATAATTGAATGAAGTGCCAGTTGTATTTACTAAATTCCCTGCCATCTGCAACAAAGAAAAGAGTATATTTAAAGCACTAAAGTCTGAGTAAAATGGCAGACCGATGGAGGTGTGGTGACACATTAACATGAATGTTTATACCATCGCACTGGACACCGAGAGGGGCTAGTAAGGTACATTTGATGACAGCAAGCGTGGCACTTAGGGGTCGAGTGTTTGCCTGCCAGGAAACTAACCCAACTTTGACCCCTGCTACCACCCAAGGGTCACCCAATCCCTGTCAGGAGTAAATCCTGAGCATTGCTGGGTATCACCACAAAACCAAAAGAAAGAAAAAATGTGTCACTTAAGGCAGTGAAATTGGACATGGGATTTTTATCCAGGAATCTCAAGGGAGTATCTGGGAAGTCAAGACAGGGACCCTGAGCTGAGAGTAAGCAGTAGCCAAGGCCACACTTAGCCTTGACTCTACTAGAACCAGCTCAGCATCCGTGGTGGACAGTGCTCAATACTGCTCTTCACTCAACAGGCATTTCCTTAGCGCCTGATTCTGTCCAAAGCTCTGTGTGCTCAGAGCAAGAGGGAGGAAATCCTTCCTGTCGCGACAGCCAAGCTCCCGGTGCAGGACGGGAGGCTGCATGTGCTCAGAATTCTTCCAGCATGCACCAACCCTGTGGCAAGGCCAGGCGGCGGAACTACTTCACTGTATCACTGTCTTCCCTTTCATCGATTTGTTCGAGCAGGCCCCAGTAACATCTCCATATGTCCTGTCTCATGCTAGCAGAGCCCAAGGGCACCTGCTTGCTCCAGGAACATAAAGAGCCTCAAACCATTCCATCAGGTCATGGGAATGAGGTCTATAATTGTTACTGGTATTTGGCATATCAAATACGACACGGGAGCTTGCCAGGCTCTGCCGTGCGGGTGGGATACTCTTGTAGTCACCTCTAAATCCACACCGGGAACATCATCTGTCGGTCAGCAGCAACTCAAATGGGATTCACAAGACTCTGGGCGTGTGAGCAGCACAGAACGAACACCTTGACCCGCTTTTGCCCAAACATACAAATCTCTTGGCTCCCTGCAGGGAAGAGGTAGTTTGAGGGGTCAGTCTCAGGTTTGGTGCCATCTCCAGTTTGAAGGGTGGGGTAACAGGCATCTCTGTGGCACCCTGGTAGAGCTGCTCTCTTTTCTCTCCCTTTGGATTTGGGCTCCATGGCTAAGATCTCTCTGGCTGGCATCTTCCAGAGTTATGGATCTCAGAGAAAGGACTTAACTTCTCTCCATCGCTCTTGGGCCCAGCTTGGCTGTGAGTGGAGGCAGTGCACATGAGTGTGTGCATCCTGCGGCTGAAGGCTTGATCCCTCCAGATCTATGGACCAAGAGTGGAAGAGTGCGCTTCACCATCACCTGGGCAAACTGAAGTTTGCCCAGGAGTTCCCTTTTTTTGTAATTTCTTTTTTGGGTCACATGTGGCGATGCTCAGGGGTTACTCCTGGCTCTGCACTCAGGAATTACTCCTAGCATTGCTCAGGGGACAGGATGGGATGTCGGGGATCAAAGCCAGGTCGATCGCAAGCATGGCAAACTCCCTCCCAGCTGTACTATTGCTCCAGCCCCGCATCAGGAGTTTCCCAAGCTGATTCTGTAATGGCTATTTTCCTTAACTTGAAAGGTTAACCGCATCGCTTGATTACATTATTAATAATACACATTGTTAGTAGCAAGACTCTGCTGCTAAGAAACATATTATCTAATAATATTACACTCCTGTTATCTAATAATATTCATGAGCTGTGAAGGACAGAAAATGGAACACAGGGCCAGTGCCCTTTTCAGAGGGGGAGAAGGTCTGTTAGTGTCTCTCATGGGTCTATTTCAGGTGCTTTGCTATTATGGTGGTTGGGGGGTGGGGGGGGAGGATGCTCAGGAGCCTCATAACAGCAATGGGGACGAGGATCATGAGATGCTGGGGACCAAACCCAGGGTCTCACACATCAGGGTAGGTGTTCCACTGCTCCAGTTGCTATCCCTGCCCTATCGTTACTTGAATGATGGGAACTTTTACTAGTAACCAGATAAGATCCAGATTCTATCCTGTTCTCTGATAACATAGAAAAAGTAGCATTACTATAACTTTAAAAAGGATCATTGAACTGACCCCATTAACATGGGCCACAACTGTCTAGAACCGGTTATCACTAGCCATCTAGCTGTAACTAACAAGCGTTTGGTGTGTGGCGGGTAGGGTTATTCTCTGGAAGCCCCCTGTCCTTGGACCCAGTGATATTTTCTTAGCATCAACTTCCATCTGCTCTCCAGCCTAGGGTTCACCTGCACTTACACATGAATCATGTCTGTGGCTTCAGAAGGACCGTGACCCCCTCTACAGCCAGTGCACTCCAGGCTAAACAGGGCTCCTCTTGGTCATTGGTAAAACATGATTGCATAATCCCAGAATGAGGCCCCTGGTGATCAGCCACCATCAAACATGTCTGGCTGAAAATGCATCTTGACTGCTTTGTCCAAATACTGTGCATATGAATACATGTTCATTTACATCATTTTGTAAGTAACATGGTAAATATGTATGCAAAGGGGCCATCAGGACAGAAGATTCCCATAGAACAAAGAGGTCTGTGTGGCTCATATAAATAGTCCAGAGTCATTGCAGACTCTGACAGGTGCCAATGGCAGTAAGCAGGAGAGTCTAGAGTCAGGAGTCAGAGTAATTGTCAGAAATTAGAGTAATCTAGGGGCCAGAGTGACAATACAGCGGGTAAGGTGAGTGCCTTGCATGAGGATGACCTGGGTTTGATTTCCAGTGCACACATGATTCACAGCCCCACCAGGAGTGATATCCCTGATAACCCAGCTAGTGTGCCCCACAAAATAAACTAAGGAAACAAAAGAAATTGGGGAAATATAGTAATTTAGGGAAAATGGAAGAAATGAATAGAGAAGAGAACAGCGGTGGATGGGAAGGCAAAAACTCTCACTTGCTGGTCATGTTACCTTTGGCTAATGAAACAGGCTCTCTCGTAGTGAGATTTGTCATTATAAAGTAATGACCTTAATGGTCCATTTCTCCTAGTCAGTGCATATAATTCTGGCATACAGTGAACACTAAATAAAAATCTTACTTCTTACAATAATAAAACTCACAGGCACAATGATGAGTTCACTAAGAATTGAAATAGAGGAGTGGGAACAAGTAAGCACTACATGGGTGAATAATTGCCCACATGAGAGAATGACCTAAGAGATTCCACCGTGAAAAGAATTAGCGATGTATCTGAAGACATTCAACCACAAAACGAACATCATACTAGGAGGAAATCCTTGCAATTCCTTGTGCCTTCGTGAGATCTTTAATTGAGAATTCTATTGTTCTTTGGATTCCAAAAAATAGAGATTATTAGGAAGATAGTTTAGACTAGGGATTTTCAACTCTTGTTAGAGCAATACAAATGAAGATTAATATTCACACATAACACATACTTCAAGGCGGATTTGACTTAAAAAAACACTGTGTGGGTATGTGTATGGGGGCAGTAAAGCACATAATACAAGAAGCTTTTTGCTTCTGTGCCTGGTATTCACAAAGATCAATACTTGGCACAAAACTATTATTTGCTAAGCTTTGCTTATTTGGGGCTGTTGCAAGGTAAGACAGGCTCCATGGAGCTGCAGTGTGGTGGTCTTTCCTTTACCTCCTCTACACACAGTGGAAACATTAGAATGCTAGTGAATGGCTTATTGTAGAGAGATGCATAAGCCTGGTTAATGTTTTTCTTCTTTCTCTCCCCTTCTCTGCCTCCTACTCCCCTTGCCTCTCCTTGCTTTCCTTCCCCTTCCTCCTTCCATCCGTCCCTTCCATCCTTCCCTTCCATCCTTTCTTTTTTCCCTCATTCCCACCTCTTTTCCCTCTCTTTCTATATATTTAGTTGAGATATGTTTACAATAATAATAGCATTTTAAATTCTGATGCAATGTTATTACATCACCACCAAAGTGCTCCTGCCCTTCTAACCACTCCTTAGGCGTATTAAAAATTATTATAGTTTGGGTAATAGGTTTGCAATACTGTTGGCATTTACAGTCCCGTGTGTAGTTAACTCATCTCACCATATTCAAATTGCCCAAGACCCTTCACTAATGTCCTTGTGTTACTTCCAGCCAAAGCATCACACCCACCCTAGTAACCTAATACTCACAGTCCATGTTTTGTGTTTCAAAGATTATTCACAAGCACCCTCAGTCTCATGAAGACCAAACAACTTGTCCTGAAGCTCTCCCAGCAGGCCTGTGGTCTGATATACAAATGCTCCGTAGAAAGTGCCTGAGGTCAGTACAAAGATCAGGATCCACTCCTATTCCATAGTTAGTGTCACTCATTTCTGAAGTTCTGTTTCAGAAGAAAGGTTAAGCAGATAATACCAGATAAATAAAAAAAAAATAGGGAAGCCCTGATAGAGATTTTGACAAGCTATAAAAAAAATTTGAACTAACTTTCTATCATTACAAAAGCGTTCAGCCCAAATCATTGTTCTGTGTTTTTTTTTTTTTTTTGGGGGGTCACGCCGGTGATGCTCAGGGGTTACTCCTGGCTCTGCACTCAGGAATTACTCCTGGTGGTGCTCGGGAGACCATATGGGATGCCAGGGGATCGAACCCGGCGCGGCATGGGCCAGCCGGCGTGCAAGGCAACCGCCCTACCCGCTGGGCTATCGCTCCGGCCCTGTTCTGTGTTTTAAACGTTCAATAAGAACTTGATTAAAGAATGTTCATGTTTCAGGCTTTGGAATGTCGCTCTAACCGGAATAGAAACATCTTAGATTATGATTTTTTCTCGGATTGAGTAATCCTGCTGTAATAAGTCAGCATATGTTGCTGTCTGGTCTAAAAACTACACGAGGATAAAAACATATTATGTAAAAGCATGTATAGTATCAAGGCGCCGCAGTTCCACTATGCTGGAGATTTAATGCCAACATCATATACCAGATAATTTCCAGATGGTTTAAAGATAATCTCAATCCAAGTGGTGTTTAATGGAACACATAGCTGAATCCTGAGCAGAGGAAATGCTTGATAAGAATAGAGCAGAGGGAGGCAGCGAACATTTTGATTATATAAAAATTTAAAAGGTTTGGATGCTGGATAGGATGAACACAGATGAGGGGACATGGTGGTCAGGTTAATATCTCTATATTAAGAGCTAATACAAAATAGAGATGAAGACTTCCAGGAAGGGTGGGAGAAAATAGACAAAGAACATGGACAGGTTGCTCAAAGAGAAGCAAATATAGACGGATGAACTTCGGAATTGTTTAGTCATGCTAGTAAAGAGAGTCATGCTCGTAAATACAGAGCGAGAAATGAAAGCAGCAATCAAAGAGCATTTTTCTTCTCCCAGATATTCAGGAAGGAAACCAGAGTTGATAGGTAGATGCTGTGGTGAAGGATTGTCCATGGAAAAGGAAGATGAGGGACGAGGGAGCTGGCCGGCCTGGACCTGCAGGAGTGGAGTCTGGTGCCAATTTCAGAGCATGAAGTCTTCAGCCTGACCTGCTCCCAGGAATCACAGCCTTAACCATTTTGTTTGCTCTGTGACCCTGGGCAAGTTGCTTAATGTCTCTGTGCCTCACTGCATATTGTAAAATAGAGATAATGATTTTCAAAAATTACCAGACCGGATTGTTTTAGGGTGCTCTGAGTTCATGGAAGTGAATTATTTAGAAAAGTACATTGCCCACAATAAACTTCACATTGGCATGTTTGCTTTATTGTTATTGTCACTATTTATGGACCGGGTTCTTGGACTGTCCCGTCAGGAAATACTCTACATGTGCAGAAAAACTCATGTGCAATTCTACCCTTCAAAAAACTTGCAAAAATGAAGAAGCTTTCCCCCACCTTCGCCCATAAGTGAAATGGGGTTAACCAAATCATGGTTAGTTTCCTCTCATTACTGAGTAATATGCCCAGTTTCTTCTGTGGAGAAGATGTAATAGCACAGGAAACCATTAAGCGCTGATGCACCCATATTTCTGGAATTTTTCTGCATTCTCCTGGACGTGTCTCATTCTTGTATATTTCACTCTCAATGGAAGGAAATGCCTCAAAATCATTCGTGGTTACATTTGAATAATAGGATTATTGCTCTGATTCTCTTTTCTTTCTGGTTCCCCCTCCGCACATTTTCTACCAGGACAATGCCTTTTTTTTTTCTCCACACTAAAATGATTGGTGAAAGGGCAGCAGCAATGATTTCGTTTGTGCATCGAACAAATCCCTCCTCGGGACGAGATGCCTGAGGACTGGATTGCCTCCAGGTGGCACTGCCATTTTCCCAGAGAAGCACAGAGTTCAGGCTTATGGGCGTCTTGTCCGTGAAGGTCCCTCCCTGATGTATTGTTGGCCCTGCTTTCTGGAGCAGCCCTGGGAAACCCGGGAAGACAATCTGAGGGAAAAGGAGCAGTACCCCTCACAGCACCCAGAGAATGCCGTGCCGGGGCTTGTAAGCCTCTAGATGCTTACAGGGTGTGGAATCCTTTGTGGTAATATCTATTAGAACTGTTTGAGAGTAAATTAAGTTGTTGTTTATAATTATCTGAATAAGCAAGCATGATGAATAAAGCAAAGCTTTTCATAATGTAGTTTATTTCATAAGCTAATAAAGGGACATAAGAGCTCTTAGTGCAGAGTAAAAATATTGCATAAAAAACCATTATCCTCACATTATTTCTCTTCTACCTTAATGATCTCTCCTCTGCCACTGCGGGGCCCTGGTTTCAGCAGATCTGAAACCTGATGCTGTCAGTTCCTGCGATCTTCTAGGGATGAGTAGCTCTTTCTGGAATAGAAATATATTTTTATATTGTATTTTTTTATCTTTTAATCTGAATATTCAATGAAACTTTTAAGTGTGAATAAGCAAAGAATTTGAATCACTTACTGTTATCAAGAAAATCATTGAAAATCTTGGAAAGTCTGATAGATATTGTATGTGCTAACCACTTTTGAAATAGTGTAAAGATTGGTTTTTAGGTCTGAAATGAAATTTCTATTTAAAAATATCTTAATATTGTTAATAATGCCCTGGTTTGGTTTGCTTGGTTCACTGGACATTTTAGCTCTTGATGCTCTGATGACCATGGAAATAGTGACTTGTCTGAAATTATGAGTATAATTCCTTGGCAATTATTACTAAGTAGTATTTCTTCATAGGTAAAAATTTAATTTTTCATGAAGCAAATTAAGGAGATAACCTGTACACAGGATTACTTTTAGGATCCCTCATGTTTAACATAGGGGTATAGACAAATTATCTTTCCAATGATCTTTATGTATTTCAGTTTAAGATGCTGATAATTATTGTGGTCTATGTTTTCAGGAAAACTTTCAGGAAAGTGCCAAAAGTTCAGAATGCGGCGCCTAAGGGAGAAAGAGACAACTCTCTCTTCAGAAGCTGCATCAGTTGAACCAAAAGAGAGTGAAATCAGCTAGCCAAGCTTGGGATATTCATATTCTCCATTCCACATGCCTGTCTTTGTTGCTTCAAAACTTAAACTACTAAAGACAGTAATAATATCCAAATACTGCCCTCTGGAAATTACAGGGTCATTTACGTGTAATCTTAAAAAGAAAGAAAAAATACTACTGGTGATGTTTTAGAGACCACCCCTCCCCACCAACCTTCTCTCCAGTCTGTGAAGACAACCAAAGAATGGCAGGTGTATTTTCTCTTCCTGCCCTGTAACACTTTACATTTATAACACTCTTATTTCAGTTTTCCAGAAGGGGAACCTTTACGCTTACAGAGCATCAAAAATGTTTTGAGCTCTGTTGTGATGCATTTAGATCCAATTTATTTTGTTTTAATTGCTTTCTACTGCTCTCTTGCTTAACTGGCTCTCTATTAGTAGCCATTGAACTTGTTTCCAATTTTATTACTAATACAAATAGTGGTGCAAGAATCAGCTTTAAAAGTCTTCTGCTTAGAGAGAGATGAGGAAAAGTGCCTGCCATAGAGGCAGACGGGAGAGGGAGAGGGAATCTAGGCACTTTGGTGCTGCGAAATGTGCACTGGTGAAGGGATGGGTGCTGGAACACCGTATGGCTGAAACCTAATCATGAACAGCTTTGTAATTGTATATCTCACGTGATATAATTTTTTTTTAAATGTCTTCCTCTTATACATGAACAAAGATTTCTCAAAGGAAACAAAGGTAGACTTTCTGGGTAATGGAGTGTTTAAATCTTGGATTTCAAAATATGTGCCTAATATCAGGCAATATTCTTGAGTCTGTTCATATTATCAACAGGTGGAGGTTTCCTCAAGACATCACTGAATTGTTGTGAATAAGAAATCGTCTCTTATGTGAAATTTAAATATAACGCTCCTAATTACTAGTTGGACAGAGTGTTATATATTTTCCCACCTGGATTGTTTTCTTCTGTAAATTGCTCTTCGTATTCCATTTTCTCAGATTTCTTTTGACTTTTCTTCTCATTGATAAATCAGACTTTTAATTTATACAGCTTTGTTATATGAGTTAAAAGTAAATTCTCCTTGCCACTGGCCTTTATTTGAAAAAATAAAAAAGAGCAAAACCTTCTTATAGTATTAACCACGTAGCTGTTTTCAATTTTGATGCAGATATTCAATACTTTGTAAGAGTTGTGCCTTATATGCCTTGTCCGAAATCTATCTCTTCCATTCACAAAGGTATTTCCCAGCACATATTTGCAACAGTTTTTGTTCTTCGTTCAGTATCAAAACTGCTCATGTGTTATTTGATTATTTTTTTTCAGACATGTGGTTATTCTGGGAAATGATGTGTTGCTATTCCAATCTTCTAAGATAATTTTTACACTTTCTGGGTTCATTTCCTGATATATTTAATGGACTGATAACAGCAAGGTTAGGCTTTGACTTGGAGTGACTGCTCCATGCTATTTAGAACCTTTCGAGAATCTCCAAGGTAATACAGAGAAGTCAAGGGTTCATTTATTACTTATTTAGTTTTGATTTTTAAATATTGGTGAAGTAATCTTATGGGAGGGTAGACTAGAGAAAAGGCCTAGTTTTGATTATTAACTCAGTATACATTTTGAATTAGATGATTATGTTCTGCTTCTTTGTAAATCATATAAGGGAGCACAGACCAGAAATGTTAAAAGGATAGATAAATGTGCTCTGTCACCCTCAACGTTGCCGACCCTGACCCAGACACACACAGCACGACCTTCCACCCTTAAGTATAAACCATCAGTAGTCTTTGCATAATGACCCTTAAAGAAACATTCATGTATACATGCATGCATTCATTCATGCATGCATATACATTCTGTGCTATGTTTTAAAATAGAAAGTCAAAGAATGATCATACTCCTTGTAAATACTGGCAATTGACTTTTTTGTGTGTCTTTTAAATAAAGGTCACACAACAGTGCTTTCAGGGCCAGAATTTCCTGGGATTGAACTTACAGTAGGGGTCACACGCTCCACCTCCTGAGCCACACCCCCTGCCCTACTGTTGAGCTTTTAAGGCTACACTTTATTGCATTTCAGTGCTGTCGGACAAACCTAGTTTTAATCTTCTTAAATAAGGAATTAACATAATTTTTAGTGTTTTTTCCCACTTTTCTTTTGCCTCTTGCATCAACTGAAATTTAACTATCACACTGTCTTCTGTGACTATTCAGAAAACTGGTTAGAACAGTGGCCTTTAATCTGTCTTTGGACCAGTGCTGGTTCACAGTGTAGAAAGGTTGAGAACTCCTGGTTTACTTTCTTGGCGATTGCTGCAAATTCACAGACCTTGTAGAATGTAGAATAGATGTTGGAAAGTTCTGGCTTAGAATGCCTGCTTGGATTTAAAATTAAAATTTATTCTTTTGTGAAACTTAAAATTTATTCTTTTGTGAAACAGCTGCATCTATATAAATATGAGCTTTGGTTAATATTAAGATTATTTCTAGGTCCAGAATGTGGCTCAGTGTGGAGAGCACTTGCCTAGCATGTGCGAGGCCCTGGGTTTGATTCCCAGCACTGGAAAAACAGAAAAGAAAAAAAAATCTACTATGTATAAGAATGATTTTCTTCCATAGTGTGTAAAACAAATATTTGGTAAAAAAGATAAAATGGTTTCTTCAAAAAAAATTGAACTAAATTAAATTTAATTTAATTTAGGTGTTTTCAAAGAAAAGTTCTGTCTCTTGAAGTTTAACTAGATAGAACTTTTAGGAATTTGGGAACTTTTAAAGAAATTTAGGCACTCTTAGGAATAAATCCATATCTAGAAAATCAATGACAATATTTTACTTATTGCCTAACAGTAAAAATAACAGTGCTGTAGCTAACCATTGCTGAAAAGAAGGTGGACACTCGCCCTGGAAGGCAGTGGCCTGGGCAGCATGGTCACCCCTGATTCAGAGGCTACTCCATGCTCATCCCAGCTACCATGTGCTTCCTGTGCACTGGTCCACGGGCAGCGTTTAGGGGACAACTGCTAGTGCCACTATTCTGATGGGAAAGTCTGTGCTTTTGAGAGGCTGAAAGTTTTGCACCTGACCAACATGGTATATGCTTCAACTGGGCTACCAAGTTCCTAATAACCCCCACCCCTGCTTTTTAAAAAGAATTATACTGTTTTCCTAATTACTGTGAGCAGTATTTCCTAGTGGTATGAGTCTGCTCCCGAGCAGGTGTGGGTTCCCTGGTCTTTTCTTGGGAAGAAGAGGACCTGTGCTCGTTATGCACCTGCAGAGGAGACCAGGGGAAGGGAAAAGCCTTATTGAACTGCAGTGTGCCAAGTTTAGGATTAGTCTCCTATCTTGTCCTGGAAATAGATGCAGGTGGTACCCCACATCAGAGGCCTCAGGTGAGACTTTGTTTGAACTCCGTGGAACAGGACCATCCTGAGCCAAAAGTTGGAGAACAGGTCTCAATAACACCATGTGTTAAGTTCAAAACAAGAGGAAGTTTAGAAACATATGTATGTGTGTTTCAATGCCGTGTATACAACCACTTAAGAACAGGTAGACTGTCCATTTATTTTGATTAGTTGTACGTTTAAATTGCATAAATATAAAATTATGGATAAATATACTAACCACAGTTAAATAGTGCTTGCTAGCCCTGGAGTAAGTAGATGTGGACAGGATCCTTGTCTGTAATATTTTGATATAATATTTTGTTTTTATATTTGACAAAAATCTGAAATGGATTTTTTGTAAAGGATTATACTGTCTCAATCTGGACAGTATGGGTATACTTGGACTGCATTTATATTATCACTTCAGCTCTGCAGTATTTAAAAAATTTTCACCCTAAGTAACCTTCGCTGAGCAGGAAAAAAAAAGTGGGCCATAAGCCAGAAGGATTAACACAAATGACTGTGCCCCCAAACATAAAAAATATTTTGGAATCCTTTCTTTCCATTCACTGTTAGAGCCATTGAGAAAGAGAAGTCTGATGGCCACCCGCCAGAAGAGACATTAACCCCTTCTTCCCACATTAAAAACAGGCAGTTGTAGTGTAACCGGAAACAGCATTCTGGGGTTCTCCCATGGCATAAAAGGAGATGGAATGGGGAAGTTGAAATATCCAAGGTTATCTGAGGCTTCCTTGTGGGATTCTGTTTGCTTATTATTAAGTAGCTGTGTGCTCTGTGTATCTGGAAGTGATCTTTGAAGCACACTGTCACTACTCCTGGCCCAGCTTCTGATTAATCCCTGAGAGAAGCAAAGCTGCCATTATTGTAGGGAAGAGACAGAACTGAACATCTGGTCTACCTTCTCCTACCTTCTCCTTCCCACCTGGACTTTTTTCTCCCTCATGTTCTAAGGCATTGGGTGCTGCATAGATCAGTAAGAAAAGACTTTCCTTCAGAGAGCCTGCTCTGCTTTGAGACAAAGGGAAAGATAGCCAACCAGGTAGCTGGTCACAAGACTCTAGTTTGTCATCTAATTTTATTTCTGTATCTAAAACTTGGATTTGAGCATTGGCATTTAGACTGGAATGTGACGTAAACAGGTCTCTGAATTAAGTCTCCTTAAATCTGAAGACCATAAACTACTGTTATAGCTCAGTTCAAGGGGATAAGGCATTGAATGGAGGATTTGAGACAGTCAGATTTGCTGCTTTTGGGCAAATGGTTTCAGATCATGGAGACTTCTTCCTCTGCCTAAAGCCTTGTGCTAAGCATATGCTTTATTATATGGAGCTTGAGTAAATGAGTTATTTCCTTTATTGGAAGTACAGGAGACCTGAATCAGAGTAATCCTGGGGAGAAGCTGCCAGTTGGTTTTAGATGAAAGCAGTTCAGAAAGCACTTATGACTACTTAGTGTTTCCTACCTATGGAAAATGGTCACATCCAAGGTGATTAGCATAGTCTCTAGAACATTTGATGTGGTCTTTGAATTTGACAGTCTAGAAACTGAGAAAGGAATAAACCTGGTGTGGTCTTTGAATTTGATAGTCTAGAAAATAAGAAAGGAACAAACCAGGTTGATCTTAAGAATTGCCTTTAAGACTGAGAGATAGAACAAGAGATAGAGTGCTTGGCTTATTCTAGTTCCATTACAGGTGGTCTCTGACACAGCTAGGTGTCACTCCTGAGCACAGAGCCAGGAGTAGGCCCAGGCACCCCGGGGTGTTGTCCTACCTCCTCCTCCCAAATAATACTCTTCCACAATTAATATGAGATAGCTCTAATAGGCCTAACCTAGGGGTAAGTCCCCGAAGAGGACTACTTGGTTTCGTAGAAATCATTTCTGAATTGTTCCTGGCTCAAATCTAGTCTGATAAGGAAAAAGCAGTAGGATTTTTGCAGAGTGAGATGAGAAAATAGAAATGGGCAATTAATATAGAAAACGAGATTGCCTCCTGCCCTTTGGGGAAGTAAACAACCAGACAGTGAGAGTCTGTGGTTTGCTTTTTGCATTGAAATGGGAAAGCCAGCAGCAGATCCCTCTCTAACTAGGCGAGATACACTTAGGCTTCTAATGAGAGTTGAACTGCGAAGTCTGTTCTGGAACGCACTTGGCAGCCAGTGAGAAGCCTAGTTTCTTTCCCCTTTGACCTAGTATCCCCACTTCTAGGAAGTGGTGAGTGCATTTGCTGTGGGTTATTAGGAAATGCTTGTCTGTGCGTCATCTCTTCCAGGAAACATACAGGGGTAAAAGACCAAACTGTAGGGAAAGCCCTTCAAGGAAGTTCTGAGTGGTCACACACAGTCTCTATTTGCATTGAAACAGAGGGACAGAAATCCAGCTTAAGTGCCTGTATGTACCCCCAGAATGGCCAGTTGTGAATGGAATTAATCATTTCAGTCACATGAATTCAGGAGGCTGGGAGTGGTTCATCTGTGATCTTTCACCCGCTACCCCTTCTCTTCTTACATGAGTAGACTAAAACTTGAAAAACATTTATTTGCAGATACTGGGATGCTGATAGTTCATATGTGACAGCTAATATAGGAAGATTTTTAATTTTTAGAGCAGGCTGTGAGCCAAATGTTGGTTTACCTGATCAGTACAATAGCAGGAGAGATGGGAAAAAGAATTTATTTTAAACTGTTTACCTTTTGGGGGGCCGGGGTCTGACAGTCATATTTGACAATATGCTCAGAAGTGATCCCTGGCAATGCTTGGGGAACTATATGTGGAACCAAGGATTTGAACCCACGGTCTGCTGCATGCAAGGCAAGATTTTTACCTCCTGTACTATCTCTCTATTGCAAAGGTTTTTCTTTTTGTTATTTTGTTTTGGGTAGCCATACCCAGTGGCACTCCACGGCTACCTCTAGGCTCTGGGCTCAAGGATCATTCTAGGTAGTGTTTGGGATTCTGTGTTGTACTGGGGAGGAAACCCAGGTCGGCTGCATACAAGGCCAGTGCCCTCCCCACTGTACCATCTCTCTGACCCCTGAGGTTTTTAAGTCAAATCTGCTAGGGTTGAGGATGCAACTTAGTGGCAGAGTACTTGATTTTTATGAGTGAGACTCTGTACTTTAATTCCTAACACCCAAAAAAATAAAATGCTAGAAGGTGAGTTGGGGGAGGAAAGCAAGGCACAGTGGTGATGAGAAAGGGGCACTGGTGGAGGGATGGGTGTTGCAACACTGGATGACTGAAATGCAACCATGAACAGCTTGTAATGTTCTAACCCATGGTGATATGAATGAATGAATGAATGAATAATAAAATGAGTTTTTATTTTAGGAAAGTATTACAAGGGAGGCTGACATGTAACAGTCATTACACCTCAGTGTGTGAGAGAATTCCTGACCTCTCACACACAGAATTTGCTCTGTTTGTGTGAGGTATTAGGTTCGATTCCTTGCACCAATGAAATAGGTAACAATGGTGTTAAAAAGTCTAGATTGAGGGCGGAGTGATAGCCCAGTGGGTAAGGCATTTGCCTTGCACGTGGCCGGTCTGTGCTGGCCCAGGTTCGATCCCCGGCATCCCATATGGTCCCGAGCACTGCCAGGAGTAATTCCTGAGTGCAGAGCCAGGAGTAACCCCTGAGCATCGGCGGGTGTGCAAAAAAAAAAAAAAAAGTCTAGGTTGAGCACTGTAGTGATGAGTGAGGTGCTTGAGTTTTCCTAGTGGTGCATGTGATGTTTCCAATGCTACTGCAATGCTAAAATAGTTCATGGAGTCACTAACTAATGTACAATTGGGCTATGAGCCAATTCCTTTAGGATATGTTGAAAATGAAGTGGGACCTCTGATAAATTTGAGCGATTCACATTCATTTAGATTTGTTTTGTGCCTATGTTTGTAAATCAGATCCTAGAACACTGAAAAAAAGATATTTGGGCATCTGGTAAAAATCCTGTCTATCAATGGTAATTTATGCAGACTTAATGCTGTTTTCTTTGAAGCATACACTGTTTCATGAATGGATCAATACAGTTTCACAAAAGTAAACCATTCCATCAAAACTAATTATATGTTTGGGAAGTAGGATAAAAATCATTTAAATATAGAAAATGATGTGAAGTGATTTATCTTTATAATCATGCATGTAGACTTTGTGTACTTGAATAAAATCTAAGCAAGTAAATTCTACACACATGAGGGTTTGGTTGTCACTTTGGGCCTTAGTGTCTTCCATATCATGGATGCCGTATTCCCCACTCCGCACAAGGGAGCTCTGATGATTGCGGAGAGCTGAAATTGCATTGACTTGCGCTCGAATGCCATCTCTGCGTGATGGTTCACATCGTGAACTTAGAGAAGTATAAAATGTGTAAGTCCTCCATTTTCTCCGTTTATAACAATCTACTTCAGTCATTGGGTGGGGTGAGGCATAAATGAATAATATACCTAGAGCTCTGAGCCCAGTGCTTGACAGGTAGTTGTTAACTCTGCAGATGGTTGCCATTTTGAAACATAATTTAAAATGACCAGTATTGCATTTTCTTAACCCAAAACAGATAAGCACAATAATTATGCAATGGAAATTCAAATTGCCTCCAATCTCCTTCACGTTTCTCATTTCAGCACTGAGAGATGTACATGTTTGTTGTTTTCTAGATCACATACCCTGCTGGTCAAAAAAGTGACTTCTGCTTAATGATTATCTTTGTGTAACACTGAATTGTCTTATTAACATCCTTAGAGTTTAGTATTTGGAACGTCCCAAATGCCAATTTTTAGGGTCCTATTAATCAGAAATCCTCACTCTCATCTTCTGGTGACTTCCCAGGGTTCTTCAGATAAAAAGTCCAAGTTCTTCGATAGCCTCTATGAGACCTTGGTCTGCCCCTCAGCCCCTTTTATTCTTTCCCGACCTCTGTAGCACACAGTTCAGCTCCCAGTGTGCTGAATTTCTTCTGTGTTCTCTAGTAGTTATCAACTCTTAACGTTTGGACAGTTTCCCCCATTGGCACAAGGGAACTCTGATAATTGCGTGAGCGGAGAACTGAAATTGCATTGACTTGCACTCGATGCCATCTTTTGCATGATGGTTCACATTGTGAACTTAGAGAAGTATTAAAATGTGTAAGTCCTCCATTTTCTCCATTTATAATAATCTACTTAAGTTATAAATGGAAAGCAGATCTTTGCACATCTCCCAATCTCTCCAGCTGCCTCCAACACCCCATGGTGTTCTTCCTTCTAGGACTTTAGAACTGTCCAGCTTATACAGCTTTCATCAAGAAGGCATTCTGAGCTCCGACCCAAGATTCACTGTGGATGTCTTACAGCTCTTCATACTTCTACTAAATGCATCTATTACCCTGTCTACAGATTTTATTTATTGGTTATGGGCCTACACCTGGTGGTACTCAGAGTTATTTCTCACCTCTAGGCTCAGGGTCACACCTGGTGGGCTTAAGAAACCATAAACGGTACCAGGGATTGAACCTAGGTTGGCGCATGTGCAACAGTTAACTTACCCTATTTTATTTGACATGAATGTAATAGTCTTGCCTAAAAACAGCGTGATAATGCTAAGATTAGCCATAGTCTAATTATTAGTACTGTGGTGGGCTCTTTACTCCTTCTTTCTCTCTAGACTGCATCCCCATGCGGTCAGCACTGGTCTCTCGCTCTCTCAGATCTTCTACCTTAGGTTCTATTTGAAAGTCTCCTGCCTCTGAGTTAGTAATGGTGGAGGCCAGTGGGAACACATGGTGGACAGCATTTCATACTGGTGTCTCTAACTTCCTGTTAACAGACCTTCCATTTGCCAAGGTGGCTTTGTCATCTTAAAGGTCTCTGCAGTTTTGTTCAGCTCAGACCATTCAAACAGCAGTGGACTGACAGGGAGGTGAGAGAGTCCAGGAGTGGCCAATTCAAGAGCAGGCCAGTATCTTTCTGTTGTGGAATTTTGTTCAACTTGCTCACTTCCCAAAGTTCAGTGATTACAACAGTCTCTTCTCTGTACCTGTGTGAGGAATAAGACCTGGGGAACAGGTGAGATGGACAGGTGGGCCTTGAACCTGCTGTAACTTTCATCCTCCAGCCGGGGATATAGGATCAGGGTGGGGAAGGGACGTGTGGAGGTGAGCAGTTGGTGAAAGGTTGTTCTGATCCTTTCTCTCTGAGGAGTTGGAAGCAGAAGGGTGATTAAGTGTCAAAATGTTCTTAGAGCCTTTTGGTGACAATTGTGTCTTTCTGTACCAAGGCACGATGTTGCATGTCAGGTTATTACAGTATGATTTATTTCCATCCACTAAGCTTTCTTTAAGTGAAATCAGTCCATTTGGAGTCTGGTTCTTAAGGGAAAAGGCAATTTTTAAAATATTGCTTTTATTAGAAATGAATCAAGAATGTGTAACATTTGAAATTTAATAGTCCACTGACTTTGTGTGCTGAAATAAGTTGCTAAAAAATATATCCAGGGCAAGAATTTAGAACCAGTTAATTCTTCATACGCATTTTAGTTTATGAGCTGAGATGATTTTGCTAAATATATGCTTTTATTTCTGGTTATTTTAAGTCTCAGTTCAATTTGATTATAATTTTTTCCTTCAGGTAACATTCTGAGAAGCAAATATTACAAATAAATTGTGAATGTAAATGGAAACACATTACATAGACTTCATCATTCCATTACTGAAAGTATGCCCCTAAGTACATTTGCTCCTTTTTTACGATGTTTTCTCATGCTTTGATATTATGTTTTAAAATCATTTCATCATTTTCCTTTCCCCAAATTCATCAAGATCCATGTATATTAGTTTGAATTTGAATTTTTAGATGAGATGGTACATCATAAGTGTTAGAAAATGATGCTTTGAAATTAACAGAGCATTATGTTAACATATAAGCAGAGAAGGGAAAAACGGTCTCAATTTTTGTTTGCAGATACCGTTTGCCCCTCCCCCAAACAAAGCAAACTCAAAGAGGGGGAAGGCTCTGAGCTTTGAAATGGTCTTTAGTGAGTAACAGTGTTGACCATAAGTATCATTGCTCTTTGTAAGAGTTATTCTTAGCTCTTTTTTTGTGAGTCTGTTTCATATATTATTTTTTAAGTTTATCCGGAAAACATTTTTCAATGAATTTTCAATGAGTTTTCAATGAATCCTATTCTAAATAAAATACTTTCTAGTGTATGTAAGCAATAACTGAATGCTTTCCATTTGAAATTCAGGATTTTACAATGAGTTTTCAGTTATTGCATACAGGTGCAACAGACAGTCTATGTAAAATAAAACAAAGACAAATTGAATTGGACACGAGCTTATATTTTACAAAATAGTTCCAGATAAAAAACCAACAAAAGCATAAATATTTGAACTCAGATATATTTTGTTCAAAATCCAGCTCAGAGCTGCCTTAACTGCCTTAAGCAGCCAAAACTGCCTTAACCCTTGTTTTTCCCATTAAGAATAATGACATAAAAGTATAAGCTAATATAAAAAGCTGTAGTGGAATGTGAAGCTTTATGCAATGAGGAAATTTTCAATGATAATTCAATACTCCACCCCACTTCTGCCAGGACTGTTTCCTGGCACATTTAAAACAGGAAGTATATAAAAGAGAATTGGTCATTTTTGGCACACAAAAAGATTTGAGAAAATATATGTTTTTTTTTGAAACACAAACATAAGCTAGTTATCATAGGAAATACAAAATTTTGAGCCTTGAACTTCCACACTGATACTCCCCACTTCTATTATTTAGCGCATTTAAATTAGTACATTACTATAATAAAATTAGCTTAATAAAACATTCGTCTTAATATTATGGCCTTATTTTTTCCATATCTGGTTCTGTAGAAAAATCTATCTTCTGAAGCAGGAGAATAATTTGTAAGGCATATGCAGAAATAAGATTGAGTAATGTTCTGAAAGGGTAGGATTGAAATCTACAAGCAGCAGAGATTTTCCTCACAGCCGTTAGAAATTGGAACATCTCCCTAAACTTCAGTTTTTTTCTTTGGGCCTGATCACCTTCCTTTCAACACTTGACTACTTTCTAGTGGAAGATTTCCTTATGAAGCCAGGAGGGATTTAGTCTGTAATAAAGATGTTATTACCCAGTAAATGGAAAGCAGACCGTAACAAAATATAAAAAATTAAGGGGCTGGTGAAAAGAACTTTTTCCTTTTCAGTACCCTGCATATGATTTGGAGAGCCATAGTAATTTATTGAAACTTAACAATGGAAGCTTTATAGAAATATGAGTAGGAAAGTAATGGATTTCTTATTTTGTGTGATTTTTAGTTTTGTCATTGAAATGCTCTGGGTAATACTTTTTTTTTTCATTTAGATGCCCTAGGTAACTGAAAAGTAATTAAGATGCTTTATTACAGAATATTTTTATTCATTTAAGAGGATTACTCCAGAATATTTTATATTTATAGTTTATGTGTAGATATATGTATGTACAAAAATACAAAATTATATAGACTAAAAATTTGCTTCTTACCACTCTCTTCCTCAATAAAATCCCACACTTTACCAAAGGAGAAATTGTTTGGTTTATCTCCTTCCAGAATTTTTTTTTAATGTAGTTACAATTGTTATTTTCTGACACTCTTCCCCCAATTTTATTTTGTTCAAGCGCAGTGATTTACAAAATTATTCATAGTTGGGACAAAGTCATTCACAGTTGGGTTTTAGCCTGTCGCCTTGATTCCCGCCTCCCTTTGACATGCTTAATTTAACAGTAAGTTTTAGACTTATTTCCACATCAGCCAGGAATGTCTTTAAGCCTTTTGTTCTGCGTTGACTGTATAAGCTTTAATCTCAAAACTGAAGGTATATTCTTTAATCCTACAGTGTTGGACACATTTCTTCATAAAATAAATAATAAGTGCTTGCCTCTTAGCTCATGGATCAGAGGGAAATTAGAGATAGAATTTTTCCACAGCAAGGACGTACACCAAAAAATATAAATACTATAAAATATGGAAGAAGCTTCTTAACTGCAGACTTAGAAAGTCTTCCCAAAGAGTCCAACAATGCTTTCTCTTGGCAGCTTGCCCTGTTTAATTCAGGTGAATTTCATGTCTGCCAGGAAAAGTGAAACTTAGGTCAAAAACGGAAACTTAGTATGGGCTTATTGATGTGAGTATATCCTAGGAAGATATTTCAAGTTCTGCATTGCCTGTTACAACGTAGATTCATTTACTGCTGATACTTCCCTTATTAAATAAATGTTAAATGACTTTGTTATTTAAAAGCTTCACCTGGTCTTGTGGCACCTTCAGTTCCCATGTCCAGGTGTTCAGAATACAAGAAGCAAAACATTTTGTCTGGCAGTTGAGGGTTCAGAACTGAAATCTCGCGAGGCTGTTGTTCAGCGTACCGCCATCCACAGGGTTTATTACTTAATTCATGGGTCCATACCTCCACTTCTGCCTTAAGATGAAAACCCTGCCATTTGTCACTCTATTCCTTCTTGAGAAAATACAATATTAGGTATAAAAAAGTAAGAGAATAATAATAACATATTGATTGATGCCAGGGGCTTCAGTGGAATATTGTTTCCATTTTAACACACAGGAGGCTCATACAACTATGTAGAATGTGCACTATGTTTAAAAAATATATCTTATTTGTGTTCTGGGTACAAGTAGACGTCCTGAAACGGTTCCAGCCGAAGGCCCTGGGTGAGAGGGCTTCTAAAACCCTGAACTTGGTGCTGAATTGAGGACCAGATAACCCACATTCTCCACACCACAGCATGTATCTCTTTCTTTATCCGTATTAGTCATTGCTGTGCATTTCTTCATCTCTTATCTCCTAACAGAATGCAAACACTGTGGAGTTAGAGATACATATTTTTATTACGGTGATAAGTTTAGGATTGTTAAATATATATTTTATTACCGTGATAGATTTAAGGTTGTTAAATATGGGACGTGGAATGAATGTGTTTTAATGAATGAATCTAGGAGCTGGAATTGATTTTTAGCTCTAATGTTTGCTGTGTGGCTGCAGGCAACAGCAGATTATTTAACCTTTCTGAGCTGAGGTGGGGTGGGAGTGGGGGGTGACGGAACTGTCCAGCGTTAAGACCTGAGGATGTGGGGCAGCTCCGGCCAGCAGTGCACCCTCCGAACCACACCCCTTCCTTAACTCTTTGAGTCTGCTTTCTGCATTGATAAATACGTAGGATGTAATGTTTCCTTGGCCAAGGCTATGTCATGTAAAACTGATTAGATAAACGTGGCTGAAGGGGTAAGAGACGATCTGGCAGCAGATGTGAGATTGGAGGCTGTGTGTATCCGCGCCTGCCCAGAGATGGCTTAGCTGGCCTGTATCCGCGCCTGCCCAGAGATGGCTTAGCTGGCCTGTATCCGCCTGCCCAGAGATGGCTTAGCTGGCCTGTATCCGCGCCTGCCCAGAGATGGCTTAGCTGGCCTGTATCGCGCCTGCCCAGAGATGGCTTAGCTGGCCTGTATCCGCGCCTGCCCAGAGATGGCTTAGCTGGCCTGTATCCGCCTGCCCAGAGATGGCTTAGCTGGCCTAGAGCACAGTTCTTAAGCGGTAGCACCTGGAGTAGGAACCAGAACTCCCCTGGTTCAAATACTTCTGCTTTCGCCCCACTGGGCTGTCGTCAGTGGGATTCAGAAGGAAGCCCAGAGCAGCCTGAGCGCTGGCCTGGTCCTGCCATGCCCTGCCCCTCGGATGTCAGGACCCAGAGTAGCGGCCGAGAGAGCTGGGCAAGGACCGACCCTTATGGCATTTCTTGGCCAAGGCAGCTGCACTGTAACCTGGTCTGTAACCTAGGAGGGAGTTTCGCTGTAGACGGTGACCACATGTCCACTGTGGCAGGGCTCCTGGAGCAGAGCTAGACCTTCGAGCGTATGTTAAAGCTTTTCAATCCTTCCAAAATAAAGGGTCTCAGGGGTATAAAAGGGAAGAAATGAGCAAAACCTCAAGTTCCAATAATGTATTTGCCTTTCATATGCAGAAATAGATTGGCAGAACAAACTCCCTTCTTGTATTATAACTTCATTTCTAAGGAAACATTTAGGAAGTAAGTGTAAAGGTCAAAAACTGATTGGAAATTATTCAAAGTTCTTGGAGCACATTGAGTTCTCAACTAATCAAGAATATAAGTTTTCTCCTTATACGATGCATTCAAATGGATTATTGTATGATTACTAGATGTATTAAAAACATTTTTTAGTGCCTACTGTGTTTTCTGAGGAGGAAGTTTTATGAGAATCCGTTTCCAGGGACTTATATGCTTACATTTTTTTTGTCTCTGCATTATCAGTTTAGCTGAAAAATACTAAATTCATGGAATAAAAGTTGTTTCAACTTAACGAAACTGTTTCAGTTAAGTATGGAAGAAAATATTCTAATTGATATTACGGAATTTAAGTTGAACTTTAATTATTGTCCTAAGGTTTCTGTTCGTGAGAAGTGCTTAGTTATACAACATTGAAAGTAATTTCAGTGTATACACAATGACTGGATATAAATTTTTCTTAAATTGCCTTGAACTTTTTAATGGGTAAAATGAAGAAACTTTGCCCCAGGGAGAGCACAACCGCTTTAAGTTTTATTACTCATAAGTACTAACATACGAGTTTTTAGTCTCTGTTTATATATGTAATTTATTTTATGTGCTGCTTTATATTTATATGACGTATCGTGAAATATTGCTTATGATATGTTCAGTATAACTTTAGTGTTGGGATCGTTCCAGGGAGCTGAGAGTTTGCTTAAAATTCAAGATTGTTTTGTTTTAGACATTTGGAAGAGAAGTCTGTCTAAAATAAATTGCCTGTTTTCCTGTCTTGTTAAATAGAATATATGAAGAAAATCCCTCTTTGGAGCGAGTGATCACTCTGTGGTTTATTTGAAATTTATAGGGAAGTTGTTTGTTTGTTTTTGTTTGTTTGTTTGCTTGAAAGATGATTGAATGGCTCATCCCTCCTATGGCTACCACCACTTACTACGTGTAAGCAAGTGGGGCAAGAATCATAGTACTAGTTCCTGGCACCATTCAGGGCACACGGGCAGTCACTGACATTGGATGGATGAAGCTGCCATGCTAAGACATAAAGTACTCAGCAGCAATTCCCAACTTTCATCTACTTCGCCACCATGATCCTGTCTACATTCTCAGTCTCATGCTGACAGTCACTTTTGTCATGAACCTAGAAACTGTCGAGTGTGGTTGGTTCCCTCTAGTCTCCAGTGAAGAAACAACCTCTCTGAAACAGCCCAGCAGACACTTAACTGTATAAAAATGCTCTGAGCATGCACATCTACAGACACGTTTCTTTGATTTATGGTGGGGGTGGGGGGGGAGACGATACTACCCAGTGCTTCTCAGGGTACTACCTGGCAACAAGCAGTACCTAATACTACCTGGTTGCTTAGTCCTGGCTCTGTGCTCAGGGATCACTATCGGTAGTGCTCTGGGAGACCATATGTAGTGACAGGGATTGAGACAGGGTTGGCAATTTGCAAGGCAAGCACCACTACAGCATCTCTCTGGCCTCTGAAATTGTACCTTCATCCTGGAACTGTGTTTGGCTTTATTTTTCTGCTCTTTGCCTCTGCACTGTCTGGTGAGGCACTGGCCAGTGAGAGTTGGGGTAATCCTTGCGGCTTAGTTATAATTCCACAATTCCCTCTTGGCCAGGTCTAACCCCACCATGTTTCCTAAACTGGTGTAGTGACAGTTCCCCTAGGGACTTACCTCATTGCAGGAATCAGAGGATGTGCCCAAAACCACCAGCCATCAGGACAAAATTCCATTCATGTCTGACATGGTCTCTTAAAATCTATGCCAATATAGAAACTGCATAGATTTTTATTTTTTGCACATTGATGTGACATAGATATTGTGTTAATTAAACTACATTCATGTGTGAGCCCCTGGTGGTACACGGGAACAGCTAAACAAGTGAACGATAAAGTAAGTAAGGGGAAAACACCGTCTGCTCCCTGCCTCGCTTGGACTTACAGTCACATAGGTCATCCATCACCTTGAAAACGTGAAGGATGAGAGGCAGGTTTATTTTCAACCTGCAAAATCTGAAACTTTTCCCCTGCTGTTATTTTTGAAAACTGAAGAATTCCTTTAATGCTTTCTCCCATGTTCTTTGATTTTAGCAGCTTAAGGAAACCTCATCCTGTTTTTAACAGCTTTCCTAGAGATTCTCTTACCCTTATTGACCTGTTATATACGTTTGCAAGTTATCACCGACACAAATGCCAATCACTTCATCACAACAGGCTGCTGTTTGTCCAGTCTCTCATTATCTCTTTATAATTTTTTCCTTCCTCTCACCACCATCCAGGCCCCAGTTTGAGAGCGGGTGTGTTTTGAGTTTTTATTGTGAGTTCTTAGTATTGCTATTCATTATTACAACACTGGAGTCTCTCTGTTTCTGTATCAGTCTTCTATTTCTGCTTAAAGCACCCCCTTCCGAGTGAGTGGCTAAAGTAAAATATATTTATTTGCTCATTTTTGACGTCTTAGTGGGTGGTTGGGCACTGCTGTGGTCTTCGCTGGAGTTACACGGTGGTGCGTGATCCGTGGCTTGATCCTCCAGGGTTGGTTTCAATCCATCTTGCTGAGGACTGGTCAGACCGTGGTATGCGTGTGGTCTTTATGATTCAGTAATCCACCTGGGCTTCCCTGACAGAGCAGCTCCATTGAAAGAAGGACAAGCCAGAGAGGCCAAGCCCTCTGCTGTGTTCTGTTTTCAGAACTTTGCTCGCAAGACTAGCTTGATTCATGGGGTTGGCAAATGCAGAGTGCCCTTGATTGAGCTCCACATGGGGTCATGTTTTGCTAACCCCATTGGGTATGCTTCAGCTTATCCACATGGAGATATAGACATTTTTCAGTCCCATTGATTTTTATTGAGAATCACAAGCTTTGGACACCTGGGCCTCAGTTTTGAGGGGAGTAGGTTTGGACCATACCCAGAGGTGTTCAAGGGCGACCCTGTTGGTGCTCAGGGACCAGATGCCATGCCAGTGCTTAAACTGGGGTTGACCACATGCAAGGCAACTGCCTCAACATACTTAAATGCTTAAAACTCAGAAATCTATTACATTTCACTCTAGCTGCTATCTTCTCTTTACTGTTGGAGCCCGTGGAGATACCAGTCTTATTTTCTTTGAGACTCCAGAGGAACTAGAGGAAAGTAACCTGTCCCTGGGGAGGTATCTTTGTTCCCTTCACTTCAAATCACCTTCTGGGCCACCAAGACAGTTGACAAGGTGATGGCTCTGCTTTGTACATCAGCATTGGGTCAAAGCTCCTGAAAGCACAGGTTCCAAAACGCTAGTTCTGAGTTAGCTTCTCAGGTTAGCAGGGTGCAGTGAGGTGCATTGTCACCCAATTCCTCCCCCCCCCCCCACACACACAGCTCTAGAACACACCCGTCATTAAGAGCAAGTTGCAAACTCCAGATACCAGCCCCACCTATTTGAACCACATCAAATAATTGAGAAACAGCTGTCCTCTGGATTTACTTTTATTTCTCGACTAAAAATATGTCATGTTTTTCCATTTAAAAAAAAATTTTCCTCCTAACTTCTCTCCGAAGAGAGTATATGATGAGACGAAGATAGGGAAATTAATTTGTGAATTGCTGGGAAATTTAATTTTGTCTCCTGAAACTACCTTCTCCATATTTCAAAAGCAAGAAAACATTGGCACTTATTGCAGCTTCAGGCAGCTTCCACTTAGAGGGAACTCAAATTGAAACAATAAATTTTAGGAGTCATTCTTTTTACTAGCCCCTGAATCTCTCCCTGCTGGAAGGTATATTTATTTGACTTTATTTATTGGGGGGGGAGGGGTTGGGGGCCACACCTGGCTGTGCTCAGGGCATATTTGTGGCTCTGTGCTCGGAGATACTCCTGCTGGTGCTCAGCGGACCATGTGTAGTGCCAGGGATTGAACCAGGGTCAGCTGCATTTAAGGAAAGTGCCTTGCCTTTGTCTTATCAGTCCAGCCCAGAAAGACCTTTCTAAAGGAGGCCAGCAGCTGTGCATTTCAAGAGCTGGATGTCATCACTAATAGTGATACTGTATCTAGTCAGCACGCTTCAAAATTGAGTAAAAACTTAAGTCAAACACAGTCAAGGAAGAACGCTGAGTCCAGATTTACCTCTGGGTTGGCTCAGAAAGCAGATATATCCTACAATATTTTAATAAAATTCTTTTACTCTCCAGTGATCAAGATTAATATTTTATATTTCTGTGTATGTCATTTCTTTCACAGTGTGAGGGATCCAACCTACGGCCTTGGCACGTGTGGGGTACGTGTGCGCTACTACCGAGCCACATGCCTGGCTCTTATGTTGATATTTTCAGATGTGCCCAGCTCTTGTCTGAGATTCATTGAGGAGAACTCCATGTTAAGGTCATCATTTGTGTCCTCCGCCCCACCAACCTTTTTACTCAAATTAGTTGCTCAGTCAATTCTGTGAAGTGCAAAGTTTGTCCTAAGCAAATGCCACTGGGTCCTGGGGACATAAACCAGCACTGTCCTGCCCTGTCCTCAGGGGCGCAGGAGAGCACCAAGACTTCATTTAGCTCCTGGTTGATGCCTGTTCTGGAAGCCAAGGGGAAAATAAAATTTCGCTCTCTCTTATGACAAACTTTTCAGAAATATAATAGCTCCCTACAATAAATTCAGTCTGAACTCTTGAAAGGTGGAAGTAGACTTGTTATTTTCTTGTTTCAATAAGATTTCTTAGCCCACCTCACCCACATAGAAAGTCGGCTTTGCTAATTTCTCTGGGAAAGAGTTACCCAGTCATTTCTTCTCTTTAAATGTTTCCAAGGGGCTGGAGCAATAGCCCAGCGGGTAGGGCGTTTGCCTTGCAGGCAGCTGGCCCATGCCTGCCCATGCCGGCCTGGGTTCGATCCCGGCATCCCATATGGTCCCCCGAGCACCGCCAGGAGTAATTCCTGAGTGCAGAGCCAGGAGAAACCCCTGAGCAGTGCCGGGTGTGACCCAAAAAGCAAAAAAAAAAAAAAAAAAAAAAAAAAAAAATTCTCCGAGTTCTGTCTCTTTGGATTCAGTTTTCTCTGTGGCGCAGTCTTCCTTGTCCTGTCAGCTTGTTGGAAACTCTACCTTCACTGCGTTATCAGGCATCTCCTGTTTAAACTGTGAACCTGCTAATATCAATTTTGTATTTGGAAAATCATTGCCATGATATAATTTCTTACATATACATATTTTCTATTATTTTATGATTATGACCATTGTGATTCTTTTCTTTTTGGGGTCGCACTGAAGGTGCTCAGGGTTTACTCCTGATCTGCACTTAGGAATTACCCCTGACGTTCTTCAGGGGCCATATGGAATCCGGGAGATCAACCTGGGTTGGCCACGTGCAAGGCAAACGCCCTACCCGCTGGACTGTCTCTCTGGCCCCTGTAATTAATCTTACAAAGTCTATAGCAGGGGAGATGTATGACTTAAATCTATTTAAGTACCACACACACATTATTAATTTGCTTACATCTTTTCAACATCCTGTTCCTTTTGGGTCAGGGTGATGGAATTTTCTCATCAACTAGGGGAGACATCTCTGTTTAAATTGCACTAACTTGTTCACGGCTTAAACAAGGTTAAATATCATTGAGGTCAATGAGTTATATATGTAAATTATACAATACCATATCCAAAGAGCTTCTAAAATTGATAAAACCTTGAGTTTTGTCCATACATATTTTCCCAACTCACTTTGAATGTGTAAGTCCCTACAGCACACTTTAAATATGTAATTCCCCAATTGTGAATCAAAGGAAGAAGGAGAACAGAAAACCATTTTGTGTTAGCTATTTCATGCATTGTTACATGTCATGGTTTTGTGAAATAGATTTTATAAGCCTTAGGATCTAATAAGAGGCTGAGGCCCTGCTTGGTTTATAAATATGTGTAGGATATTATTTAGGTCTTCAGAAATAAAGGCAGAGAATCATTTCCTTATGTTATCAACTCCTCTATGGGAAAGCATATTAAAATGTAGAAAATATAATAGTATATAATTTAGCTGCATAATACACAATGTGGGTTTGGAGACAATTACAGTGTTTTATTTCCCTATATTTTCCATTTTAACTGTGAATGCACTTTGGCAACAATTGGTTTCTGGCTGTAACAGTATTTTAGCTGTTTCATAAAGCTTTATAGCAAATTACTGTGGTGTTCTAGATAAGGTAAATTCTTGACTCACTCAGATTCATATTATGATCAGACATCAGAATTTTTTTATATTTATAGGTAAGCAGGTATTTTATGACAATTTTTTGTGCTCTCAAAGTCTTAGCTTGGGGTTGTCTCTACTAAGATACTCCAGCGACTTTGTCCGTATTTATTTTATGCACCCAATACAGGACAGTGCCATTGGGTGGTGGTATGCTGAGCTCTTTAGTCGCTGCACTCCAATCACCCATCACCAGGCAGACTGCACCCGCCTAAATGGGACCTTGCGTCTTGCATCCACACGTGCCTGAAGTGTGCTGTTTCCCCTGACAATCCCACCTTGTCTTCTTTCCGGCTGGTTTGAGCACAAGTCTTGGCCCTTCCTGCGAACCCTCTCACTAGTCTCTGAAGATTGTTGAGTCCCAACCACACTCTTATGACACAGCTTCCGTTTGGCCACATTTTCTCCCAAGGCTATTGTAATTCTACTTCAAGATTTATTTCCAGTATTGTAAATCACAGAACCTCAATACAATAGGAAAAGATAAAATATATGTACATATACATATATGTATATATGAAAATATATTTGTATATATAATGTATATGTGTATATATATGTATATATATATATATATATATGAAAAAGACTGGGCCCCATGAGGATGAACCCTGAGCCACAGTGGAGCCTGGCAAGCTACCCATGGTGTATTTGATATGCCAAAAACAGTAACAATAATGGACCTCATTCCCAACGAATGGAGACATTACTGGCGCCCACTTGAGCAAATCAATGAACAGGAAGACAAGTGACAAGTGATACACATACACACATATTTATGCCAGGTATATAAATGTATATATATACATAAAATCTTTAGGTGTATATATATATATATACATACATATATATATATATAAAATATTTCAGGTATATACACATAAAATATATGCATAATTTTATGTATATTACATAAAATCAGGTATATATACATAAAAACTTTAGCAGAGATAATGAGAGGAACTATATGTGAAGTTCCACGGTGAGGGGTGGGGATTGTTTCCTATGTAGAAATAACTAGGAAATAAAAGAACAGATATTCATGCATTTGTCTCTGGTATAATTGTTGATCCTTAGCATTTTTATGGCAGCTCCCTGACTTTTTACAAAGGAATGTTTTCATTGAAGGGTTCCTAGTGACATTTCCTTCCTTCCTTTCCAGATGTTAACCCACCTGGAATGTCCATTTAGAGCTCATGGTTTATACCAAAGTGGGTAATGCCATCTGTAGGAACACTGGGGTTAACCCTGGGAGCAATAGTGGTCTGAACTGCCATCGCAGGGGCTTTCTGTTATTGCCTAAAAGAAGGTAGATTTCGAGGGAGCACTGAGTAATTCTTTAAAAAAAAATTGAAAAGGGGCGCTGGGCCTACACAGTTTGCCTCTGGATATATTGAGCACATTTATTTATTTCTCCTACCTAGATTAGCTCTGATTATACATATTCTAATTTTGCATGTGTAAACGGGGGTCATGATATGTTTAATGGAAGCATGCTGCAGTAGGTGAGCTTTTTAAAAACACACATAAAAAGGTAGTTTTTATTTTAGCAGGTGTGCTAGAAAGATGAGGAGGAAGTTACAGAGATCACAGGTACCCGCTCCCCTATCATCATTCACCAGTATAGACAATGCTAGGACTTGCACTGACACACCTTGACGACCCAAATTCCATAATGCACTTAGGGTTGTCGTCAGAGTTCATGCTTGGTGTGGTATATGCTGTGATCTGGACAGATGCATCACTGTATCACTGTCTTCCCATTCATCATCGATTTGCTCGAGCAGGCACCAGTAACATCTCCATATGTCCTGCCTCATGCAAGTAGAGCCCAAGGGCACCTGCTTGCTCCAGGAACATAAAGAGCCTCAAACCATTCCATCAGGTCATGGGAATGAGGTCTATTATTGTTACTGGTATTTGGAATATCAAATACGACACAGGTAGCTTGCCAGGCTCAGCCTTGGCGGGTAGCATACTCTTGGAGTCATCTCTAAATCCAGCATTTATTGATGGACCAGCCTTTCCATCAATAAATTGATGCCGCGAGCAGGGCTGTAATAGGCTGGTCTGCTGGGTGGAGTTCTGACAAGGGGGAAGTCCGGATATGGAAAATGGAGGCCCTCATGGAGTGTGGGGGGGGTCGTCTGGCTTGTTGTAGGCTCTGCTGGGGTGGCAGGCCAGGGCTAGAACCTGCTATCCCTCCTGGGTGCCTCATGAGCGGCTGGGCACAGGGAGAGCCAGTAGCAGCTCTGCGCCATCTCTGTGAGTCTCTGGATCAGCATACCTGGGCCGGATTAAAAAAGACTGCTGCAGGGTGTATCTCGATGAGCCGGACTGTGATACATATGCAGGATATTTTCGCTGCCCTCAACAAGGCTTTCTGGTCTCTGTGTCCATCCCTTACACCATAAACTGACTAGTAATCAGTGATCATTTTTATAGTTTCTATGGGTTTGTTTTTTTTCTTGAGTGTCATATGACTGAAATCATACAGCACCTTACCCTGTTTGGTTTCTTCATAAAATGCATTTGCAATTTCTCCATGTCTTGACTTGATGGCTGATGACTTTTTAGGGCTGAGTGATAGCCTAATCCCTGGATACTAGTTTCTCTACCTACGAACTGAAGGACATCTTACTTGCTTCCAAGATTTTGGTGCTTATGAATAAGACTGCTATAGGAAAGTGTCTATCTCAAGGTGATATAATAAAATTATTTAAAAAATTTTTTGAGAATGTCACTGTCTAGCTCCAGTTTGTCCTCAGACAACCCAGAGATTCTTACTTTCTGCAGCCTTGGCCTCTTCCAGACAAAATCACTCTTTTTTTCCTTTTTTTTTGGGTTACATCCAGTAGTGCTCAAGGCTCAGGCCTAGCTCTGTGCTCAGGGATCATCCCTGATAGGGACTGAGGGAACTCATAGGGTGCTGAGGATCAAACCCAAGTCAGCCCTGGGCAGTGCAAGCACCTTACCTGTGGTCTTAATTTCCTGGTGATAATATTCATTTTCAATGTTCTCATTTAAAAATTCAAATAAGCCAAAGAAGAGTAAATAGTTTCAGAAACTAACTTATATGCTACCATAGTTTTCGTATTCGAAATAGAGTGAATGGGGAAGGTTCCAGGGGCCTGCTCATTCAGACTTCGGTCGGCCAGGAATACTAGACAGGAAACAGGAAACACTCTTTTACCTGGATTGCAAAATGAAGTAACATTGAGATGACCTCCCTCTGAGACTCCCCAGTTTAGACAGTGCTGAGGTCAGGAGGAAGGACTGGCAGAGAGGCTTCTTGTATGCTTTTATGGTCCCAAGTACAGTGTGGGTCATTGATTGGGAAATTGACAAAACTCTGAGGATAATAGATGAAAGTTGACCTTTCTATTGTGAGTAGAGGGTGTTCTCACACTGAAACAGTTTATAGCCTTCAACAGTGTCGCTTGGGGCTCAGGGCTCTGGCTCTCCTGCCCTCTCTTTTGTTAAGCTGAACAAACTGCTTTCTCCTTCCAGACAGAGGATTTTCTCCTGTCTAGCTCTCAAAGAAGGCAGTGAAACTTGAGTATGGTACAATAAGGGGTCAGACACTCGCCTTATACAGGGCTGACCTAAGTTCAGTCACGGCACTGCTTATGGTCCCCATTGTACTTTCCTGAGTGACTCCTGAGCACAGAACTAAGAATAAGTCCTAAGAGATGCCCCCGGTCCTCCCCATGCCGGGCTGATACTGAGGCAGCCGGAAGAGGATGGGTTTGGCTCTGGTCCTTCCCAACAAATCTCCAGCAGCCAAAAAATCTTTCACACTCCACAATCCCCGCCATGTTCAAAGCTGCACTTGGCTACTGAGATGAGCCCCACCAATGAATTAATAATAAGTTGAAACACTCAGGTGTGCGGGTTCTGCAATGAAATCTCCAGGCTTTCAAGGAGTCTGAAATGGGCTCCCTCCCTCTATCTCCTTGTTCTTCTGGAACTCCAACTTTATCACCCAGTTTCAATCTTTGGAATTCCTGGGCGTGTGGCTTCATTTGAAGCCACGCAACATCTGAAACTCTAGTATACTCATATACCAAGCAGCACACCACAATTAATAGATGCAAGTATGAGGCAACCAAAACAAAATATATAGTCCCAAGCCTTAACCTGTAACAATGTATCAGTAATTTCTTACACAAAGAGTTTAATGGCCCAATGGCTTAGTGATGAGGTGGAGCAATCCTCATTAACTTTCTTCTAAGAAAACATTTCTTGACCATTTTTAGCAAATTAGCTATAATAAGCAATATAAAATAAATTATTGAGGGTCTGCTTAGGGACAGGCTTATGTAGTGGTTGAGAAAATTGGATATAATTGTTGTCAGAATTTGCAATGGTGGTGGATTTGGGGCTGAATATTGAATATTTGTGAGAAATTAGCATGAACAACTTTGTTAAAAATTGACTGTGTTTAATAACTTCAGTATTCACTGTGTTTAATAAGTTCAATAAGTAAAAGTAACATCACAGATGGTCCAGTTCACACTTAACAGCTCAGTTAAAAAGGTCATGACTTTAGCAATACCATTCTGAGATATATGTTGTAATAAGCAATATAATTAGTGAAGCAGGCAAGGGGGTTGGGAAGCGAGGGTCTTTGGTGGCAGTAAGGGCACGTTGATAGTGGGACTGGCGTTAGAATATTGAATACCTGAAGCAACTTACTGTGAACTACTTTGTAAATTAAGGCATTTAAATCAAGTTTAAAAAAGTCCTGAGCACCTCCAGCTCCCTGCATGCACACACACACACACACACACACACACACACACACACACACACACACACATATCCAAATGTGAGTGAATGGCTTCCCATACTATCTGACTCCAAATCTAGCTCCCATTTGCCTCACGTGTAAGATTGGTTATGAAGATGGAGTATATTTCTGGTCATTCTCTTGAAAACGAACATCAAGTTCTTTATACGAGCTCTGCTTGCTCATGTGGAAAGCTACGATATATTAGTTTTCAGGCCTGACGTCCTGTGGAGGCGCCTCTGTGACTTGGGCTTATGACCGCTCTAAGGAGTGGCCCTCTTGATTTTCATGTGACATTTGAATTTTTCTTCTTTGGACTCTTCCTGTTCAGTGCCGTGGGGAGAACTTAGGATAATCTTGACTTGCCAGACATGTGTATAAGGGAGCCTTTCTTTCCAGATGGAGAGCAGACTTAGCATCACCGACCCCATCTTTATTCTGGCGTACAACTGCCCCCTAGCTTGCACCCTGTTCTCTCTGGATCCACTCTGCTACAGAGAGCCCCTGTAGAGGAGTTTGGAAAGTACCTCAGCGATGCTGCATACAACCTTGGCAGCCTAGAGGATGATGGCTGTTGAGTGAAAACGGTGTGTAGAAAAGGGTTGGGGGTAGGGTGGTGCCTGCAGTGTGGATGCAAGAGGAAGTACTGAGCAACCTGCTCAAAGGTGTATGTGGTTTGGGGTGAGAAGAGTATGTTTAAGTCAAAGGGAGTACAAGGTTACTTGTCTTGCACAGAGCCTACCCTCTTTTGATCCCTGGCACTGCTATGGCTCACTGAGGCCCTCCAGGGGTGACCCCTGAAAGCAGAGCCAGGAACAAGCCCTGAGCACTGGCGCTGTGGGCTGCCAAACCAAAACAGTGTGTGTTTTCTCTTTTTCTCTCTCTGTCTCCTTTTGTCTTTAATTTGGCATTTCATTCCAAACCAAGTTATCCGTGTTCAGTTGAACATAGTAAATAGAACTTTGGGTCACTTAAACCATTTGCCCTTGAGTAAGGGAAGGGGGAACCCACAGATCACAGACAGAAATCTGAGCAACCTGAGGTTTTGGTATGGAATATAAGGAGTGTTTCAATTAATAATTAAACAAGTTATAGCTGATAAAATATACAGTGCATTGCTTCAGACTAAAACATTTGAACGCTGCCGTAGGGATGAATGCTTTTCATTATTTTTTAATTGTTGCCAGGGTTGCCCTTGAAGGTCTTTGCTGGCAGATCATTTGTTCTGGTAAGAATGAGATCACTAAGCATTTTAGCAGAAGCGGCGTGATGGTTATATAATGGTGATGCATCTGCTTTCTGACCAACTTCTGCTTTCCTTGAGGTGGCAGCTTCTCAGATTCTATCCTCGGCAATCTCAGCCTGTCCTCCAGGAGGCTGTTGTGTGGTTCTTATGCAAATCTCTGAGTGTGGCATGTTTGTACACTCATATCTGCTGACTAACCCCCAAAGACCCCAGGAACCTCAGAGAAAAGCTTTTTGGAAGCCCCTCGAACCCATTTTCTTACTCAGCAGAATAGGGCATCTTGAGAGATCATTCTTCCACAAAGAATAGAGTTGGACAGTTTTGTTTCTCTGCCATTATTATAGAACCTATAATCTTAGAGTAGTTGCCACTCTGCCAGCTTCTCCCAGGATGTGTTATAGTTAATTATGAAGAAAACAAAATGCAACAGAATGTTTTGGCTAGAGGATTGATTAAAGCTTTATGGTAGGGGTATTGGGGGGAGGTTGTTTGGCTAAATAGAATAAGAGAACCTATTGGTTTCAGTTGGCATCAATTTGGCAAATTATAAAATAGAGTTTTTTTGACAGTTTAGACTGTACTCAAGTTTAGATTTGAAGAATTCAAATTCTTGGGTTGATAGGCATACTGCTTGTAGGTTTTATGTCTGGAGTACAAATTAAAGAATCTAACTCGGTTGAGCAGGTCGTAGGGTATCTTTATTATTTGTATGTAACATCTAGAAAAATTATAGTAATGCAGTTCTCAAGTTTGTTGAGAAGAAAATCCAGTGAGTTTCTAAATAAAATTTTATCTTATATGAATCTATATAAGTAAATTTATATGGAAAGCTATATAAATAAAATCACTGCCATCTATTCAGATTGCTGTGAAATGTTTTACTCCTGTTGTTAAATGTAGAAAACATTTTACATTTTAATATTTTGGCAATAGAAAACATGAATTATTTATCATTCAAGATCATTTGAATTCTATTTTGAGTACATAAAACATAATAGATGGTGGAGCACTTTATGTCAAATCTATTGTTTTTGTTTCTCATAAGTTGCCAGTGAATCTTGCTTCTTAAAAAACAATAGAAACCCCTATGATTTTCCGATGTGTTTAGTTCCTTATTGCTGTCATTTAGCTTTGGAAAGTACTTATTTATGCTCCCAGGAAGTTAAGCTGTGGTTGGGGTTATGGTTAAGTTGTAAACTTAGACCCTTTGCCCTAGTAGTGATATTCGTTTGCATTTTGGTATGATAGATCTCAAGTCATACAGCTGTTGTTTGACTTTTATAAAATGTCATGAAATTGCGGCAATGCTGTGATGTTTAATTTCAAGTGCAGTCACACTATGGACAGCTCATGATTCTTAACTAAGGGCAAAACATAAATTCACTGTCTAAAAATCTACTATATTTCTAGTTTACTACAAACTGGGACACACAAAAAAATAGGACTAAATTGTTTTGATTTAAATGCTTCTTAAGAAAGTAGATTTGTCGTTATCTTGATGGCCTCAGGCTTGGTTTTCTCATCTCAGAGAGAAAAATCCAGAAAAGTATTTGAAATTGCATCGTGGTGGCTCCAAGGATAACTGCCACGTTTGATACAATACAGTAAAACATGTAGTGCCATAATGTTTGGGGGTTCCACATAGGAGAAACAATTAAGTTGTGACTATTTGAAGCCTTATCAATTGATTACTTTGGAGAATATTCTGAGTATCTTCACCCGTTGTCCAATTTTTCAGATCATGTACACTCTGGGTACATTATCTTCATATTGTAGATATAAGCCAGATCAGAAAATAATTGTCTTTGAAGAAATGAAGACTTGTTAAGAGAATACAGATGATGGAAATGCTTGATTTATTTTGTCTTTAGGAAAGAGGAGTTGTGTTCCACTGTTTCTTGTGCGATACTACTTTAAAAATAAGACCCTGAGTGTGTTCTCCTTTCTAATATTACTTAGGATGACTGTTGCTTTTATTCTCTAAAATGTAATTCTTGGTTGGCATTAAGAAGTTGGTAAATTATAAACAAAGTTAGTAAACTATAAACAGATTGTACTCCTTAAATTCTACTAAAGGAATCCTGCCTTCCATAGAATGTTTCTAAAGGAAATGGCATTATTTTGAAAAGGAATAACATATTCAGGGTCATAGAGATAATGCAATGTGGAAAGCAGTTGTCTTGCATGTGGCCAACCTGGGTTTGATCCCTAACACCACATAAGGTACCTGAACCCTGCCATGAGTGAGCGCAAAGCCAAGAGTAAGCCCTGAGCAAGCATACCTGATGTGGCCCCAAACAAAAGAACAGCAGCAAAAAATTAAAAGTTTCCAGGCTGGTCTTTTAAATGTATAGTAACATGGAAATAACAAACATTGTTGTTCCTCGTTATAAATACACAGTAATCACGATCACACCCAGAGAGTATAAGTTTTCAATGTTTTGTGCACGCACACAAATTGCGCTGCCCGAAGCATGTGGCTTGGTGTTTTAGAACTGGTTAAATTTCTTTTGATCTTGGTTTTTTGTACTGGTGGGTTTTTCCAGCTTGAACAGACCACTTGGGAGTCTCTTCTCTGTCCGAAGGTACACATGGTAGGATCTTGTTGCAGAGCTGAACAATAATAATGCAGCTGGCAACAGCCAATAAGTAGTGTTTGGTTCATTTCAGAGATCTCTTAAGTACATGATCCTACACAGCAGCTTCAGTGCTCACCGAGAAGAGGGAAGAGTGAATGACTGGAAACAGACTTCCTCCTTCAGAGACCCTGAAGAAGACTGGGATTTGGAGACTGTTCTCATTGCTTAATTGGCCCCTTTATAACTTGCTGTAGAAGTGGAAGTGATCTGTATAATCACCCAAACAAGGTACTTGCGAGTAGGTCTTGGTTCTTCAAAATCGAGCTGCTTTTTATCTACCTGTGAGTTGAACAGCCCGTTTGGTGTTGGTCATCACTGCCTCAGTAGTCAGGGACAGCACAGCACCGTGTAAAAGCAAGCCAAAGTGTATATTGGATCTGGTGACTTGGCAGTTATTAGGGGAAAACAAATTCCAAACATGGAGGCTCGTGTGAACAAACGGATAGAGGTTGGAAGTATAAAGTGTATGTGACGGACGGGAAGGGGAGAGGAGGCCCAGTGGTTAGATCAGAACATCTGAAAACATATGCAAAAACAAAAAGCAAGTCCATAGAACTCATTCAAGGAATGGTACTTTCAGTGGAAAAAATATGGTAGTATTTACACAATGATAAAGTGGGTGTATCCTGAATTGAGTGGCCTTGCTTTGAAAGAGTACTTGGACAAGACTTGGAGCTTTTTATGCCCTGTTTCATGTTTTAAAAAACTGGCAACATTTTGCTCAAATTTTGCATGTTTTAACATCAGCCTCTACACTAGCTTTCCCTGAGGTCTGATGCGTCAGTGTGGCGCTTACTAATGTTTTTTTGTCATCTACAGAAGTATACCTTCTAGTACCTAAATAATATTGAAAACTTCTTGAAAATCATTAACGTCCTATTTTCTTTTGAACCGTCAAGCAGAATGGTTTCAGGAGTGAGTCTTAAATCAACTTAAAACTAAAAAGTAAGGAAACTTTGTGGTTATTTAAAATCAGTGCATTTTTCACTGGAAAACAAATGGCATTTGAACAACGGGTAGAGCATTTTACCACTTCTCAACGTTTTCTATGAGATATTAAGCAGCTCTTTTTTCCAGCACTGTTTCCCTTCTTTTGATCACCCATTTTTATAAAGAAGATTATTATAGAAATATATAAAATAGCTGTGCATGTACTTTTTTTTTGCTTTCTTTTTCAAGGGAGGTATGAGAGGACCCTCAAGAGGTGACCTGGGTCCCAGGGGTTATTCTAGAAAATGGTCATCCCTGGGATATGGGCCGGATAGTTCAGTGCTGGACCCTGCAAGGCACTACTCCTTCAGGGGGCCAGTAGTGGCATCACACCCTAGGTCTTCTGGATGCCGACATTGTGATCTATTTTCCTAGCCTCCTGTGTATAGTAATTTGTAAATATTCACTTTATTATTTTTTTGCTGTCATCTAACAGGTTCCTTGTTCAAAAAACTAAAAGCTCATTGATGCTATAAAAAGTCTATGAGCTGAATATGTTGGGAAGAAGTTCCACAAGGGTTCAGATGAATTTATTATTGTTAAAGCATTTGTTAGATCTCGAACCCTTTTATTTATTATTGGGGGGCATGGGGGTTGGACCACACCTGACAGCGCTTAGAGCTCACCCCTATCTCTGTGCTCAGGATCACTCTTGGCCATGTTTAGAGGTTTGGAAGGAGACCATCCGTGGTGGTTGGATCAAACTCAGATGGCCATATGCAAGGCAAAGGGCCTTACCCACGATGCTTCCACTCTGGCTCCTCCTTACTATTTAAACTGGACTCATGTAACTGAGAATGTGGGAGTGCAGAAAATTTGTTTGAAGAATCAGTGCATGATTATCATGGGTCAGTGTTTGATATGTGGACCTGTTTTAAATGCCTGGAGTGGCGTAACAATTTCTGGGTGAGAGGTGGTGAGTAGAAAACGTTTTAGAAGCCATGTTCCTAAGCTATGTGGATAAGCAGAACTGTACACAGACCGAACTCTATAAAACTAGTGTTTTAAAAGGCAGTGCTGCTGGACAAAATTAGTAACTAGGCAAGTACAAGTCAGGACCCACTTGTTTCCACTGAGAGGTGAGCTCTTAGACAATAGCCCATGTCAAAGAGGGTGTGGAAGTAAGGGGGTGCAGTTTTTGGAAAACTGTGTGGAAGTTTCTCCAAAGGTTAAACATGAAATTACCATATGATCCAGCAACTCCAAGAGAACTGAAAATAGATATTCACACAAAACCTCACTCATGAATATTCATCGGAGCATTATTTCATAATAACTACAAAGTCAAACTGAATGCCTATGAACTGACAAATGGATAAGCAAATGTAGTATGCCTGCCAATGTGTGGAATTCTGAGTGGAGAAATAGGAACAAAGTACTGATAGGCGCTGCAGCAAATCAGCAACTGGAAAACATTGTGCCAGGAGAGAAGCCAAGGAGAGGCACCATATGATTTGGTTCTGCCTAAGGAACGTGTCCAGGGTAGGCAAACCCATAGACCTGGAACCCAAAATCGTAGGTGCCAGGGACTGAAAAGGAGGAGAGCAGGGAGTGTCTCTTGTTGGGTACCGTTTCGTAGGGAAGTGATAAAAATATTTGGGAATTTAGATAAAGAGGGTGGGTTGCACAATTTGAAAATATGCTAAAAGCCACTGAATTGCACACTTTAAAAATATTTTGTTGTATGAGTTGTATCTCAGTTAAGAGATGGGGGTCATGTGTCCATAGGGTGCCACTGTTCACCATATTTTCCTGAAAGGGCTACGTTCCAAGAAAATACCGATTTTGCCTTATGCTTTGAATAAAATTTAAAACATAAATTTATTTTTATGAGCTGTTTCATCTAATTCTTCAGTTTTCCAAATTAGCTGGGAAAAAATTAGTTGGTGTAAAGAACTTTATTCCTATTGACTCATGGACTTAAAATCAGTTCTGTGAAGAGAATCAAGCACCCGATACACCAGGTTCAGCATTGCCCTTAAAAAAAAAACCCAGGGGCGGGCGTAGCCCAGCGGGTGGGGGTTTCCTTGCGCGGCCTGTGCCGGCCGGGTTCGATCCCGGCATCCCTATGGTCCCGGCCCGCCAGGAGTAATTCCTGAGTGCAGAGCCAGGAGTAACCCTGAGCCCGGGACCAAAAAAAAAAAAATACCCAGCCATACCACTCCTTGGAATCTACTCTGGGAAACCAAAAATACGCAGCGGAAACACCATCCCTACTTTTATGTTCATAGCAGCATTATTCACAATAGCCAGAATCTGGAAGCAACCAGAGTGCCCGAAAATCGATGACTGGATAAAGAAGCTTTGGTACATCTACACAATGGAATACTATGCAGCTGTTAGGAAAAAATGAAGTTATAAAATTTGCCTATAAATGGATGGACATGGAGAAGATTATGTTGAGCGAAATCAGCCAGAAGGAGAGAGACAGATACAGAATGACTGCATTTATTTGCATGGCATAAATATATATGTACATATTATGATACCAATATCCAAGGTCAAGTGAAACATATATCAGGAGGTCTTGTCAAAGGTGGAAATTATCACAAACGTGTGGGAGTCAGAGGCTAGGTAAGACAGAAAATGGAACAGGGTGCTAATAATTGTCGAGGGTACTAATGCCAACCTAGAACTGAGCATTATATAGAGGCAAAAGGATACACATGACAACCTTTTAATGTATGTTCTGTAATCCATAGTCTGGAAGGGAAGGAAAAGAGAGAGAGAAAGGGAAAGAAATAAAGAACCTGCCATGGAGGAGGGCTGGGGAGGGGGAGGGAATCGGAGACGTTGGTGGTGGGAGATGGGCACTGGTGGAGGGACGGGTGCTGGAACACTGTATGACCAAAACCCAAATATGAACTTTTTTAATTGTATATTTTTTTATTTGTATATCTCACGGTGGTATAATAAAATACTTTTTAAAAAGAAGACAAAAAAAAATACTCGAGCTTTTAAAATAGACTTTCAAATTATTCTGTGAACCCTTAACTGCGTATCATCTTCCTCCCCCTCCCTCTTTCTCTGTCATCATTGAAGAATGAAAGCTGTTTGTATAACAGATAATATGGGAGAATACTGTGAATTATTTTCTTTTCTTTCAAAATTGGGCTATTGCCTCTTGTCAACTGGTTTCTGAGTAGAAGCTTCAATCAATCCTTGTTTCAAGTTAATGACCTCTTAAACCCTTCCCAATCCCATTTAGAGCCTCTTGCTGGTAGGCGCTGCTCTCTGCCCTCACCTTCCTCCCCTGTTCTTGGCACAGATGCCTGGGGCTGGAAGGGCGGTGTGGATACCCGGGGGTTACACTCTGCAGCTTGGTTCAGCCCATTCCTCTGTCACAGTTCAAATCCTTTCCTCTTCCTGATGAGCAAAGAAAAGGCCTTGCTGCTTGTCAGGCCTAACATACTCTCTCTTTACATTTGAGGATTTCTGGCATAATTAATCCTCAACTTATAGTTTTATATTTATTTACTTTTAGTGGCTTTCCTTTTTTAGGCCACACCCATTGTTCTCAGGACTTAGAGATCACTCCTGGTGGGGTATGGAATGAGTGGGGGGGGGAGAAGGGGCGCGTGGACCATATACAAGGCTGGAGATTTCTCACTGTACCAGCTCTCCAGCCTCTTAAATTGAGTGCTTTTTTAAGTAAAATGACTTAAGAATAACAAGGATGCATACTCTGGAAAGAGGCGCAGGATTTTCTATGCAGTTAAATTTGGACTCATAATTATGAGATAAATTTTCATTTCCAATATTTTAAAAATTAAATGCATTTATTCATTGATTCATTCATTATCCGAGATGCTTAATTCCTTTCCAGCATCATTATCCAGCTTTTAATTGCTTTAATAACTCGAAATTGGGGGAGGGAGGCCTTTTTGCTGTACAGGTTGGTTTAGCTAAATCATTGCTGTATTATGTGAACACAATTTGTTTCTTTCCTTTTGATGTGAATTCTTTGTCATTTGTCTCTATTTCAAACCATAGCACAATTTATGCTTTTATGTATTTCCTTGTACAAAGATACGGTACTGTTTTCTGGGTATGTTCCTGTAAATGAAATTAAAAGGGTGGGTGACGGAGGCAGGAGAGAGCCATGTTTATTTCCAGCCCCCCCCAACCCCCCCACTTCTTCCAGGCTTCTCTACCATTTATGGTCCTACCAGTAGGGTCTGGGAGTCCTTTGTTTTCCATCCAGGCTAACACCCTTATTAAGGGGCTTACAATTTTGCTCCTCTCATGGGTAGGAATTTTTTTTCCCAGTTATCTTACAGTTCCTAATTCTCTTTCTAAAGTGCCCCTAAGCAACCAGTACGAAGAGGCATGGAATCTTCCTTGCTCCTCTCCACGGCTTTCCCCGACCCCGCCATGGCCCAGCTGAGCGCCCACAGTCACAGAGCACTGGAGGCTGCCTCTGCTGCCTGCCTGTCCCCTCGCTGAACTGTCACCCGCTGCAGGAAGTGGCTCTGACAGGGTCCCTGTTGATGCCCACAGTCAGCCATCATTCAGGTCCTGCTCTCCGGGTCCTTAGCACTGGGAGGCTCTATGGCCAGTATCCCAGAACAGGTCCCTAAATCCTCTCCCCCCCACCAACACCCATACAATCTCCTGTGAATCCACAAGGGAGGAAACAAATCAAAGCAATGGAAACTGATGGAAAAGTAAAGTCTCTACAGCTGCTGTGAAAGGGACAGAGATTTTCTTGGCAGTGCCTCTCCTTGGTGACACAGACTCCAGGGCAAAGTGTCTTCCAGGCTTCGAGTGTCCATAGTGATTCTGACCAGGCTGCCAGTGGCCTGTTGTAATCAGCGATGTTGCATTTAGGTTCAGCCCGAGATTGTTTCGTCGCTGTGGCATTCCCAGCCATGGTAGCTCTGCTTCCCCCTCATTCACCTCCAGACCTCTCTTCCCCTGTGTTCTTCCCAGCTGCAGGCCTTCCCTGGGCACCTGTCCCAGCTCTTCTGGGTTTGAGGAAAGTAGCTCCCTGTTTGCTCAAACGTTTTTAGCTTCTCACCTGCAAGTAGGAGCCCCAGCCGGGTGGAGAATGCCCACAGGTTCCTTAAGAAACTCCTACTCTAAATGACCAGTGCACTCTTGTCCCTCTCAGTATCACTTGTCTTCCCATTGTTCATCGGTTTGCTCCAGCCGACACCAGTAGCAGCACCAGTAATGTCTCCATTTGTCCCTGTAGCGGGCTAGTGTATCCCAAGGGCATCTGCTCATTACAGGAGCATGAAGCGACTCAAACCATTCGTTCAGGTCATGGGAATGAGGTCTATTATTGTTACTGTTTTTGGCATACTGAATACAATATGGGTAGCTTGAAAGGCTCTGCCATGCAAGTGGAGTCCTCTCAGTAGTAGGTAGGCTCTCAGTTTATTCATTTACTGACGAACTTTGCACACAAAGCGGCCGCGCGGAACAGGGAGCAGTAGCAGCTCTGCCCCGTGTATCTCTGCCTCTGGTTCCAGCATACTTGAGCTTGAAAGTACTGCCCCTCTCAGTAGCACCCTTAAACCATGCAGGTGACTCCAAATATGCCTTTCCAGAGACTTCCCTGAGGCATTGTCCAAAGTTTGTACTCAGCCTTGTCTTCTACCCAATAATGTCTTTTACCCCTCATCACTTCTTAATTTTTCATTTTAACAGTGGTCACTATCCAGGTCCGGAGGGACAGCACAGTGGGGAGGGTGTTTGCCTTGCACACAGCTGACCCGGGTTCGATCCCCGACATCCCATATGGTCCCCTGAGCACCACTAGGAGTAATTCCTGAGTGCAGAGCCAGGAGTAACCCCTGAGCATTGTCTGGTGTGACCCCTCCAAAAAATACAGTCACTATCCAACATTCTATATTATACTTATTTTGTTCTTAGCATACCATCATCATCAAGCAGACTTTCTGTTTTGTCTTTCTTACTTGCCAGGAACAAAATACCAGTTAGTAAAGAGAAATGGCATCCTTCATATTGGTATTTAAGATTAAAAAAAAAAAAACAGTTTTTGACCTAATGAAATATGTAGTTCAGGCATATATAAAGAAATAGAAATTTCAGTGTAGTTAATTTAAATTCACATTATCGAGAAGTAGTTTAAAGGAGGCTTAATGAGGCATTTTAAATATGTTGGTCATAAAGCTGTAAATATTTGTTTACTTCTGGGAATGAAATCGAGATGCACCATCTTAACTTCGTAACTGCCCCTAAGGTCACTCTCCAGTGTTTTTCAGACCGGTCACTTGCTGAATTTCTCTAGTAATACAAGGAGAGGAAAGTGCATTAAATCTCTCCCAGAAAATGGCAGTTCATGGCCCGGTTACAGGTTTGACTGTTCTTGGAAGACAGAACTACCTGTGTTGTTAAACCTTGTATGATTTTATGCTTTGTAGCTGCTGACATTCAAACTAAGCTAATGGCTCGCTTGCATTTGTGTTGGTGCCCTGAGTGGTGGCTGAGAGCTTCGGAGCACGTGGCCATGCCCTTGCCCTCTCATGACTCTGCTGACCATATTTTCAGCCGTTGAGGAGCTGTAGCAAGGCAAGGGCCCATGGCATGTGGGGCTACGTTCCTCCTCTCCAACCTCTTTGAGACACACAAAACCAGCCTCACTACACTGCAGCCTTTGTTCCTGCTGTGGGGCAGAGCACAGATAGCTGCCTGTCAGTGTGGCCGGCTGCCAAGCTGTGGCGCAGATTCTTTTTTGAATACTGTAAACTGGCAGAGGCTCAAGAATGACAGTTCTTCCTCTTATTTACTTTCTCCCTCCACACCAGTTTTCTTTCTCACATAGAAAAACAAGAGAGTCGTGAGGGGGTACCCCCAAAGCTCTCCCCTCACCCCCTGTTTTCCTCCTAAGCTGGAATAGACAGCTGTGGAAAGAAGCCGGATAATGAGAGCCCTAAACTTTGAAGAGAAGAATGTCCCCTCCTGCCAGAACCAGGAGACACTGAGGGGAGCAATGGTCATAGAGATTGGTTCCAGGACCGTTCACACCCCACGCCCCTGAACCGGGCTCTGTCTGACACTTGCCCCTCTCTCTGCTTTCCTGCTTTCACTTCTTGTTGTCCCCGGATATTTGGCTTTGGGAGACTGGGGGGTGGCAGAGGCTGCTTTCTTTCTGCCTGACCCCCGCTTGGCACCCCCCCGCCCATCCCCATTTTGCGTGGCTGCAGCTACTCCAGAGAGCCCGGGAAATCCAGGATCTCTCAGCAGCTGGGTGTGTCCCTTTGCAAACTTGAAAATAGAAGCTTGGAAGCCATGTTGTTTGGAAAGGACTATTTGCTCTGCTAATAAATAGAAGTGCCAGCGAGTAGGCACTCTCTGAGGTAAATAATATCTTGTCAGAGAGTCTTCATCTAGCCATTTCAGTCATTTACATATAGATACACATTCTGGATCTCAGCTGAAGCCTGTATTGTGATTAGTTCTGGAAAAAATAAAATCAGACTCAGAGGAACTGACCCGACCTTGCTTTTGGCTTTTGACATTATTTTGTAGGATAGGTATAAAAATATTTTTACTTTATACTCTCACTTATCAATAATTTGGCCCTTATAAGAATGATGTTTCTCTAGGATGTAAATAGGGGCTTTTATTTTGTTTTCAGGTCCAGTTCAAAGTAGAGGATATTTTGCTGATCACTTGTCTTGTCACTTGTCTTCCCGTTGTTCATCAATTTGCTCAAGCAGGCACCAGTAACGTCTCCATTCATTGGGAATGAGGTTCTTATTGTTACTGTTTTTGGCCTATCAAACATGCCATGGGTAGCTTGCCAGGCTCTGCAGTGGCTCTGGGTTCATCCCAGGGTGCCCAGTCTTTTTCTATGTCAGACCATCAACCATCCAGTGTTCACAGGGCAGAGCCTTGGGTGTAGACAAGTCTGTCTCCTGTCTGCCCCCTGCCGATGGAGATGGGCACCACAGCCACACCTGCAACACCTCCAGGGGCAGGGGGCATGTAGTACGGGGGTTAAATCTGGGATCTCATAATGATAATACATATACTCTGTGTATATATTTTCCTGATAATAAGAGAATTTTTTTCTTTTTCTTTAAATTGTATTAAAGCCCTGTGATTGGCAAAAGTCATTCCTAGTTGAGTTTTACAGACAATACCACAGCATGGATCGCGCCAGCAGTGTCAGCCTTCCTCCACCAGTGCTCCCAGGTTCCCTCCCATACCCGACCCGCCTCCAGCCTCCCTCTTGACAGGCACCTTTCTAAGTCTGGTGGTTGAAGTTTGGGTCTCTTGACTTCAGTGGTGTTGACCCTGTGGTTTGGCTATTTGACTCTATCATGCCTTTACACACCTTTGCACCTGCCTCCCCTGGCCTGGCCCCCTTCTCATCTCCTCTCCCCCTCCCCTCCACTCTCTCTTTCCTTCTCTGCCCTATATTCAGGCTAAGGTTGATGAGGGCATCCCCTCTTTAAAGTATTTCATTTCCTTATCCAGTTATTCTAAATTTTAGAATATGTGGAGGATTATCTTGTAGCTAATGGGCATAGGGAGTTGACTTTGACAAATGGTCGGTACCATGCTCTGTCACCTTATTATAAGCATCCCTTATATCCCAGTTCTGCTTTTGTTTTCTTCGGGAGAGGATTTTCATTGGACTAATTATAAAATACTAAACAAAACCCAGACCGACTGTGCTGTCTGTTCATGCCTCAAATGACTCCTGTGAAAATTTAGTAGACTCTGGCCCAAGGATCCATGAGGTTGCTTTTAGGCATTGACTGAGATCACTCATCACTGTCACTGTCTTCCCGTTCATCAACGATTTGCTCGAGCGGGCACCAGTAACATCTCCATATGACCTGTCTCATGCAAGTAGAGCTCAAGGGCACCTGCTTGCTCCAGGAACATAAAGAGCCTCAACCCATTCCATCAGATCATGGGAATGAGGTCTATAATTGTTACTGGTATTTGGCATATCAAATATGACACGGGTAGCTTGCCAGGCTCTGCCGTGCAGGTAGCATACTCTTGTAGTCATCTTAAAATCCAGCATTTATTGATGAACCATGCGAGCTGGGCTGTGATAGGCTGGTCTGCTGGGTGGCATTCTGACAGGGGGAAGTCTGAATGTGGAAAATGGGGCCCTTATGGAGTGGGGGGGGTGGTCTGGCTTGTTGTGAGGCTCTGCTGGGTGGCGGGCCAGGGCTAGAACCTGCCATCCCTCCCGGGTGCCTCATGAGCGATTGGGCACAGGGAGAGCCATTAACAGCTCTGCCCCATGTCTGTGAGTCTCTGTATCAGCATACCTGGGCTGGATTAAAAAAATGCCTCTCTGCCTAAATTTGAGAATGAGAGATCATTCATAATTTTTATTTTTGTGTTCCTGTAGAAACCTGGCCTATAGCTCTGCTGGTGGAGCTGGTATGGAGGCTGGAGGTTTGCTGGCCAGGTTATCCAGCCTGACCTTTATTTAATAATAATGTGATTTTGAAGCTCTTGGATCATTCTGGGCCCAGTTTTCTTCAGATCAAAAGTAATAGTTAAAATGGGATAACCCACCATGAAAACTCTAGACACAAATTGGTCTTGATTTCTTTTTCTTTTAACCTAGAATGAAATATGAGTAAGAAGAGTAGGTAAGAAATTTAGGCAGAGAGGCATTTATATAATTTAATTATATGGTTTTGTAATGTAAAAAATAATCTTGTAATTTGTCCTCCAAGTACTTATTGGTAAGTACTGCTTTATCTTAATTATACTTAAATTTTTTAATATTTTTAATTGAGATAATGCTGGTTTACAGAACTATAAATGTTAGGGACAGAATCCCACCCCTTTGAAATGTTACCACCCTTTCTTCAGCTTTGTGAAAGTAAATTATACTATGTGTGCCTCCTGTTTTCTTCCAAGTATGTCAATTTCTGCATCCCCCATTCAACTGTTTTAATTTCTTGTAAACAGCATAGTTAAGGAAACGCCTCTAAGATTAAGAGTCATATTTGACAGCATGCCATGTAATTTTACCCCAGATAATGCACATCTGTTTCTTTCTCATGTGGCCATGCCAAGACACACACACACACACACACACACACACACACACACATCTAAGACTGAAGAAAGGTTATGTAGAAAGGCAAATTATCCAACTCATTTTTTTTTTATCTAAACCACTTCCGTGATTATATTCACAAAGGGAAACATCAGCAAAATAAGTTGAAGAACAACTTTTTTCATTGCCTAGTAAAGTTTTATTATCGTTCTTACTGTGGCATTATTTGTATTGGATTTTGCACTAAGGTTGCTCCAGTGTTGAGCCACAGGAAGCAAGTATTCCATAAGCCACCCCCTCCAATTTTTTTTTTTGCCTTCTAATCTCTATGTTTCTTTTTTTTCCTTTATATGTCTTGGTCAGGCCAATCAAGAGGGGCTTAGGGGGCTCAAGGAGCCCTTTCCCTTCCCTAAGGAGGAGGCACTCGGCTCTCTGGTCAGATTGCGTGACTGATCTGGAAGGTTGTCTTGCACCTGCCACCAGCCATCTGTCCCCATGGGACAACTTATCTCTCTGTGGTTGGAATAAAGTGATTCAAAGTGAGTGCTGTCCCATGTGGCTCAGTAGAAAAGAAGCATGTGCTTGCAGCTTTAGAAAGCCACTGCCTCTGGAAAGGTGGGCTGGGGTCCCTCTGGTCAGAGCCTCTCAGTGGCATCTGATTCTGGCCATTCTCTGGGGATAGAGCCGCCTTGGCTCATAGCTCACCATGAGCTCCAAGACAAGTCTTGTTGCTTGCTGCAGAGTAACTCACCTCAGTTGCCTTTACTTCCCCAAAGCTGTCATTCTCCATGTTAGGGTGCTACCATGGGGCCAGGTAGAGACTTACCCGGGGGTGTGGGAGCCAAACTACCAATATTTGCAGATGACATGATACTATATGTAGAGGACCCTAAACTCTCACCCAAAAGCGCCTTCCGGTTTTGAAGATCACTAGACAGTCAGGTAAGGAATCCTGCCCTGATTTTCATTGCATCCAGCATGACAGGAGTCTGAGATACTCTCTTGGGATGCAGAAGTTCACTAAATTCCCCACCCAGGTGATAGGGGAGCAGGAAGAGAATGGGCAGAATGGATGGCCACGTGAAGGAGAAGGGCAAACGAGGAGTAAGGTCAGGGAGAGACATGATACTATATTTAGAGGACCGTAAATTGGTAGCAACAAGCTCAATAGAAACAATAATTGGTATAGTAGAATGGCAGGTTACAGAAATGGCAGATTGTGCGTTAAACATGGAGCAAAATTCGAGAGGACCAAAGAGGTGAGCAGGCAAGATGAGCCAGGTGCCAGCTGACAAAGTACCAAGATGTCAGTTTTTGGATCGGTGGGTGTGTTCTGCCAATTGATTTTTGTGTTTGTTTTGTTTTGAATCAACTTAGATTCTTCCAGCAAAGTGGTTACTTCTGATATTGCTATCACGTGGGGTATTTAATTTGATCAGGCCAGTGGGACAGTCACAAACTAGGTAGGTTGGTGTGAATTAGAGTACTGAAAGGGGCTTCATCCATCTTTGTGAATTCAGTCTGATTTATTTTTAATACACATTACGGGAACCTTCAACAAAGCTCTAAAAATGTCCATGTATCTATCACCCATGGGAAAGCAATAAAAACGCCCCTGAACCATTTCTTGTGCAAGGCCATGCATACATGGGCCACAGTTTAAACACTTGCCCATGTAATCCATTCCACAGCCACCCTGCATGAACTGGGTTGAAAGAAGGTACCTCTTCCCTGCCAACAGGTGACAGCTGAGCAACACCATGCCCATAGCTTGCAAAGAATCTTAAAGTACAGATACAATTAATGGCGGAAGCAGAACCAGGAAGAACTGGAATGGAGCCAGCTCAGACAACTGAGAAGGAAGAAAAGTTAGTGAGTCGCAGTGAAGCTCCTCTTCCAAGAGCCATCTCCTCTGGCTCATGGTCTTTGGAAAACCAGGCAGGACAGGGAGTGATGCTTTCTGGGGAGGCTCCTCCACCTTCCTTTGTGCCTGGAACATTGTTCTGTCTCTCCCTGACCTTACTCCTCCTTTGCCCTGTCCTTCACGTGGCCATCCATTCTGCCCATCTCTTCCTGCGCTCCCTATCACCTGGGTGGGGAATTTAGTGAACTTCTGCATCCCAAGAGAGTATCTCAGACTCCTGTCATGCTGGATGTAATGAAAATCAGGGCAGGATTCCTTACCTGACTGACTAGTGTGTTCAAAACCAAAATATATAGTTAGATGTTAATGTATAGTAGATGTATATACACATATTATATACTGGTATAATAATAGTAGATGTATATACTGGTGTAATAATAATAGACAAGATGGTGGCCCATTTAATATGAGACAAGATAGTGGTGGCACCTATTCGATGGTGAGAGCTGAAACTCAACCTTGACAGTGAATGCTCTACTTCTGAGCTCAGGAAACCCTTCTTTGCTGTGAGACCCTGCTGGGAAAGCAGGGAGATGCCGCTGGAATACTCTCCTCATAGGAAAACTCTTCCCCACCAAAGACAGTGAGTCATTCTGGATCTTGTGAGCCTCACTAGAGACAACCCAGCTGGGGCCATTGTCCAGTGATATGGGAAGGAGGAGCGGAGCAGGGTGACAGGCACGTGGCCTTGTATGGAGCAAGGTAGATCCCAGCAGGGACATGTGGTGATGTGTTGGATCTGGGAGACACTTGGGGAAAATCATGGTTCCTTCATGGGGATTCAGGGAAGGAAAGGGCTAAGGTGATACCTCGACCTGGTTTGCGATCCTGGGTCATGGTAGAGGAAATGTCCCGCAGGGAAGACGGGTGAAGGAGGACAAAGTGGAAGCACGTGAGATATTTGTAGAGTTGGGACTTTTTGTTCGCTTTTGTTTCTCTTTGTTTTTCAAATTGTTTTTTAAAGATGGATGTATTTTTGTTTTTCAAGATGTTGGTGTTATGAAAAAAAAAAACACCCAACAACGAGATTTTTCAATGTGTTTTAAAAAGTTAACTTCATCCTTAGTGACTGTTCTAGTTCTTTCTTCACTGTCACTAAAGTAATGCCAGACATAAATCCTTCATGATGTGAATAATGAAAAATTTGTGTAGTTCTCTAAACTTAGGAGGTATATTACATTTGCCTTTGTGACTTTATGGATATTAGGTTGGGATTGTGGTTAAGCTAATGAACTGGAGAACTCAAGCTGATGGTCTCATCATTCAATCCAGCAGCTTGTCTTAAATTTCAGGCTAATATCTAGGTTTCTACATGATTGCTTATCTAGAATTCTTTGGGTACGTTAACATTTTTCATACTGAACTCAAGCTGAATTTTAATAGACTTTTTCCAGTTTGAGAGCAGCTTTAAAATTTTAAATATGTTACAGTTACCACTTACAGGGCTGTATTTTTATTTTTAATATTTTGATATTCATGTAACAAGATATAGAGACCATACAAGAATGAGAGTATACTGAAGGTCTAGTATTTTCGTTATTACATCAGTTCGAGCAGTTGCATCGGTTGATGCTAATTCCAAACTTTTAGAGATATTCAAAATGTGAAATACATAATCGTGACAAATCCATTTTGCCAGTGATGCAAAGATAGAGATACTGGGACCCTTTTGTAGTGTTAAAGGAAAGAAACTCATTTATAGCAGGGTTTCGGCCGTATCCAGTGGTGGTTAGGGATCATTCCTGGTCCTGTGCTCAAGACTGAGCGTAGCTGTGCTAAGGGGAACTTATGCGATAGTAGTGATTGAGGTCTTAGGGGTCAGCCACATATAGGCAAATGCCTTAATCCCTGTACACATTTTTAATGGGTAGTTTTGGAGGTGATAAAACTTGTCAGGGTTCTCAGTGTCACATATTTATTTTTGAACTTTATAGGGACTATTTTTTGCTTGAATATCATCAAGATCATCACACATAAAACAGTATATTTTGTGAGTTGGCTGTATTGAGGTCACATTTTCACTGTAGTTGTACATCTAGATATTTTATTAGTAGGTCCAACTCTAATTAATAGGTCATTTTACTGTATTTTTGCATTCCAAAAATTCATTTTTATTCTTGTCAAGAGACTTTTTTTCCATAAAATAATTTTAGCGTTTGTTAGAGTTAGTGATATATAATCACTCTGCATTTAATAAGTATATGAGAAAAAGAGGAAATAAAGCACACTTTTTGATAAATGATTTGATACAACTTTGCTTCATATGTGAGGAATTTTATGAATTGATGTGTAAAATAGATGTTTGTTCACGTTTGAACTTTCAGTTTTCATTTCATAAAGGTAGTGCTTGTATCCAAAATTTCTAAGTGAATTCTAGAGTATTTCCCTCTTAGAGTGTGTCTTCTAGACCCCCCATAGTCTCTTAAAAACATTAATAAAAGGTACATAAAAAGTAAGCAGGTAAAAATTTTGAAACTTCAATCACAGTAGTAGTTGTGTATACCATTATTGTGTATTGTGTAGTGGTTGTGTATACAACTAAGTTGTATATACTGATTGTAGGAAATTCAGCGTTATTTTTAGGAGGAGAAATAAACTGCCTACCTGTGCATTGAATTACCACTTATGGATTTGGATGGTGTTTCCTTAAATCAAGTATTTTATTTAATTCTTAGTTTAAAATCATGGTGTTTGTATCCACAGGGAATTTGCTGGATCTCTACTGGGTCTCTCCAAATAAGTTTTCTAGGTACTTGGTACAGTTGAGGTCAGGGAGGAGCAGTGAGTGTACCAAATCCTTGTAGGAAGGAGTGGAGGAAAATGCATACAAAAGAGGTTTGGGAAAGGACATAGGAATAACAAAATTGTCAGATGTTTAAAATAACCTTGTGTGCAAATGCATACCTACCGTATTGTTTATTTATTTTCCTTAGAAATTACAGTAAATCCATTTAACATATTTTCAATATATGAATTAGGTGATTCAAATTTATATGTCCTCTGAAAACAGGTATTAAAACTTATATGGGCATTTGCTATATTGAGATTGGTAGCATTTGAAGGTAAAAACCCTTAAATTGATTAAACAAAATGAGCTGGCTTTATTGTTGTTACTGTTGTTTGATTTTAATCGTAGGGCAAAGGAAACCCTTTGTTATACATTGAAATCCCTTAATACACCTGCTGCCAGCTTCTTGGTTGGTAAACTGTAGAGAGAGCTGGCAGGCATCCAAAGAGGTCAGTTTCTTTAGAAATTCTGGGAATTTATGAACTTAGGTGGGGAAAGTGCACATTTGTTTTCGCTAATATCCAACTAAAATTCTGCATTCCCCTTGTTTATGAATGAGGATAATTAACCACAGTAGTATTGGCAGTCTGTGGCTTTGCCACCATAGAAATCGGATTATTTTCATATCACATTGGGGTTGTTGTAGATCGTATCTCAAAATATTGAAGCTCATCAGTGTTTTAAAACTGCAGTATTTATTAGACTCAGATCTGGTTATTTAACACACTTACGCAGTCCATTACTATATCACATTTTAAAATATTTTGATAACTGTCAATCTCATTGTTTGCTATGGAATCTATTTTACAGTTGAGAAATTAAAAGCATGACTCTGAGAAGGGGCCCGTAGACCATTCTAGATTGCTGAAAGCCCAGGGGGCCAAGAGGATAATTCTTCCTGAGCCTTGCTGTGTGACCTGACACTGAGGCACACACGGTTGGCAGCGCATTTGTACCGTAGGGCAGTGACACTTGGCAGTTTAGCAAATACCATAAAAGATATGGGGATTGTTTCCATAGATGACAGCATTTGTGTACAGAAGATGCTGGTAAGTGGAGTTGAGTGATCTGTTTTGCCTTGGTAACAGGACACATATCACTAATAATTGTTAAACACATAAATGCGGTGGCTCATATAAATTCTATTTTCACTCTGCAATTTCACTCTCGGCCTCAGTAATATCCCCCTTTAGAGAGAACTACTCTAGGAAATTGCCCATTTTAAAAGAGCTACCAGTGCCATTGATAGTAGCAAAGAGCACTCCTTTCCTCTCTGTATTTTATTGAGTATTGAGCCCAATCTTCTCCAATCATCTAATCCGAAGTGGTTGGCCTCAGTGCTCTGGTGTGCCCCCAAGCAGTGGGTCAGCCTGGCAATGAAGGAAAAATGTACCTGTACAGTTTCCAGCACAACAAGGTGTGTCTGCATGATAAAACTCCTCTATTTGGTATGTATTATTCATCTAGAAATATACATGATGGGACGGGAAGGTAAAGGATGCTGTTAGTGTGTCAGTGTTCTGCACGGTCCTGTTTGGGTTTCTGCCTTCTGTACCTCAGATATAGTCACCATTGCATGAATGACTAATGTGATATAAATACTAACTTCTTAAATGGTCAATTTCCCAGACATTAAAAAACTTAGCTGCATATCAGGACTAGTTGCAAAACCATGTGGTTGAATGAAATATATTGCTGAGGCATCAATTTTGAAATGAAGTCTTTTGTTAGAATTTTCTATCTCTAATGAACCATTTTCTTTTTTTTAAAAAAACACCCTGATGCTTGTGAATAATATACAGTTTGGCCTGGAGAATGGTGTCCCCCATTGATAGGGTCAGCATGCTTGTTCCGAGCTCAATGAAAAGTCCACCCTTCAGCTGCTCTAAACAGCCTAAGCCCCATATTTGCACAGGCAGCCCATTGTGGAAAAGCAGTTCAGTGAATGAGTGATTAAAAATGGAAGGAATGCATCTTGTAAACATTCAGACTTGTAAGAAGACAATGTTGACTTAGAGTATCAAGGCTATTTTCAGAGGAGGCTAGTTGCAGGGAGAGGACCATTAAGGTCAGAAAAAGAGAAGAAAATGGAATTATGATTTATTTTATATTGCTTATTACCACTAAATGGTGAATGAAATGATCAAAATAGACTTCATTTAAAAAAGTGGGGGGAAATGTTGTACTTCACCATGGGGACATTAAGTCCTTGTTGTGGGCCTGCTCTGGGGACAGGCTGGAGGGGCGGTCGGAAAAACAGGTACCGTGGTGGAGGGAAGGTGACCGTGGTGGTGAGATTGGGGTTGAAATATTGAATGCCTGGGACAAATACATCATAAATGAACAACTTTGTCATCGCAGTGTCTAAAGGAAGGGAAAAAAGAAGAACAATGGGATGAGGTACTAGTCAGTAATGGGATGAGGTACTAGTCAGTAATCCGTTAGTCCCTGAGAGAGCCCCTCTGTCCTTGACAGCTGTTCTAGCTGCTCCGAGGTACTCAGGACCACTTCTACCCACCTTAAAAATGGAGCTCAGGAAGATGAAGCTAACCCAGATTGTTCCTTTTTCTCTATCTCCCTCTTACTAGGTGGGGTTTAGGATGACACTCTGAAGTCATTGAAAAGCCAAAGAAAGACATGGTTGACAGTAGCTCGGTGAGAATCTAGGTAGAAGAATTTCCATAGAATCCTTCCTTTAGCCCCCGCTGAGAATAGACATTCCCCAGAGACCCTTTGCATCCTCGCCCTCCCTGGCAGTGATCCGGCTCACGTATGCCACGGTAGCTGTCCCAGCTTGTGATCTTTCTCTTTGGGGGTTGTTTCAAGTTAAAGACCTTGACTTCCTTTGGGAGTTTAGATGGTAACATCTGCCCTAGGGGGGAAGCAAGCCCCTTCCCTGGTGCGGGCACGGGATGCATGGCAGGTGCTCTGTGAGAGTGGAGCAGGTGGAAATCACAGCTACTGAGAGAGTCCTAGAAATGAACAGAACAGCTGAAATGCAAAGATTCGGACTTCACCAAAGGAGATGGTACACCCAGCCTGTCATCGTGGGGTGTCCCATAAGTCCTGAATTTCCCCAGAAGTTCCTTAAGTATCGGGATGGGTGTATGGCTGTCAGTGTGAAAGGGGATCCCAAAAAGACTGCGTTGGAAGAATATAATACTTGAGTGGGTGGTTGTGGGGTGGGATCGTAGATGTTTGAAGGTATGTGAGTACTTTGGTACTTGGTCAGGCTGCCTTAGGAATGTTTTGTTCTTTGTAGAACATACACTTTTGTTGACCTATTGTTATTTCTATCACTATCACTATCTTCCTGTTCATCATCTATTTGCTCGAGTGGGCACCAGTAATATCTCCATATGTCCTGTCTCGTGCTAGTAGAGCCCAAGGGCATCCACTTGCTCCAGGAACATAAAGAGCCTCAGACAATTTTATTGGGTCATGGGAATGACCTAATATAATATAATATAATTATTATATTATTTATGTTATTACCATTACTAAATGGTAATAACCATTTAGTGGTTATTATATTATTTATGTTATTTCTATAATTTTTTAAAATTGAAATAGCAGCAACAAAAAAATGGGTCACTAATAATTCAGTCATCATGAACTGTAAACTAGGCCCTCTGAAATTGGAAAGAGAAGGCAGACCCCTGGAACTGATGAATTTTCCCAGCACCTCCTCCAGGAAGACCTCCATGGATGTTTTTCTTGTTAATGTGCCTTTAACCCATTCAACATATCAGGGGATGGGGGCAAGAATTGACTGAGGGGGCCGGAGTAATAGCACAGCGGGGAGGGCATTTGCCTTGCACGCGGCTGACCCGGATTTGATCCCCGGAATCCCTGAGCACTGCTATGAGTGATTCCTGAGTGCAGAGCCAGGAGTAAGCCCCTGAGCATCACCAGGTGTGACCCAAAAGGAGAGAGAGAGAGAGAGAGAGAGAGAGAGAGAGAGAATTGACTGAGCTTCACCTGTTGAATGGGGTCCACAGCTCCATTGACAACAGATGTCAGAGCAGTGATTAAAATCAGATATTTTAAAAAAGTGGTTTTCTGTAATTACTCCTTTTTGGAGCCAGATTTGGGGGTGGGGGACAGTCTCGGGGCTTCTGAGGGATCAGCTTGCTGCATGAGGGTTTGCTCTGCCCTCCCTGGCTTCTGCTGTCAAAACTCACGGCACCCCCAGAGTCCCTTATGCTGCTGCTGGGGTGCCTGAGTCAGCAGCAAGACGTGGGGCTGCGCTCCACTGAAGAATGGCCAGGAGGCCCAGTTCAGAGAGGCTGGCTGTGAGTGGGGGCAGTTTGGCACCACTGTGAGGATGCACGGGTGTGCACACATCCCACCGCCTTCCTTTCCTGACACCCCACATTTGTACTGGAAGTCGGACCTGGTGTTCTCTTTGCATCCGCAGATCCCCAGCTTCCGCTTTCCTCTGCCAATATGCATTTCATTTGTTTCCTTATCAGATGTGTTTCTGGATGCCAGAATACACCGTGACCCTTATAGAGTCTCACCTTTGGGAGCCAAAAAGGCCAGTGAGAGCCAGAATCTTTGACCAGAGACCATTACACATCCAGAGGGTTCACAGCTCAAGAGGACTTGGGGAACAGCCTGAGGGGCTGTTTCAGGGGTGACAGATGTGGCATGTGGCACTTTGTTTACTTATACAGGGTGCCCCAACTTCATGGGTCCAGAATGCAACATGGCACCATTCTTTCCCATTGACCCAAATGTATTTATTGTATTATGAGGGATGTCAGCATTATATCAATATATTAAGGTGAGCCTAAATGCTCCTGTAAAAATACCTTGCCCATGCACTCTGAGATTTACAAGAATTCTCTTTTCTCAACCCAGATAATGACAGGAGCTAGAAGGTTCCAGTAATGTTCCTAACAAATCTTGATTCAAAAGCATGATTTTTATTTATGTATTTATTTTTTTGGCCTGTAACCCAGCTGCATTAAAAATCCAAATAGGAATGATTAATCTTAATGCCTCAGAAGCTTATACATTAAAAAAGAATAAACTTATGTAGGGAAAATTGGGCTTATCCCTAAAGAAAATAGAATGCTTATTGTCACTTAGTTTTTGGCTGAGTTATTTCCCTTTCTTTCAAGTGCCTTAGACTTATAGGCACTTTCATAATTGAGTAAGAAATTAATGAATATCTGCGCTGTGTTTACAGAGTATATGGAGCTTGGCTCCTGTGATACGATTTCAGCAGAGGCTTAATTCTGGTCTACTTTCAAGAAGAAAGTGCATACTGGTATGAGGGGAAGAACGGGTTATGTTTTGCAAATGTGTATGCATCGCCACACTAATAGTGCTGGTTAAATATGATTTTTGTGTTCTTAAATTCGGTGTAGATGCTAAAATGGCGACAGTGAATCAGGGGTGATGGGAAGCACTTTTGTGTTGCTCCAGGACACTGTCTGTCTTCTATCTCCCTCTGTACCTTGGTACTCGGGCAGGTTGCCTTAGGAAAGGTGATTTCTTCCTAAGAACCCCCGAGAACTTCCTTCCACTTTGCTTTGCTGTCTTTGCCTCCCACTTTGATATGAACGAGGTAAGCCCAAGCCCCCTGTTCTATGTCCATTGAGCACAGGTGCCCTTCCTGCCTCCCCTGCCGTGGTCTCCCTCTGCGGGCTATCACACTCAACCTGCCCAAGTCCGTCACACAGGATGGAGCATCTCAATGGATGCCAGGTGAAGAGCCTCCGTGTCCCTCCCAGGATCTTGACCCTTCTTAAAAGCATTGTTTGGTAAACGCTTTAGTTGGGGGCTTCAGTGATCTTCTTAATATTGTATCACACAATCTGGGTGTTTGGGACATACTCAGTGATGCTCAGAATTCTCTTCTGGCAGTGCTTGGGGAAAAGGAAGGGCCCACATAACAGGGCTGGGAACTGAACCTGGGTTGGTCACATGCAAGGCAAGCACCCTACACACCTGCACTCCTGAGTGCATAGACAGGAGGCCGATAGCTGTCTCCCTGAGGGGTGTTTGGGTACCAAGAGTAAGAGAAAAATAACTCACGTAAATTTCAATTTGCTGTAATGTCTTTTGCTTTGAAAAAGAAAACTCTGATTCCTAAATGACAGTGGATGATGTTGTGATAATGACTGTATTTTGGCACATGTAAAATTTGCAGGTAATTACTTGCATGTCAGCCTGTTTTATTGCTGCTTCTGCCCATTGTAACTGGTCACATCAAAGGTAACCAGGAACCCCTTTTTTCTTAGGGGGTAAAGCAACTGTTAGGATCAAGTGAATGTGAGTTATAGGTGATATAAATCCTAATTTCTATCAGGAACACATAAAACCTACATGGGAGAGCCAGTAAATTCTAAGAATTTTATCCATGTTATAAGCTATTCAAGTTATTAGGGTTTTTAATATAGTAAGGGCAAACAATGTAAACAAAGTTGCTCAAAAATAGTTGCAGTTATTAAAAGACAACTGGTAAGTGATCTTTTTTGGAGGCTTCCCAAGTTGAATGGCACCAAAAATAAAATAGAAGAAAACTGGGTAACAAAGTTTCAGAAAAACTATAGATCAGAAAAAACAATTCATTAATCACTTGGTTCCACTAAGACTATCTCCTTTAAGTAGAGATTTGGGTGCATGACAAAGTATAGGAAAGATTTTTGAAAATAAGAATCTTTTATATCCAAGCCAGTAAATTACAGATTTAGCAATTTTTTTAATTTGGTGAATTGTAGCTTCGCTTATTTTATATTTAATGATATTTGTAAATGCTCCCATTTTTCAGGAGCAAATTTGGCATATGAAAATACTATTATTGATAGTGGTGTTCTATTATGATGTGTTAAGGAAGGTGCCTATTAAATATTAACTCATGAGTCAACTACTCAGCACAACTATGAGAGTTTTTAAATGGAAGCCTTTCTCTCATCCGTATCCCCCAAATTTCAAGGATTTACTACTTTGGGAACCTTGGTGATTAAGCAGTTTCATGTAATTTAAATTTAGCAAACAAAGAACTGAGGCATGGCATTTTAATAAGGGGTTTGCCTTGTATGGGAACACTTAGTTGAATTAATATAGCCCTTTTGAAAGAGGACACTGTCTAACTATTGTCATAACTTAAATACACTTGTTTGGATTTTTTCACAGAGCAATCACCCACAAAGTAAGAAGTAAACATTCATGATTCAGTGTGTTATTTTTTTTCCCTTTTGACCACCTTATTAAGCTGGCCCCTTTTCCTAAATGTTTATTGTAACATGCCAAGGTCTAAAGTGACTTACACTTGGATTGCTTTCTCTTACTTTGGGGCGTGAGGAGCAGGAGATTGAGGAATTCCGTCCAAAACAGACCTAAAGGGTCTAGCGATCACTCCTGTTGATCCTTGACCAACTGACCACCTTTGTTTTGCATGATTGAAGAAAAATTTCATCAATGACATTGTATCATTTATAGCAAATACATTATAGAAGAAAAACGTAATGACATCATATGTTGGATATGCCCAAAATATGCCCCATCATATTGGAGGGGCATATTTGAGCTACACCGAATGGTGCTTCAGACTCTGTAGTCCTGACTCTGTGCTCAGCGACCATTCCTAGTGGTACTGGAGGACCACTGAAGGTTCTGGAGTCCAAACTAGGGCTTACCACAATCAAAGCAAGTGTCCTGACTATCTCTCTGGCCCTTATTCTTTTCATTTAAAACCCCATAATGTCCATTCTTGTAGCCAAGTCTTGCCCCTTATGTGAGATATTTTTCCCCATATTCATTCAGTGGGCCTTATCTAAATACACCCTTAAATTATGCCCGACTTGCCTGCATTTCAAGTCACAGTTTTTAGGAACTCTTAGACTATTCATTTGGTTGCCCAAACCTCATTTCCTCTCTCACCACCTCTTCAATGATTTTGTTCTTCAAGCTAAATCACTCTGTGTTTCCTTTGCTTTGGGCACAGAGCCATCCCCACCAATCCATATGCAAGAGTTGGTTCAAACCCATGTTGTCTTGAATCTACCAATGTCTTCCTTTTGCTTCTGGTCTTTGTTTTCACCTCTCAGTTGAACTAAACTTTTCACTTTTGACCTTCTTTCTTTTTTTCCCACAGTGCAGTCAGGACAGTCTTCAGGTATAAAGCAGACTTACAACATTCCTATCTTTAAGAATAAAACACGGGTCTTCTTACCGTGATCTACAAACCTGAAAATCTGAACTCTGTTTACCTTGCTAGTCTCTTACCTTGCTTAATGCTCAGGTCAGCTGGGTGATGTTTCTTGGGTGCAAAAGTGTTGCAGGCCATCACGCCACACCCAGTGGTGTTTGGGTGGTGGTGAGTGCCATGGGTCATACTCAGGACCTTGAGCTCTGAACTATTTCCCCCAGCCCTGAATTCTCTTTTTAAGCAATACTGGAAAGGAAACATTGTCATTGGAATTGCCAAAAAAAAAAAAATTGACATTCTCAGTTAACAATGTAGGAGAAAAAATCAGTATAAAGAATAAAGACCCATTGGTGGTTTTTGTCATATTTGACAGCAAAGCTTTTCATGTGACTGCTCGTTTAGGAGGATGTTCATTTAGATAGCACTGTATCACTATATCACTGTCTTCCCGTTCATCATCGATTTGCTCGAGCGGGCGCCAGTAACATCTCCATATATCCTGTCTCATGCTAGTAGAGCCCAAGGGCATCTGCTTGCTCCAGGAACATACAGAGCCTCAATCCATTCCAGAAGAGGTATATAATTGTTACTGGTATTTGGCATATCAAATACAACACAGGTAGCTTGCCAGGCTCTGCCGTGCAGGTAGCATACTCTTGTAGGCATCTCTAAGTCCAGCATTTATTGATGAACCCGTGGCATAGCGGCCATGCGAGCCGGGCTGTGATAGGCTGGTCTGCTGGGTGGAGTTTTGAGGAGAGAGAAATCGGATGTGGAAAATGGAGGCCCTCATGGAGTGGGGGGGGTCGTCTGGCTTGTTGCAAGGCTCTGCTGGGGTGGCGGGCCAGGGCTAGAACCTGCCATCACTCCTGGGCACCTCGTGAGTGGCTGGGCACAGGGAGAGCCAGTAGCAGCTCTGCCCCATTTAGATAGCACAACAGGTTTTATATTTGGAGCAATGTATGGGTAAGTATATTTGCCTAACATTGGTTCAGTTATGACTTGGACATACCTCCTTTTTATATCTTCTGTACAACAGAGAAACTTAAAGTCTAGGTCTTGTAAAGTACATGGAATTTGTATTGGGAAATAGACCTCAGAATTCGTTGCGCTCACTACATGGAGTGGGAGTGATCCTGGCACCTCAAGATTCAGAGCCTTTCTCAGGAGGTAAATGAGTTTGCTTTCAGCACGGAAAGGAGCAGAACCTTGGAGCCGGAGCCATAGCACAGTGAGGCACTTGCCTTACATGGACGGGAGCCCCGGATCCCTATATGGTGCCCCAAGCACCACCAGAAGTGATCCCTGATTAAGCCTTGAGATCCACTAGGTATGGTTAAAAGAAAAGAGGGGGAGGGAGAAATAAATAAAGAAATAAACTTAACATAAGTTAAAGACTTGCCAATCAGTACTTGATCATGGTTCTGAAGTTATGACCAAGGAGTGTGGGAAAGTGAAATTTTATGTTTGGGTAACAAGATTTGTCTTTCCCTTTCTCACCCCCTCCCACTGCCACTTCTCTCTCTCTCTCTCTCTCTCTCTCTCTCTCTCTCCTCTCCTCTCTCTCTCACTAACACACACACATACACACACTATGATTGTAGTGTTTTCCTCAATGAATCTGTTCTTGGAATCCATGCAGAGCTCTGGAGTCTAATTAAGAAATTATCTTTTTAGTGTGAAATTATGTCTAAGAAACAGAGGATCCTAAGTATCCCTTTAGCAAATGTCAGTGTTTTGTACAGCAGCTTTTTACTCCATGGCCTTACTTTATTTAAGTTCCATGAAGAAAATTGCAGCTCAATAAACTCCAGCCTCAATAGATAATTGTCATCCGTGAAACTATCTTTAAATGAGAATTTGATGTTGGTATAGTTATATAGTTTCCTCAAAATCGCACATAAATATGCGGTGAGCATATGAGATGGAATTAGGCAGTCGTTCATGCGTTTGCTGGAGACTGTAATTTTTGTCACTATTTTGTGTTCTTTGAAGTTTTTTTCTGGTATATCATGGTCAAAAAATAGAACTATAGTAATAACAACTTTTCAAAAAAATAGTTTTTGCTTTTTGCTTTGGGGCCCACACCCAGCTGTGCTCTGGTCTTATGGTTCCATGCTTGAGATTACTCAGCTAAGCTTTGGCTCTGTGCTCAGAGATTACTTTTGGCAGAGCTCAGGGGAGCATTTGTGATGCCAGGCTTAGAACTGGAATCATCCGCATAGAAGACAAGCATCTCACTCACTTGAATACAGCATCTCTCCCCCTTGAATACAGCATCTCACCCCACAAGCATCTCTCTCCCCTTGAATACAGCATCTCACCCCCTTGAATACAGCATCTCACCCCTTGAATACAGCATCTCTCCCCTTGAATACAGCATCTCACCCCTTGAATACAGCATCTCTCCCCCTTGAATACAGCATCTCACCCCCTTGAATACAGCATCTCATCCCCTTGAATACAGCATCTCTTCCCCTTGAATACAGCATCTCTTCCCCTTGAATACAGCATCTCTCCCTATTGAATACAAGCATCTCACCCCCTCGTATTATCCCTTCACCGCCTTATAAAATCTTCTTTAAAAGGTGCCCAGAAGGAGGCTCTTCGATTCCAGGGATTGAACCCGAGGTACTGTGTGTGCGAGGCATGTGCTCTAGTCCTTTGAATGAACTCCCTTATAACAATGTGGTTTAAATTTGCTCCCTTTCCATTCTATTAACTACTGCTCTGACAGTTTTATTCAACCGCTCTGAAGCACCATGGATATTATGTGAGTTTTATGCTCAGTTGCTGGCTTGTGGCAAACAGCAGCTCCCTGGGGACACTCAGTTAAGTACTGGGACACTCAGTTAAGTACCCCTGACTCATAAGATGCTTTTTCCAACCCAACGTGGTGGGGTTAGCCCTGTCCCTATCCACCACACAGGAAATCACAGAAAGAGGCGCTCATATGACTGAGTCAGCCACTGGAGTAGGATTTGCTCTCCAAAGCTGGAGCCTGGCTTTTTCTCTTTATAGTTTGGACAAGTCTCATTCCCCAGAGCTATGTGTGTTGCGTGGGTGAGCGTGGACTCTGCAGGTAGTTGGCCAGGACCTCCCTGGGTCCTGTAATCCTTAGCTCGAGATTCATTCCTGTTTTTATTATTTGCTGGTACTGTGCCAAGGGCTGAGAGCCGAGGATACCTCTGTACCATGCTGGGAGCAGGGTAAGGGGCTTCTAGTGATGGTGCTGGGGGCACCTGTGCCCTCCATGTTGCTTATGGATGCTTTGGGTAGGCAGCTCCAGAGAGGTCTCTGCAGGGAGTGTCTAGGAAAGCTTTCTCCTGGCCACAACCCCAAGACCAAAGGCCAACAGTCATGGAGCTGGAAAAGAATCAAGTGCCAGTGAACTAGGCGTCTGTTTCGTTTAGGGAGTCTGGACCATCCATCACTGGTGTAGTTTTATAGGTTTCATGTACAGCTTTTCCTGAGGGGCTGGAGAGATAACATAGGGCTTAAGATACTTCCTGGAATGGGACTCACCCAGGTTCCGTCCTCGACACCACATGTGGTGCTCCAAGGCCAACTAGGAGTGATCCTTGAGCAGAGCCAGGACTAAGCCCTGAGCACTGCTGAGTGTAGTTCTCAAACCAAATAAACAGATAACAAATATTTTCTGAACGTGTTCTTTTGCAGATATGTTGCAAACCACTAACACTGAAAAAAATATGTTTTACCATTGCTATTATTAGCTTTCTGCCATTGTCTTGTATAAGGATCTTTGATTTTAAAATAACCTAGCACTGGCTTGGAAAAAAATACTACTTGACAGCTATTCTGCAGAATCAGGTAATTTATGTAATGGTATGATCATTCAGAAAATTTATTTCATTTTTCTTTCTTTTTCCAATTATTACCCTTCATTGGATGAGTGGTACTTGCAAAGTTGTATGGGCTTAAAATAATTTTTATGTATTCAGATATATAATTTGGGATATGTTATTTTATGTAATTTTTCAAGCTGTTTAATACTATATTTATGTGATGGTAAAAGGATTTTTGGCCCAAATAAAAAAATTGGGCTATTAAGTAAAACTTTCATATGAAATAAATTATTATTCAGGTATCGTTCCTTATTTTCAGGATGTAGATTTGCAAGGGTAAATCTCTATCCTATAAAACATTAAATTACCATAAAACATATTCAGTGGGGAGAGATAATAGATCCTTTACTGATATTTTTTAGGGGAACTTTTTTAGTAGCAGTGAAGTTTTTTTTCATATAGGAACGATAGGCATTTTCCTTAAAAGTACAGGTTTCCACTCCATAAAAGTAAAGCACATTCATTATATAAAACATTTCTAGTTGGTTTGGGGGCACACCCAGTGGTACTCAGGGCTTAATCATGATCCTGTCTGTGCTCAGGGATCACTCCTGACACATCTCAGGATAATTCCTGACATTGTGCTCCAAGGGTGATCCCAGACAGTGCTCATGGATCATGGTCCTAAGGAGGACAAGAGTCTACATGCAGGCAAGAGTCTTTATCCCCGTAGTATCTCCCTAGCCCTATAAAAAAAAACTTTTTATGCAAATTGTCTTTGTAGCCATCAGTATTGACTGCATCTCATAAAAATTTCCCAGTTGTGTTACTTATTCTAGACTATGTATGTATTTGCATATATGTACATATAGGGGAGGTATATATAATGACCGTATGATGATATATCTAAACAATCCACTAATATTAGAAAAGTTTCTTTCTGTGGTTTTGATGCTATAGATTCAGAATTTTCATAATTAATAAGTTCAAGTTAATTTGCTTTGGTGAAAGCATGATTAAACTTCAGTTGTAAAATTTCAGTTTTATGTCATTTTGAAATGGAGGATATAAATAAATATTAAACTATGAAATCATATCTTGGGAGCATTTCAACATTTTTTCTAGTTCTGTAAAGACATACATGACCCTCTAGTGAGTATTCAGATTTTTTTTTCACTCTGTAATGTGTACAGTTGTTTTTTTTGAGGAATTTCTCTAACAACCTGTGATACCTGGTGTTTTTATTAATATTTATTCATTCGTTGCTAGACTTTATAGTTTACAGTACTTCAGAAAATGTGTTAAGTGTTACTTAATGTAAATGTGTTAGCTACCCTACATTTCTAAACCACATTATACAAGGATTTTTTTCCCTCATGGACTGGTTTTGCAAAGTTAGCAGTCAGATTATTTATATCTCTAACATTTAAAACAATCAGAGTGAGCTAACTGTTATTTCCTGAGCACTTGTTAAGGTCGGTACTAGCACTGGAGAGAAGGATGCGTGCAGCATGCAGCAACTTACATGCAGCAGCTTTGCTGTGAGCCAAGTTGAACCCCAGGCATCCCCGTGGGATCCCCCAGCACTGCCAGGAGTCACCCTTGAGCACAGAGCCAGGAGTAAGCTTTAAGCTCCACCGGTGTGGTCCCAAAACAAATCAACAACAAACAATAAAATATAAGATTCTAAAAATCTGAAGAATCTAGTTTTCTCTCTTCCTGGGTTGCCCTGTGGAGAGAGCTTCTGGCTTCCTGCTTTAGAATTAAGATAGAAATCAGTAGTCAAGGGTGCACAGTTTCTCAGCCCTTCTCATGGCTTGAGCTATGCCAGCCAGGAAAACACCCAGAGTGTGATGCTGGCATGGGGACCCTTTGGTGCTCCCTGGGCAGCACTCGCAGAGCAACCCAGGCTGTATCAACTCTCCAGGTGCCAGGCAGAAGTTTGGTAACTGAACCAGGACATACAATCAGTGTCTTAGTTTTAAGTTAAGAGCCTTTATTTTAACACGGAAATAAGAAAACATTTTCTCTAGAGTGACCACTGCTGCCAGGGATCAGGGAGAGAGTTTACTGGTCAGGGACACCTGCCTTGCATACTCAGGTATTGGAGTTTGTCCCTGTCACTGAAGACTTCCCTGCAAGCAGTTCTCATGGCCCCAATGCCTGGGCTGATCATCACCATGTGGTTGAACCCAAGTCTTGAGCTGTCCATCTAGTTTATAAGTACTGCCAAGACTAACTGCTGGACCCCAAAACACTGTGTGGATGTCCCGAAAAAAGGTAGTTATGCCCCATAGTTGTCACCCCCAAAGTCACATTCTCAAAAGATGATTTCCCCAGGTTGAGAATTGCAGAACAATGCTACCATGCCTGCACATGTCTGATAATGACACTCCCAAGAATGTGGTCCAGAAGACAGTATTTGGGCTAAGAATAGAATCTGAAAGACCATTGGGTTTCTCCATCAGCAAATCGAGATTAACATGTTGGGGCTGGAGCTGTAATTTGTGTTTCTCACCATCTGGTGACTTTGTTAATACTGTTCTACTTTGAGCGTGGCACTGCAGTGGAAGTATGAAATGAAATTTCAGCAGAAACAGCCCTCTGTGTTTGTAAAATCCATATAATATGATGTTCCAGTGTGGGCCACTGGTGGTCCATGCCATCATCAATGTATTAATGTTCCCACTGGTTATTTATAAATCAGACCCCCAAAGTTTCTTCTTGGAGGCCATAGAGTCTACGCATTTAGGATTATGAAGAAATATAGTGCTTGATCAGCCAATGCTAAAAAATGAGGATAAATGCAAAGATCAGAAGGTGGTGACCGGGGGAAATGGGACCAGGTTGGCTGAAGTGAGTGTCAAGTCATTGACGATACAGATGAACAGTTATAAAGGAAATGGGTCCTGGCATGGAACATGAGACTCTGCTCACAGTAGCGTAGTATAGAAATTTGCAAGGAGACTAGATCTTAAATTTCTCAGGACCCTTCTGGGCAGCCAGTGCTGAGTCCTCATTTCCTTAGTCATAACAAGGTGGAAAAGGCTCTGCAAAGATGACATGGGATATTACAGATGATGTTACTTGCGCCTGAGAGTCTTTCTGAAATGTGGTCTGCAAACTTGAGTTTTAATTGTGTGATAATGGACATACAGCCCTGAACTACTGTCTTATCCTGGGGTGCATGCACATACTGTGAAGCGATGAATTGGGGTGTGTGCACCACAAGTCAGGTGCAGAGCTCCAGAGTGGAAGGAGGAGTCAGAGTTGGTAGGGAGCTCCCCTGCCCAGATGAATGACAGCTCAGCAAGGGTGTCATTGCAGCAGCGGGGCGGGGGCTAAGCAAGGCCCTGTGGCGAAGGAGGCTAGAGAGAGGACTTAAATTGAGTTCTCAAACAGGAGACCGGTGTCAAATGTGAGTTCGCCAGAGCTAGGAAATTGATTTGCCAGTGGAAAGCTTAGGTTTCCGAGGAATTCCCTTTTCAGTGCTCTCTGAGTAAACAAAGTGCAAACACAGGAACATGCTAAGAGTTTTTTTTTAATTTTATATTATTTTTTCTTGGGGCATTCCGACAGGGCTCAGGGAGCCTGAGGGCCACTCCCAGCAGTAACCGGCCAACCAGAAGAGACTATTTGCTGCTGAGGTGGGGTGGGGACTGTGAGGGCTACACTCAGCAGTGCCCGAGCCAAGTGGCTCCAAACTCAGGGCTTCGCACAGGCAAGATTGACCCCTCCCCTTTTCTTGGCTCCAAGGAGCCTTTTCTTGGTTCCAAGGACTTACATTTTATAATTTTATTGACTGCCTCCCCAAGCAGAACAAACACTTTGACATTCAGAAATGAATATATTAGAATAGGTTTTGACTTTCATTTTTTGGTCTGGTGGGGTCGGGGGAATAGTAAATAAAACATGAAAAGAGCAATGGAAGGCTAGAAGAATATTATGTGCCATGTTTAAGGCGATTTATTATTTAATTCGTAGCAATAAATATTTATTGAGTTAATAGAATGTGTTTCTTGCCCTTCAGCTCACAGCCAATTTAATAAGACAAGTGAGTGACGGGTGCTTTTCCTGGGGACCCTGAGTCCCTTACCAAGGAGACCCTGGCTTTGGAAGCCTGTTTCAGAAGTCCTTTAGTGCAGCAGGTAAGGGCTCTGAAGCACCGTCACATCTGTGATTTAGTTTTGTGTCTGTGTTAGCTGTGTAAAGAGTTTAAGCACCTTCATTAGCAGACTAATCCAGTGGTCTCTGAAGGTAGCAAGGCATATAAAGCGGTGTTATTTGGAAATTATCCAAGAAATTCAGAAACATATCCTTTGGGGAAAACTCCTGGCCTTTGAGCTTTTTCCAGGAATATTATAAGGACCAGTAATTTAAAAAATTGAGTGAAAGGTAGGAGGTTTTTTTGTTTTTGCCTTTTGGGTCACACCTGGTGATACTCAGGGATTACTCCTGGCTCTGTAGTCAGGAATTACTCCTGGCAGTGCTCAGGGAATCATATGGGATGGGGGGTGGGGGGGGGGGGCCGGACAAACCTGGGTCGGCCCCATGCAAGGCAAATGCCCTACCCAGGAGTTGTTTTCTCTATCCTGTATATACATCGGCACTGTTTCTGGTTCAAGAGTTAGGACACAGGAGCTCATGAGTGTGAAACATCCAGCACTACACTGGCTTATGTCTGAAGCAAAAGGTGCATGTTTCCTTTTCGATTTCTGAGAAGATCCTAGTCTTTCAGGGAAGAAAACTGTGTTGTAATTTGGAGCCTCTTTGTTTATTTTGCCACTTGTATAATAGCACCCTTGTTTATGTATATCCTCAATTTTTTCTGTTTATATATCTTTTTCTTCCTCCTTTGAATGTTTTCTCTCAGCCTGATTCTATTACCTGGAGAACAGTCAAAGGCAGTGTTATTTGATACCAACAATATACATCATAAACCTTCCTTTTACACTTTTCTGGGGACTCTAGACATTTAGTACATAATGAAAAATGGTCAGATGGGACTTGGAAGTCATGAAACTAACGAGGCTATTGCATGCCGAACATGAACATCGACACCAAGCAAGCCAGTGTGTTAGAAACACCATGGAAAGTGGCCATTAGGGAGCCCCTTTTCCCAGGCAGCCCACAGAGCCTTTATAGACTACGGCTGGTGATGTTCATTAGAATGATTTGCTCAGCTTGTAGACCAGGAAACGTCCTTGTAGGCATTTGTGATCCCTTTTGTTGCAGCCTCTAAAGAGATGCCCAAGCAAGTGATGGATATTTGCCCTACGCCCTTCTTGGCAAGCAATTTTTATTCTTCTGAACTGGCCTTCTAACTGAACTCACATTCCATCGGGCAAAATCATGAGCTGTCTCTGGAAAAACCACTCTATCTGGGACTCAGGTTGTATTACAACAGAGACATAATGCAGAGGCAGTGGGGTTCCTAGGAGGAGGAACCCCCACATTGCAAGGGCTTGTTTCACATGGCCTGTCATTGAATCTTCCACCAAAATATGCCAGGTTTTGAAACTGTGGTCGTATGTATGTGTGGTTCCAGGTCAGTAGTCAAGAAGCATTGCTTTTCCAAGCTTTTGCCTTCCATGAAACAAATGGGTAGTTTAATTTAGTACACGTTCAGCTTTGAGATATAATTTATTTCAAGTTATTTTCTTTTTATCCTGGTCATATTGCCTTGGATACAGCAAAAAATCATCTAAGTTTACCTGACAGCATGAAAATGGCTGAAAATCATTGACGGAGAGGGAGAAAACACAATAGTCGTTAACATAAATATCAGGAAATCTGTGCTCTACACCCCATGTTCTTTTGATAAAGCCAGTAAGCAAGTGTCAGCTTTCTTGGGGGTATCATCTGCTAGGGGCAGAAAATTAAGGGATGAGAACAAACATGTTGAAAATGGTGGGATGGGGCATTAAAAATCTTCTGAGCACTCAGCACAGCAATTAGGGAGCTATCTGTTATCCGAGCAAACGACCCTATAAACCCCATTAGCTCCCTGATGGCACCACTACATTTACAATCAAGCACCAAAATTAGAGTTTCTAATGATGACCCAGGGAAGGTACAATTACATTTATGCTTGCACCATCAAGGCAGCAGATGAGGATAAGAGAAATCTCTTGGCATGGCAAAAAGTTGGGGCCTGAACATGAGTAACATTTCCTAAATTTGGAAAGTCGATGCGTGTTCATCTGTCCCGTATTTTCTGCACACTTCCTGTCTTCTGGATGTTTTCCTAGCTGCTGCCATATGGAAGTAAATACGGTTTCAGTGGACACAGGATGTACAGAACAGGAGAGGGATCAGACATCAGTCACATGGGGTGAGTTACCATGGTGATGCTGTGGTTACCTCAGGTTAGTAGTCGACAAGGTGGACAGAGGATGAAACTTCCATTCCCCACCATGGCATTAAATCTACCCTGGCAGGGGAGGCCTAAGATCTTGCTGCTCTCTTGACTTTAGGCCTACCGGGTGGCCTGAGTCATGAATTGGTTCTATCACCTACGTAATGGGTATCATAGGCTCAAGGATACAAATCAAGGCAGATGCCAGCCTTGTAAGCCATAGCTGCTGGGTTCCTGCTGTTGGCACTGTGAGACAAGAAAATTTCTTTGCCTCTAGACTGCAAACTGGTGAGAACAGGGACTTAATTGTGCTCACTGCTATATCCCCACTAAGACACTGAACATGTCTTAGTAAAAGTGTTCTAGGAAAGTCTGTAGGGACAATAGGCAAATGTTCACTTCAATTGCAATTTGTGCATGTAGTGAGGCCACCATGTTCTGGAAGAGAGATGGTTTTATTAAGGATTAAATGGGGAAAATAGCCATATACGTATATAATTCTAGAAGTGGAAGAGAGAGTATCTGTATCTGCAATTCTGTAGTGATTCTGTAGCGAGTTTCATTCCATTGAGGCAGTGGCTGCTTGACAGACTAAGAGCAAACATAGTTCAAAAGCAATGGGGGACATTTCTCCCTTTGATTTGTTTTTATGATATTCAGAATTTTTTATCCTATGCAAAGGACATTTCAAGTATGGTATTGAGAGGTATGACGAAAAGGCAAAAAAGTCTCTTTAAAATATTTTGCTAAAGCTGGGGCCGGAGCGATAGCCCAGCGGGTAGGGCGTTTGCCTTGCGCCGGCCGGCCCATGCCAGCCTGGGTTTGATCCCGGCATCCCATATGGTCCCCTGAGCACCGCCAGGAGTAATTCCTGAGTCTGGAGCCAGGAGAAACCCCTGAGCATTGCCAGGTGTGACCCAAAAAGCAAAAAAAAAAAAATTTTTTGCTAAAGCAGCTGTAATAGTTCTAATGAAATTATATTATCAAGTATAGTAATGAAAGCTGTAAGGTACTGGGATAAAAACAGATGGACAAGTCAATGAAACAGAAGCGTGAGACCAGAAGTAATTTTACATGTCTCAACAGTTAATGTAGAATAAAAGGAGCTGCAGTAGCATGATAGATAAAGAAAAAAAATTGGACTAGATAAATGCTTTCCATTTATTTTATTATACCACGTGAAATAGACAATTCTAAACTGTCCATGATTAGGTTTCCGTCGTACAGTGTTCCCAGTACCCATCCCTCCACCAGTGCACAATTCCTGCCACTACTACCAATATCCCCTGATTTCCCCCCTCCACCCCAGGCTCCCTCTATTGCAGGCTCGCTCTCTCTCTGTCTCTCTCTCTCTGTCTCTGTCTCTGTCTCTCTCTCTGTCTCTCTCTGTCTCTCTGTCTCTGTCTCTCTCTCTGTCTCTCTCTGTCTCTCTCTGTCTCTCTGTCTCTCTCTCTCTCTTCTCTTACACATTGTGGCTTGCAATACATGCCTTTAGGGGTTATCATCTATATCCCTTTGCCTATATTCAATGCTCAGTTCTAGACTGGTATTTCCATTTCCAACAATTATTAGCACACTGGTCCCTTCTTTTTCTTACTAACTCTGACTCTCACACACTTGCCTGTCTTGGATATTAGTATCATGCTACTTTTTTTTTATATCCCACAGATGAATGCAGTCACTGATAGAGAAAATTTTTTCAACAAGTGGTGCTGTGAAAACTAGACAGAAGCATGGAAAAGAATGACACTGGATTACTAGTGCTTTATTCAAAAATAAATTCAAAATGTACTTAGAATGTGAGTGTAAAAACAAGTTACATAGAAGATATCATAGGTGCAATGTTCTATGACATCAGCATTAGAAATATTTGGGGACCCTGTTGCCAATTGAAAGGGAAAGTAGAATAAATATTTGAGACTCAATTAAATTTAAAAAACTTTATACAGCAAAAGAGAAACATTAGCAGAATGTGAAAACAGTATATGATGGAAAATATTCACAATACATCTGATAAAAGTTTAATATCATATAGGAACTTACATAACTCAGCAACAACAAAAATAAACCAATTAAAAATTGGATAGTGGGGGCTGGAGCGATAGTCCAGAGAGTAGGGCGTTTGCCTTGTATTCCGCTGGCCCATACCAGCCCGGGTTCAATCCCGGCATCCCATATGGTCCCCTGAGCACTGCCAGGAGTGATTCCTGAGTGCAGAGCCAGGAGAAACCCCTGAGCATTGCCGGGTGTGACCCAAAAAAGGCAAAAAAAAAAAAAAAATGGATAGTGGACTTGAACTGCCACTTTTCTAAAGAGGACATGCAGATGGCCAAAAAAAAATGCTCATTATCATTTACTAGGAAAATGCAAATCAAACCCTCAAGGTGATATTACCTAGCACCTGTGACAGTGGCTCATCATGGATTGTATCATTATGAATAATAACATGTGGAGGAAAAGTAATACTTCTGCATTGTTGATGAGAATGTAAATCCTTACAGCTGTTTGGGACAACAGTTTATAACTTTGTTAGTTAAAGAAAATTTACAATGTGAACCGAAATCCCACTTTCAGCTAGAAGTCCAGAGAATAGGAAATCATTATCTCAAAATTATATGAACCCGAATATACTTCAGCATTATTGACAGTAGCAAAGCTATGGAAACAACCAAGTTTCTACTGACAAATAAAGAATACATGAGACATGCTCCATATGCACAATGGAATATTATTTAGCTATGAAAACGATGAATTTCATCATTTTCAGTGAAGTGGGGGAGGCACTGGAGTATTATGCAATGTGAAGTGAGTCATAAAGAGAAAGACATGGGGCGGCGCCGCGGGGGGGCGGTGCCGGCCGCCCAAAAAAAAGAGAAAGACAAATATTGGGTGTTGCGCCCGAGATCAGAGGACTGGCTAAAGAAACTGTGGTTCATCTACACTATGGAATACTATGCAGCTGTCAGAAAAGACAAAATTATGAAATTAACCTGCAAATGGATGGACATGGAGACTATCATGCTGAGTGAAATTAGTCAGAAGGAAAAGGACAGATATAGAATGACTATAATAGGATATAAATAGATACCAGTGTTTTACTAAGTGTGGGAAATGTTAATGGCAGACTAAAACTCACCATTGAATATACACAAAGAGACTTAAGTGATAAACTCTAAATATCTGCAGGGCTAGCCACAATGTGTAAAAGAAGAGGGAGAGAGATGCAGAGACAGAGAGAGACAGAGAGAAAGAGAGGAAATGGGGGGTTCCTTCTATTGAGGCAGCCTGGGGATGGGCGGGAGGGGTGGGGTACATTGGTGGTGGAAATGGGGCACTGGTGGAGGGATGGGTGCTGGAATACTGTATTACCAAGAACCAATTATGAACACCTTTGTAATTGTATGTCTCATGGTAGTATAATAAAAATTTAAAAAAATATTGGGTGTTGCATCAGTGTGTGTGATACAAGGAAATAAAACTATTAGAAGAAAATGAAAGCAAAATTGACAAAAAATCACTGGCATTATCAGAGAAGAGTGTGTGGGGGGTAAGAGAAAAGTTAGAGGAGCTTTAATATTTTTTAAATATTAAATATAAAATATTAAGCTTAATATTTTTAAATGCTAATTGTAAAACAGTGCATGAGAAATTTGGAAATTTGTAGTAGTAAAATATATATTGAAAGCAGAAATATTATAGTAACCCAATATGTTTTTGCCTTTTTTCTGTGTTCTAACTTAGATAAGTGTTTGTAGCCTTTTTTCGCTCATTTTGATTTTATTTTTGTTTGGGCCATGGCCAGCAATGTTCAGGGTTTAATCCTGGTTCTGTGCAGAGGGATCACTCCTGGCAGTGCTCAGAGGACCATAGGGTATGCTGGGATCAAACTCATGTCAGCAGAGTAGAAGGCAAATGCCCTAGGTACCTCTCTCTCTCTCTCTCTCTCTCTCTCTTTTTCTCTCTCTCTCCCCCTCTCTCCTCTCTCTCTCTCCTCTCTCTCTCATCATTACTTGACCACCCAGTAGAACTTGACTGTCCACTCTCTGCTGTCCAGACTCTGTTTTGCTGACCCTCCAACCCATTTCCCCAGATGGACAGTATCCCCCAGATACCAGCTGCCCTAGAGGCACAAGAAGAATGTAGGTGAGATGGTCAAAACCTCTGAGACTCAGGGTGAGTGTTGAGTTACCCCGATTAAAGAGGGTAGCTTTCCCAGGAGGGAAGTTTGGGGGTTAATACTGCTGACTTTCATTTTCCTAAACAGGAGACAGTAGGTCAAGTCCATTTGGGAACCTCCTCTGTGTACTGCTTTGTCCCAGCTCCTTACCACCCCCACCCTGCAGCGTTATCAAAGACCCCACGCTCATGAATGCTCCTTTTCCCTTTTACCAAACTTCTGATACTATCTGTATCAGTTCTGCTTCATAGACATACGTGAGTCCCGGAGCAAATGCTACAGCAATCACTATTTTTTAATTTTCTAGTACCCATTTTGAGTGTGGGCAGGAAGGGGTAAGGGGAGAAGCAACAAAGTCAAATTTAATCAATTTAAACCAGTTTATCAAAAATATTATCATGTAAACAATCTGTAGGAAAAAGCAACCGAATCCTATGCAATCTTCGTACTGTCTTTGAAACCTAGCTTGTGTTTTAAATCTAACACATCTCATCTTGACCCAGCCATACCAACACCGTCAACTCATCTGTTTGCATACCTAGTGTTAGAAATTTCACTAATTATGTGGGCAAATTTTCCATTGAATAAGTCATTATTAATTCATTATTGAAGCTCTTCCATTAGATGAGGGGAAAAGTCTGTCTCCTATATAAAAGGGACTTATGAAAACTACACCTTTTCCCATCCCCCCAAAATCCACAAGATAAAGTTTAAATTATCCTAAGTATTCTGTTTTGACTTAAATGTTATTACTGAGTTTGATTCATGACTGTGCTTCACATTGAATTCATTTTTCATTGTGAATCAGAATTATGCATTTTTTGACTTGTCAATTACAGTCTACAATGCAGAGAAACAAAACACGTGAATTAGTTTTCTTGCTTACATGGTTTTCTGCAGTATACGTGTTCATATGCATCTGTCTGTACATACTATCTGTTTTTCACTGGAAACAAAAAAGTGATCTTCTAACTATGAAGCATCCAATGTTTTCCATTAGGTCTCATTTGTTACACATTTCTGCTTTTAAATTACTTCAGAACCACAGATTCTGGCAGGCCTCATTGGAAGGCATTTGAGGATAACTGCTCTATCTGGAATCCAGCCATTTACAGTATTTGAAAGCAAAGAACAAAGCAAAGCAAATTGAGATTATTTCACTGAATGCTTAAAAGTTTTGGAAAGAACAATTAAACTTAAAAAGAAGTCCTCCCTTGCTGCATGCTTTGAAAATACCAAGTTTTCTCAATCTTTAATTTTGTGCATCTGAAAACCAACTTGAATTTGTTTGTCTTTAATCCTTTGCTAATCAGTGGAAAGTAAACTGGCAGAAATGCTAATTCTGTGTGCCCTGGGAATAATTTTAAAAGAAACCAGATCGTTGATGGGTTAATCATTCTTCTCTGACTCTCAAGTAGAGTCAAATTCTGATCATGTGTGTTATCCTAGTTCTTCCTCAAGAGAATTCATATTTCATCATCTAGTTTTAGAATTTCTAAACCATTTTGTTAGGCACGTTGAGTAGCCACGTTGACCTCAGACTAATAAACAGAGAAGCAATCATGGAGAAGTGGAAAAAACTCTCCCTGGGCTGGAGGTAGACGGATGAACACTCAGATCTCTGCTGGCCATGATCTGTCTGTTCCCTTGTCATGTCTTGAGTGCCGATGAGCTGCCACGCACTGAGCTGGGCGTTTCAGCATGTTATCTCATTAAGAACATCGTGATATCTCCATTTGAAATGACAGTGGCCAAGTGGCTTGCCAAGTTGACAGAGCTTCCAGTAGCATTTAATCTCCAACCCTAGCGTCTGGCTTGAGAGCTCAGAAGCTCAGTCTTTTCCCGCCACGCTGCCTTTCTTGGTCAAGATTTCTTAAGCTATTCATTTTTCCCTTCCTTATCATCCGAATCATATATTCTGTGGGACTGCCAATCTAATCATGTTTGCATTGAACCAAGTTACAAAGAATATATGTTTTTAAGAAGTTTCAAAATGCTAATCTCTTCATATTTTTCAAGATGTAAATTTTTTTTAAGTATTTTATTATACCACCGTGAGATATACAAATAAAAAGATATACAATTAAAAAAGTTCATGTTTGGGTTTTGGTCATACAGTGTTTCAGCCCCCCACCAAGTGCCCCCCACCACCAACACCGGTTCCCCCCTATCAAGATGTAAATTTATCAGTAGCCATTTCTGCTACTTTCAGTGAGAAACTGGATGGAAGTATTTTTTATGCTTTCTTCTTGGAGTAAACTCGGTCCTCATGGGGAAGGGAAAAAAAAGCAAGAGCTTTAGAACTATTCTTAGTATCCATTCTGAAGTGTTAAATAAAACATGGGGCTCTCGGCCTTTCTCTAGATAGAGCGTGTGCCCAAGTTGGCATTCAGCAATCAGTTCAAAGCTATATCAGGAATTGTCAACAACTGAAGTCCTGCTTGTCATTCCTGGGCCTCAGCAAACAGCAGGGCCACTGGCCGGTACTGTGTTAGCTGCCCACCAGGTGCCACTCATCAGACTATCTTTCCATGCAGAATTCACAGTTCAATGGTTGATGCATGCATTTGTTGCATGCTGATGGAACCCAATATTTGAGTGGATAGAGAACATGGTGGCCCATGTACACAATGGAATATGACTCAGCAGCAAAACAAGATGAAATCTTCTCTTTGGTACAATGTAGATAGTGCATCATATTAAGCGAAATATGTCAGAAGGAGGAAGACGAGTACCAGGTGATTCTCACTCATGAGATATATGAAGAAACAGTGCAGGAATGAACAGTGTACAAAGATATAAACCCCTAGAGTCTGATTGTAGAACTGAGGATTCCAAGAAAGGAGACACAGGATTAAGGGATAAGAACACCTTGGTGATGAGTATTGGGTGGTAGCTTTGTACCCCTAAAAATCAGTATTTGCAATCTTTCATACCAGTGTTATATCCTTTTTTAATAAAAAGGGGGAAAATGTAGGACCTCAGCAATGGTTACAGGGAAGCGGCACTTGCCTTGCATGCAGCCAATTCAGTTTTGTTCCTCGGTGGTGCATATGGTTCTCGAAGTACCACCGGACATGGTCCCTGATCTCAGAGCCAAGAGTAAGTCCTGAGTACCGCTGGGTGTGTCATGCACCCATCCCCTAAAGAAGTTACTCATGAGAGTAAGGAGTAGAAATGTTCTTACATTATGCCTTTCAGGCGTGTAGGTGTCAGTATAGTGGATGTTTGCCTTTGCTTCATCTGGGCTGCTCTGAAGCCAGTTTTTCCTAGGTTTGATTAAAGCAAAGAGCCACTTAGTTGATTGAATTATCACCATGCGGCTCCGGAGGTCCATTCTGCATCCTACCACTCCATTTATCTTCAACATGGCTTCTGTCATTCACTCCAAGAGCAGACTGCAGATCTGCCCTGTCTTTAGTAACCAGCAAAGATTACTTGCCCGCTGAAGTCAGTTGCATTCCTAATGGATTTATTCCAGCTACTTTGCAGCTTCGCACAGCCTCTAAGAGCTATCAATTAACCTTAGATCTTAGTCATTTACAGTAACAAAACAAAACACTCCCCCAACACCCCCACCCCAACACCAGTCAGAAGAAAGACCCAAAATAGTATTTCTGGGAAAATCTTCCCCTTTTAAACATGGTGAGATGTAGAAATAAGATAAGGCTCTTTACAGCTCCTTAATGCCACGGCAACGGTAATTGTATGTGTTAATAATAAAGGCATAGCAGGGGATTAGAAGTTTTAGTCACTGCTAATAGCAGTTTAAAAAAAAATCCCACAGCAGGTTCAGATATGTGGGAAAGGATTTAGTGGAAGCTCAGTTTAGCTCCTAAGGGGCTTATTCTAGAGCAGTGGTGCAGAGCCTCACTGGGGGCTAAATACAGGTGTGGCCTCTCAGGGCACAGGGCCACCCCTCCCTGTCCCCGTTACACTACATGGCCAGTGCCGGGTGACTTGGTGCTCCAGTAACTGCATTGGGTTTTCTGTCCTCTGTTCTGTTTCTCTTGTTTATTCTTGATTGCTCCTGGTTCAAATTCCCCAGGCTGGGCTGTCTTGGAGGAAAGACTTCCAGCTTTCACGGTGAGTAATGTGAAGCGTGGCCTGCTCTAGACAAGACAGTGAATATAACCTGTCAAGCATAGTTACAGAATTCAGTTGATACCCTCCATTCTGTCTAAGTGCTTCGGTACTTTCTAGTGCTGAATGCTATTTCCCTGTGTGATGGCACCACCGTTTATGTGCAGTTGAAAGACTTTGAAATTCCAGTTTGTGATGAAGATGCATCAGGCAGCTGCAAATACTTCTATCAAAGTATCACAAAAGATGAACACTAAAAACAGAACCGTGGATCATGCTTGAGTCGTGTAGACTGAGGAATAGGTTTGGGGGAAACGTCACAACTGTTTTACTTAAAAATCTTTCTCAATCTCTCAAGTTCTTGTTTCCTCTGGGCATGGAAATTGTGTATTAAGAGCAATAAATAACCACAACTCGGTAACAACAGAAAAAAGACCCTTGCTGGTGCTCCACAGCCAGCTAGCTAGCTGAAGCTGAGCAGACAGAGACAGGCCTATCTGATTTGGCTGCATTTGTGTTGCCTTGAAGGTTAATTGTTGCTGTTCCCGAGGGAAGGTTAACACCTCCCATTTGCATCAGAATGTGCTCTGTGCCTGGGTATCAGCATCAGAAGTCTCTGGAAAGGAATTAGAGGGAGGTCTTTCCCACACTGACTGACTCTGCAGGGTCACAAGCATGTAAAGGTTAAAAGCAGGAACAGATTTTTTTCTCAGAACTTGGGCAAATTCAATTCAGGCAACTTCTTATTACTGCCCGCTGTGATCAATTCATTGCTAGTTCAAATCTGTTGCAGTGAAATGTTCATTTTTGAAGGAACTAATGTATCTAGACTTATACTCTGATCAGAACAGTTTATTTTAATTAAGTTTTCATTAAGGCAGTGTGATTTACAGAGTTAATCATAGTTAAGTTTCAAGTGTACAATATTCTAGCACCGTCCCTCTGCAAGTTACAATGCCACCTGCAGCCACCAGTGTTCCCAGGTTCCCTCCTACACCTAGACTGGCACAATTTGAAGTTTAGTGGTTGGAGTTTGGTCTCCGATTTTCAGTGTTGTTGGCTCTGTGGTTGATGTATGTGCATACACTTCGTGAAGAAAACAACTTAAAACAGAACCAAGAAAAAAGACAAAAAAAAAAAATGGTATCTCTACCATTAGTGTCGCTGAACAGTTTGGATCTGATTTTCTGGATAGCATGAGTGTTTAAACTCTGAAGCGAAAAGTTCATACTGATTTCATTTGTAAGGCTCTTCAGAGAGGTCTAGCTTAGAGGAAAACATTTAAAAATAGTTTTGTTCAGGGCTGGAGACATTGTACAGTGGGTAGGGCATTTGCCTTGTACATGGCTGGTTCTAGCCCAACCACCCATATGATCCATCCCTGAGCCATAAGTGGCCCCAACTGCAGACAGGAGTCAGCCCTGAGCACTGGGTGTGGCCCCAAAACCAAACCAAACAAAAAAAAAAAAACTTCTGATCAGGTGTCTCTAATGACTCAGGACCTTTGGAGAATAAATTGCCTGTTGCCTATAATATAAGGGGGTGGGGGTGGGGGGAGTGCAAACTGAGTACAGAGCTTGGAAAGCTGGAGTTGGGAAGGTTCAGAGGGGCATAAGGAAGCTGCTTTGCAAATCCAGCATGTGAACTTCTGCTCCTGGCTGGAGAGCTATGCGTGGGGGTAAGCTACTTGTTGTGCACGCAGTGACCCTAGTTCAATCCCAGCACCAGCTTACGCTGCCTCAACACCACTAGGACTAAGCCCAAGCACTGCTGGGTGTGGCCCCAACAGCAGCAAAACATCTTTTTGCTCACTGATTTTCTCTTGTGCCTCGGCAGCCTCGTGGGGTTAGCTAGATTATAGGTCTGAGTTATTTTTCTTGTTTCCAGGAGCTTTTTCTTGACTGAAAAAAAGTAGATCAGACTTGTGATTCATTATCAGAGGTCTGGGGTAGGAAAAAGGAATGGGAGGAAGGTGTCCAAAAGGTAAAACTTTCAATTATTAAATAAGCTCTAGAGAGCTCAGGATAGCTAACATATAGGATATATATCAAATTCCTCAGCTAACATAATATATACATACACACACATACATATTTAAGTTCTCAGATATTATCATTGATGTTATCAATAGCTGGAATCTGCCACAAGTGTGTGGGGAACAGAGGGTAGGTAAGAGAGTGAAGGGACGAGTTTAGCAATAATAGTGGGGGAATAGTAACCCTAGAACAGAACTGAAGATTCTAAATAAATAAAAGAATATACATGGTAGCCCTTCAGTGTCTGTATTGCAAACCACAATGCACAAACGGGAGAGAGAGAGACAGAGAGAAAAGTGCCTGCAATAGAGGCAGGTCGCAGGGCCTGGTGGGAGGGAAACTGGGGACATTGGTGCTGGGGACTGTGCACTGGTGGAAGCATGGCTGTTGGGACACTGTCTGACTGCAACCCACATCGTGATCAGCTTTGGAATGGTCTATCTCATGATGATTAAAAGTAAAAATAAAAGCCCTCAGGTGAATAAGATCCAAAGAGTTTCTATCACAGAAGAATTTCTGTTTATTCTTGATTTTTCTTGTATCTCTATAGAAGATGAAGTGTCACTCTCACATTAGGTGTCCGAAAATCAGAGCCCTGAGGCAGTGCCTCAGCTTGAACAGTGATAGATGTCAGTCATTTTTCAGTTAAAAGGAGAGAAAGCAGATCAGGGTCTATTAGAAATGTCTGCATACTGACGTGACTCAATGCTTTATTATTATTGTTTTATCATTCCAAAAGGGCTGTCACTGAACTATCCTGGGGATTGGAGCAGTCTTCCCAGGTTCCAAACTAACCCATGCACAGCTGGATCCTTCGGTGTGTTCTGTTTGGCCTCTGCTTTTTTAAGTTCAATTATTTCTAGCTCCTTTTCTTCTCTCCTACCTAACTCCCAGAATCTTCTGAGTTGTTTGGATGGGGAGGGGATTTGTTTTGTTTTTTGGGTCACACCTGGTGTTAATCCTGGCTCCACACTCAGGAATTATTCCTGGTGATGCTCAGGGACATATGGGATGCCAGGAATTGAACCTGGGTTGGCCATGTGCAAGACAAACGCCCTACCCACTATACCATCACTCTGGCCTCAACCTTTTGAGTTTTGAGCCCTGATTTTCACCCAAATCATTCCTCGATAAATCATTTGGAAATGTTTGTACCACAAACATAGCAAATGTATAGATACAGTTCCTTCATTCCCATTATTCAAAGATAAAAATGTGATCATTTTCTTTTAAAAAGAGTTAAATAATATTGTTTTTAATCACTTAGATATCCTGTTTTTGATTTTTATGAATCAATGTGCTGTCTATACACTCTAAGAAAGAATTAGAACCCCTAAAAGGAATGCAACTTTTCTGACCTACCTGTAATTTGAAGAATCTCCATAATGAAAATGCCACTTTCTGATTTGTGAGGAACTTTCTGATTTGTTCTTAGTAATAGGAAGAAAGTAATCTCATGTTGATGTTTACATGGTGTTCATGTCCTTTATAGAGCAGTTGATCCTCACAGAGTCCAAGAGAGACCAATTCTTACATTATCTCAGTGTTATAGGTGGGAAAAAAAAATAAAGATGTGGGATATTTAAACATAAGCAAGCCTGTACACAGTTTCAAAGCTGAGAGATCTAGACATTGAATCAACATGCAGTTTCCCAAAATTCAAAGGAAAAAAATTTTACTTGCTCCCTTCCTTCAGAAGACAAAAAAAAAAAGTCAGAAAATGAATTCCCATTTGGTATACAGAAATCAGTGGAATTAGAAGTACAGTGATGAAAAGACTGATTTGCTGTGCTTAAAGTGCTAGCATCATTTTAGCAATGTGCCGTACATTTATGCTTATTAGTTAGGGTTCAGAGAGCTATACCTGTGCTCAGGGCTTACTCCTGGCTCTGTGCTCAGGGGCTCAAGAGATCAAACTGTGTTTGGCCATGTGCAAAATCAGCACCTTTAACACTATACTATCTCTCCAACCCCAGTACTTGTTTATCTCTCCAAACAACCAGTACTTGTTTTTCAAATATTGATTTTTCTTTCAATTATTAAAATGAGGTAATCAATTTAAATATTTATCCAATTTTGAAATTCAGGCTTTAAAGGCCAAAATAAATCCCTTATAAAAATGTGTTTAGGTTTAGATTTATTACCAGATGTCGGGCGCTCCGGGTCCCCGCAGTGCCAGAGCGGTTCCCTTCTACCTCCGGCGCGAGGAATGGATGAACACTCAGGACGTGCGTTTTAAAAGGCTTTTACTTATCGGTTTAGGCATACAAATCAGCAAAGGAAAACCGTGCTTAGGATTCCAGGCTAGAACCCCAGCCCGTGTAGGCCAAGATGGCGACCACCCGCGTAAAACTTCCAAGGGAATAACGCTCACAGGCGAGATCCCACGGAGAAGACCGGGAGGCGGGAACCGGCTAGTTCTCCCTCCCCGCACTCGACCTTCCTCCCATTGTTATGGAAGCGGGGAGGGTCCAATGCCCTCAGGTAATCCCTCCCGCTCTCACTAGGGCCTTTACTGTCTAATGTTTTGAGCCGGGAAGGCCTTTGAAATGTAGAGAAGGGGGTTTCTGAGAGTGGCATGTCACTGTACCAAAGATCAACACCATGCCAGTTAAATATTTCTCCAAGCCTTCCAGTCTCCTCTACTTCATTGTAGTTTTATATTTTATCAGGGGAGCCATGCTTGTTTGTTTGGAAGCAAACAGCATTTCTCTCACCTAAGTCTAATTACTTGGTGTCCTTACGTGGCCAGGCTAATATGCTGGTAAGATCTAGCTAGTCCCATGATTGTGATAGCTGGGAATATTTATACCAGCTAGTACGCTACATGGTCGGGATAAACTGCCACTTTAGACTACCCCTTATCTCGGAGTGATTTTGCGTAGAGGCAATCCAGAGCAGATGCAGGGGCCCTTAGGAGTCCTGCAACAACCAGAAAATCCTAATTCTTAAATATATTTTAAGACTTTGAATATAAGTGTCCCATTCGCTCTAATATTTCCACTTTGCCATCCTACCTGTTTAAATCCCGCAAACTAATCACTAAACTCTTAACTGCTGATATGATGAAAGTCAGCAGTCATAAAAATAATCTGCCAAAAATCACCTTCAGTTTCAAAGGAAAATATATTCAAGTCACATGTTTATTCAGTGTTTTCATTATAAAATTATATTGGTATATTATAAAAAATGAATTCATGCCACTGAAAAGGAAGAAACAGCAGCATTTAGAATAGTGATATAATTCCTAAGGACGTTTGTGCCTAAGTCATTTGTTTTTCATTTATTTTTCCTGGGAGGGGCTGTTCCCAAGCAGTGCCACTGTGACCTAGGATCACTTTCGGTGATACTCGGCCAATCAGTTCCAGGTAGTTCAATGCTCAGGGTCCAGAAAGGCTGTACTTCCCAGACCAGTGACATTAGGGGTCAGCAAGACTCATTCAGCCATGTTGGGGTGCCAAGTGATCCTGAGGGTCAAATTCAAGTCCTTAGGCGTACCCATCCCTTACGCCTGAGCTATCTCTATCTTGCTGCCCCTCTTTTGTGATTCTGAACAACAGAGTTGGGGCAAGATCTACAGAGCACATGGTCTATAGGCAGGGGCCTAGGTTCTATCCCTGGCCCAGTATGACCTCCTGAGCACCCCTGGTTGAAGCCAAAAAGTAAACACCTTGTGTGTGCATGCAGTCAGACTTTCATTTGTATTTGTTTCTCTTAACCCATTACAAAGACTTCACGTAGTTGAATGTTCTTGTACCATTTGCAGTTCTCTATCTCAGACATTTACAATAATATCACTACATGTGAATACTACATATGGTATTACTACAGTTTACTGCAAATGTTATGGTAACATTAGCAGCAGTCAGTAGGCACTGCAGCTATGGTGTACACAGGCCATTTTTCTTTGTGTACATGCTTTGAAAATAGCATGTAACTATTTCCTTGGGAGATAGTAGCATGATGCCTTGAAAGTCATGTTCTTGGTTCTGAAGCTTTATTTATTTGACTCTTCAGACACTTCAGTGAGTGCTTGACTATCATCACCAAATTCTTGGAAGCTTAAGACTTGGCATGAGAGCCGAACCTCCAAAACCATCATTTCAGTTCAGGATGTCTCTGTTGCTTCTGCCCACCACCAGGTCGGGTTGTTTGTATAACTATAGCGTGCTGGTGTGCTCTCACCTGAGTAGAATGTTGTGTGGAGCATGAGGCAATAGTCTTAAGAGTACAGTCTTACAGTAGTTTTCCTTTGCAAGTGTTTTCTAACATGTTGAATTTCCAAGCACAGGAAAGCTTTTAATACATGTTTCCGCTTTAACCACAACTCAGTGAGGAGCCCAAGGTCCTAGAGAGGAGCGTTATGTTCCATGGATGATTTGGGCTGGACACAGGCTCCCCTGGGGATGTTCACCTGGTGTTTCCTCTTGGAAGGTGGCTCATCTGGATACCTCCATGGGCATCACCTCAGATATTTCCAAGGTATCTCCCTGGTTTATGCACTTGTATGACTTGTATCACTTGTCTTCCCGTTGTTCATTGATTTGCTCAAGCGGGCACCAGTAACATCTCCCATAGGTCCTGTCACAAGCAAGCGTAGCCCAAGGGCATCTGCTTGCTCCAGGGACAGGAAGAGCCTCAAACCATTCCCTTCAGGTTATGGGAATGCGATCCATAATTGCTACTGGTCTTTGGTATATCAAATAAATTTGATATGCCCTGGTTTATTAGTTACCTATTTTGGTTATTCTGTAATCAGATACCTTGTAAATTTTAATGTTTCAGGATGAGTGCAAATAAATTCCAATAAAGATCAATGCAAAATGGTGCAACTGTTTCCACTGCTTTCACCCAGCAGTGGCGGTAAAAGATAAGATGGGCCTTCATCCTTTATGAGTTTTCATGGGTGTAATCGTGTCCTACAAGAGTCATCTGATGAATCTGGGCCCATAGTTCCTTTAAATGTAGTATTTGGAGATCATCACTGCAGACCTATTATGTCATACTATGGTAGGGTAGACCCTTACACATATGCACACACACGCAGATATCCCAAGTGAAGATAGAGGTAGAGACAGAATGGTATATGGATATGCATAGTGACTAGTGAGTATACACACGCCACACACACACACACACACACACACACACGGATGAAGCCACAGATTGCCAGCTAACTGACTGGGACCTCAATCTAAATCTAAGAACATTTCTCCTTGTACCTATACCTGATTCCAGTATTCTTTTTGTAAAATATTTTATTTTTTATTCCAGTATTCTTTATCACTTTCCTGAAGGCTTGTGAAAAGATGGATCAGTTATAACTTTTGTGACTTCTAATTGTTGTAGATTCTTGTCGGGAACGCCACCGGGGTCCCCGACAGTGTCAGGACAGAGGTTGTCTTCTACCTCCGAGGACCCCGGGAGAACAGATGAAAACTCACGAGTCCGGTGCAGTTCCAAAAAATGGCTTTTAATAGTACAAAAGCTCTTCCACAGCAATCCAATATAATGAACAAACTCTAGCTCTGGTCCGAACTTAGACCATACAAAAGAGCCTAAGTCTCCCACCAAAGAGAGAGGATGTCACCCGAGCTGAGTCCTACCCAGAAGGAGCAAAAAAGGCCAAAGAGCAAAAGGCCAAAGCCAAAAGCCAAAAGCCGCAGGGAGCCAAAAGCTGAAGGCTGAGGAACCAAAAGGCAAAAGGTGAAGGGGCCTCAAGTCAGCCCCCTTATATACACCAAAAGTAATCCAATCGGGAGGTTGTCATGCCAACAAAGAACCCTAAACAGAGTGTAGTGCCACACCCTATTGCAGGTATAAACAAAGGTTACACCAAGGACTAATCCCGAGATTATCTCTTATGTAAAACACTGGAGAGAGAGGGGGCTGATATAAAAGTAATACATCTTAACTTCATGAGCTTCATGTAATCTAGATGGTACCCACAAGGTCCTTATTATTATCTGTACCAGGGTGATTCTGAGTATCTTGTTCTCATGTACTGAAAGGGTCATACTCGCCTGCTTAGAGCAAACTAGTATGATCCTTCCTATAGTCTTCCTTTAGTCTCAGCGTAGCCAGGGTGGTAGTCTCCTGGTAAATTCTAACTGTCCCACGTTGGGTGCAGGGGGTAAAGAGGAGCTGTGCCCAATCTAGAAAACATAGAAGTCTTAGTAGATGTATAAGTCAGAAGTTATTCAATCAAGGTGACTTCTGTAACTGCACACCCTCTAGTAGTGTTTACATAGAAGAGAAATCTCATTAGAATGAAACTTGACTTAAGTAGATTAAGCTGGGAGTGAGCAAAACAACAAAACTCCCAGAATAGCTAAACCTGTCCTCCAACATATTCTGAATTTTTAGTGTACATTTTTGTTTCAACTCCCCATTTCTTTAGTTGTTCTTATTTGTTTTGAGCCCATACCCAACAGTACTCAGGGATTACTCCCTGTTTCTGTGCTCAGGGATCACCCTGATTTAGCTCAGGGGATTATAGTGGGTGCTAGGGATTGAACCTTGCTGGGCCTGTGCAAGACAATTGTCCTACCCACTGAACTGTCTTTCTGGCTACTCAACCCCCACTTTCTGTTTTCAAAATGATCAGACTATCTTTCATAGTGGAAAATAAGTGCTAAGTAATTTTGGTTTTCTAAGAATAAAATCAAATAATCAAAACCAAACTAGCAAGGCCCTGGTTTTTTATTTACTTATTTTATTTGTTTATTTGTTTATTTATATTTGGCTTTTGGGTCACAGCCAGTGATGCTCAGAGATTACTTCTGGCTCTGCATTCAGGAATTAGTCTTAGTGGGCTTGGGGACCCCATATGGGATGCCAGGGATCAAACCTGGGCCATCCAGTTGCAAAGCAAACGCTCTTCCCCTGTACTTCACTCAAGCCCCAGCACTGGGCTATAATCCAGATTTTCAAAGCTAGTTTCAAATATAATTGTGTGACCTGATTTAGGACCAGCTTTAAAGTCACTAGTTCTATGAGCAGAATAAGGGGTACAGCACTTGCTTGCATGCAGCTGGAGTGGGTGGCATTCCCAGCATCCTGTACGGCCCCGAGCCCATCAGGAGTAATTCCCAAGTGCAGAGCTGTACACTGCTGTGTGTGGACCAAAAACAACCAAACAAACAAAGGTCACTAATTCCAGCTTTCTATACCCAAGGTCTGGGCCTGTCCAGGGTCCTGGACCATACTTCAGTGTCTAAATGGGGTTGTCTCTATTCACAACCCAAAGGAATTTGGTGGATATAGCATTCCGCGAGACCCAAGGTGAGTGGGACCCTATAGAACAGCTGGGACAGTCTAACTATAAAATGGAGAGATACAGAGCTTGCTGTTTCATCCGAACTTGAGATGGGCCAGTTGGAAGTCTAAAGGTGCATTTTGTAATCCCTGTGATGTTAAGGACTTCAAAATTTGAAACCACAACTTTCCTAGTTTCTAAATGCTTTCTGAACATGAATCTGACCTTATATATATTGTGGAACTTTTATTTGGATTAATTAGCTAATATTTGCACAATTTCATGAATATGAAAACTGTGTAGGTGCTGAGACATATTAATTTTTTCTACTTCTATTAACACAAAAAATTTTAGATAATAAGAGATTACCCAGAGAAATTGAATTTCTAAATCAATCACCCATTGTTTTTAAATATGCCTTTAAATTAGTATTGCAGAATTTTTCTTTTATACTCCATGGTAACACAGTCTCCTGGACTAGTAAAATAGAGTAAGAAATGAGCCTTGGTCAAACTTGGTGCTAACAGGTAGCAGATAGTAGAAAGTTCACTTGTCACTTGTATCACTTGTCTTCTTGTTGTTCACAATTTGCTTGAACGGCACCAGTAACATCTCCATACATCCTGTCACGTGCTAGTGTAGCCCAAGGGCATCTGTTCACTCCAGGAACACGAAGAGCCTCAAACCATTCATTCAGGTAATGGGAATGAGGTCTATAATTGTATACCACTGTGTGGGTGGTATACTCTAGAGTAATAGAGTAAGAGATGAGCCATGGTCAAACTGACAGGTAGCAGATAGTAGAAAGTTCACAGATAATTAAAATGAAAAGTCCCTATAAAAACTATGTGACATAGGTTTTAAGTTAGACTGATGAGTTAAATAAATTTTTCCTGTTAACAGATTGAAAGTCACAGTAGACTCACTTAGGTATTTTGAATTGAGTACATTGTTGACTTTAGAGTTGTTCAGATTTCAAATCTAGTCTCGCTCGACCTTGGACAAGTTAGTACTTCTCAGCCTCAATTTCCTTTCTATGAGCCATAGATGGTGCTAGACACTTTCCTAATTTTTTCAGGACTTGAGGTAGGTTGGTGGATGGCAACTTGCTAGTGTTCCCTGTCCAGGGGTGGGTGTGACACAAATAGAACTCTCTGTGAGTTCCAAATCTTACTTTACGCACAGTCTCAACCAGCCTTCACCCACATACACGATGGCTAGATTTCCTGATTCATTATAAGTGAATGAATCATTCATTCATTGATGATGGGAGCGGAGGAGAGAGTTTTCTGTGGGATGTTATGTTAGTTTAGCATTGTGCTTCCCACAAGAGACACGCTATTCCTAGAATCCATTCTAGCCTCAGCCTCAGATCCTGTGACGCCTCTGTTCAAGAATTTTCCTTGTACTTGTATGCTTGTGAATGACATGTATGCTTGTGAATGATCTGTTGTCAGCAGATGTCCCCTACAATGTAAGACTGATTTTTTTCCTGTGCCTTTAGAGTTTTTAACATAGCATCTGACTTTTGTCATTAGTGTCTTGCCATGGCTTTAATGGACCTAGTTGTGGCAATCCAGAGCAAAGGGTTTTATACAACAGTGTATACGCCAGAGAAATGATTTCTTAGCCAGCAGAAAACATCCAATTTCTCCTGAGTTTATGCTCTTTGCTTAATAATGGGGCATCTAAGATGATAATAGGATGGTTATAGATGCTGGTTGTCCAACTCCTCTGGGCATTTAGATTTGTTCAAGAGAGCTGGGTAGAAGTTGGAAATGAATAATTTGTGGAATAAAAACAAATACTTATTCTATAATTATATGGTGCTTAGAAGAGTCATGGGATTGAGGACCCTTTAAAGTAAATATAATGCGATTTGGAGACAACTGCTGGACTAGAGCCATTACCGACTGGATCCCACGGGATGTCAAAAGATCACGTGGCCGCCCACCTACAAGATGGTCAGGGACTTCCTTGTCAAGACCCTGAAGGAACGGTTTGAGGCTCTTCATATTCCTGAATCAACCAGATGCCATTGGGCTACATTGGCACATGATAGGGTCCAATGGAAATGTTACTGGCGCCCGCTCGAGCAAATCGATGAATAACGGATTCAAGTGATCAATTGATCAAGTGATCTATGTCTACATATATAAACTTTCAGATTCATCTGGGTTTTTTTTAATCATGCCATTCAATTTACACGTTTAAATAATTTATGACATACCTTGCAAGGACAACACTAAATATCATCCTTTTGAAAATCATCTTTTCTTGTTGCTATGTTTATCATCCTCCAACCCTGAGTGTCATTATTACATGTGCCCATTTTGTGTGTGTGTGTGTGTGTGTGTGTTTCTAACATTTTTATGAGTTGCACAAAATTGGTACACCAAAACCTGGCTGATATTTAGTTGAACTATTGTTGTTATGAAGAAAACCAATAAGATGGTTTTATTTCGTCTGAACTTCTGTAACTGTAAAGTTGTAAAGTCATCCCTTTATTCGTAATTATTTTTGATGGGAATTTTTCTAATACATATATTAACTTCTAACATGTCATGTCAGTAATGTCATGAAGTTTAATAGGACTCTGATTTTCCTCATAACAATACTAATAGAGAACATTTTATTTTAAGTAAATGAAATCCCCAAGGCATGTTTTCTTAAAGAAATGTGAATATAAATACTCTCAAATTGTAGTCATATCTAATATATCCAAAACCTATATAACTAATTTTTATGAATGGCAAAAAATTATTCACTTATAAAGTATTTTACAAATATCTTCCAACATTTAATGGGACACTTTATATATCAAATGGCACCATTTTCTCTGTTTTATTCTTTTGTAAAAAAAAGTGTTTTTCTTCCCCCATATTCCATAAGAATTGGCAATTACATTAAGTAAATATCCACACAGACTTGTGCATAGCAAATTAATGGTACATTTTTACATGGGTTAGGGCTTTGCAGAAAGAAAATAATCTAGCTCCTTCCTTACAGAGAGAGTAAAGTAATATTTGCTCACTGTAGGTATATTTTATTTTGAATTATGTACAGCTCTATGTAACTAAATATTAAGTAATTTATGTGGCCATATTATTCAGCCACAGAGACAGCTGCTGCAAATAGTTTATATATCTTTGTACTCTCTATCTGTATTTTTCTGTGAACAAAGTATTAAAAAATAACTGACATCATGCTTTATATTGTTATTTTGTATCTTTTGCAATTATCATATTAGGTGTTTTCAAGATTCAGTGTATTTTTATGCTTTAGAAATCTCAGTGTAAAACCTATTATCATAGATCATAATATTTTAAGGGGGTTTCCATTCAAGTTCTTGACATTTTTTCTCCTACAACTTTGGTGATTTATACTTAAGTACATTTATACTTAATCTTTGATTTTCTGAGACTTTAAAATGAATTCCAAAAGGGAATTCTTTGCAGAATCAAAGCATTTTTGAAAATGTGTTCTCTATAAAGAGTAGTGCAACTGTGGACACAATTTTCAGAATTACATGAAAGCAAAGGGTTTTTGATCCTGTTTCAATTGTTGTGATGGCCACAGCTGGTGGCCAGGGGCCATGCGGTATCAGGGATCCAATCTGGGGCCTCACACATTCAAGGCGTGCGCATGTTTGAACCACATCCCCTATCCTGAAATCAAGGAATTCTATCAGCTACTTTAAGAAAGTGTAGGATCTTACCACCTAAGCATAAGGTAACATTTATTTATTTTTTTTTAGCTGAAGTGGGTTTTTGTTTGTGTTTGTTTTTATCTTGAAGCTTATTTTTATTTTGCTTGGATTTTCTTTGGGCATTGGATAGTCAGGGGTCACTAACCATTGGTCATGGTAGTGTGGTGGTGGTTCCTCAGATCATTTTTGTAACACAGGAGAACTCAGGACAGCTTCAGACCACCAAAGTAATGCACTGTAGTTTGCCCTGGAGTGAGTGAGTAATGGACTGGCCACACAGCCAAGCCAGGGGAGACCCTGTTGGGCCCTGTCAGTGGTGAGCAGATTCTAGTGACCGAAGTCTGAGCTGTGAGCAAGAGAGAGAGTGAGTGCTGGCCCTAATTATTCTGGTCCCAGAACATCCTGTGAACAGTCTTTTAAAAACAAATCCTCATAGCAAAAAAGAACCTGCTACATTAAATACAGGCAAAAAAAAAATGCACACGATGGCCTCTAAGTGTATGTATTGCAATCCACAGTATGTAAGAGAAGGAAAAGAGAGAGGGAGAGAGAAAAGAGATAAAGAACCTGCCATTTAGGCAGGCTATGGGAGGGGGAGGGAATTGGGGACATTGGTGGTGGGAAATGGGCACTGGTGGAGGACGGGGTGCTGGAACACTATGTGACCGAAACCTCTAAACATGAACAACATGAACAACGTTGTAATTGTATATCTCACGGTGGTATAATAAAATGTTTTAAAAGAAAAAAAAACAAAAAAACAAATTCTCATAGCAACTTTGATACTGTCAAAACATTTGTTAATTAAGACTCAGATTTCTCCAGATTTCAGATAATCAAGTGTTCATCAGTCAGAGGACGTAGTTGGCATTTACTGTACCAAGTGTGCAGAGCACTGCTTCCACTGCCCTGTTCAGTAGAAAACGTTGGTTTCTCCTGGTATTAAAGCAGCCACATGGTTTGCCAGTGTTAGTAAAGATACAGGTGCCATTATGAATGTTGACTTTCTTAGTTATGAGACTATGATTTAATTCCAGGTCAGAAATATGTATGTCATCACGAATGTTTTTTATCCACTTTTTATTGGTGGAGTGCTTTTCCAGTGGTGTGGAGAGGACCCAGAGGCACCCTCTAGCCCAGCATTGCCACCCTGAGAGGCATTGCTGCTCAACTCAGCAGGGCTGAGGCTTCTGGGCTGCCCCAGCAAAGTGAGGGGGGAAACGGACTGCCAAGGATAGACAGCCCTGACCCATGCCAGACATGCCTTTCAGCCATCTCTGAGAGACATCTCTCTGGCCCGCTAACTGCTGTTGTTCTTGGTGTCATCTTCTTGATTATTAGAAAGTCTGAATTTTAGCTTTTTTTTTTACTTCAGCACCAATGTATATAGGAGATACTTTCTAAATGAGTTGTCCTTTGAAGAAATTACAAAACTGTACATGGTTCTGAAGAATACCATGATCAGGGTTAAACTACAGAGGGGAAGAAGGGAGGCGATCTGTCCACCATCGTGGAAGGATATGTCCCCGTTGGTGGTGGTGACTGTGGTACGGAGCACGGTGTCCCTAAAACAGAAACTCTTATACTCCTGGAAATCAGTGTTACTTCAGTAAGTTGAAGAGATAGATACATAAATATATAGACATAAAGGTGGTTTTTATCGTATCTACCATAATAAAATTTGTGTAAAATAAAACACAATCTTATATTTTATTTTATTGTATAAACTAAATTTTTACTGTGTAAAATAACCCATTGACTAAACCTTTAGGATCTCTGTTTTCATTATTGAGTATATTTTACATGTAAAATAGAATTTGATACCAATTCAAGCATTAATATTCCAATATGTTGTGTCCATATCAAAGTCCAGGCATCTTTGTTCCATATTGACCGTGAATAAAGCTCTTAGGTGTAAAAATGTGTTACATTTTGGGATGGGGAGATAGTACAAGGGTTGAGGTACTTGTCTTGTGCACAGACAACCTTCTTTTGATCGCTGGCTGGTCCTACTTATGGATCCCCAAGTATCTCCAGGATGTGATTTTTTGAGCAAAGAGCCAGGAGTAAGCCTTCTATTTCCTGCATGATTACCTAGCAGAATGAATAATGGTCTTTTCTCAATAACTCCAAAACCATGACATTTATATGATACTATGCTAAACAGGTGTCCTTGCATTTGAAACTGTAACTGGTGAAGTGTGGAGAGGAAAAGCTTCATCCTCTTCAAGTCACACTCACTCTTTTTTCTTTCTGCTTTCAACATGTGGTCCTTTTGTTTTTATTTTGATTTTGGGACTACATCTAGTGATGCTCGGGGCTTACTCTCTGTTCTGGACTCACAGATAACTGCTGGTGGTCCTCAGGGGATTGTATGGGGTTCTGTGGATCAAACAAGAGTTGGCCACATACAAGGCAAACACCCTACACGCTAGTACTATCTCTCCAGCCCACAAGACCCGAGTTCTGTTGAAGAGCTTCTACCCGTGTTTTTTGAATCATTGACTCTTGGAACAGAATCCTTTTGTTATTGCTCTCAGCTCAGGATTTCTTAGGCAGCTTTGGAATGGTGGTGCTATGCACTTGCTTGGAGAATAAAATTCCTCTTTCTAGGAGAGTTGGAATGCTAAAGGTTCTGTCAATAATGCCCATTCATCTCTTGATATTTTATACACTTTTATAGAACCTACAAGTATGCCAAAAAGGAAAGACTTGTCATACCGTTGACTTGGAGAGCTTGGTATTTGTTGTTGAAAAAGAAATTGCTTGACCTGGGGCTTGGGGGGGGCAGTGGGTTGGGTATTTGTTATTTTGCATAATAGCAAATATACAGAAAGAGGTGCAGTGGGTCAGGTCACAACAATGAAGTTCAAAATTTGGAATACTTGAAAATTTAGGGGACTATTACCGGAAAGCAGAGAATTTGCACCCAGAACCTGGGAGCCATTTTCCCTCCTTCCTGTGTCGAATTGGATCATCCATTGAAGTTCAGCTTGTGTGCAGCTGAAACCAGAAACCAGGCCTTTTCTGGTGGTGGGATTTTTTGATGGCAGTTGTCATAATTGCACACATTTAATTATGCAATTAAGAACCTAAACTCTTGACATTTCATGATACCAAAAAACAGATGATAAATAAATGCAAAAATAGCAAGGGAAAAAATCAAATAGGGCCAACAATATTTAGCAGTTTGGTTGGACTTTAAAAAGGTGTCAGCACTTAGCTAAAGAGACTCACAGACACGGGGAAGAGCTGCTACTGGCTTTCCCTGTGCCCAGCCGCTCACGAGGCACCCAGGAAAAATGGCAGTTTCTAGCCCTGGCCCGCCACCCCAGCAGAGCCTTGCAACAAGCCAAACAACCCCCCCCACACTCCATGAAGGCCTCCATTTTCCACAGGCGGACTTCCCTCTTGTCAGAACTCCACCCAGCAGACCAGCCTATCACAGCCCAGCTCGCGCTGCCGCTTGCGGCTGCGCAGTTCATCAATAAATGCTGGATTTAGAGATGACTAAAAGAGTATGCTACCTGCACGTCAGAGCCTAAGCAAGCTACCCGTGTCGTATTTGATATGCCAAATACCAGTAACAATTTTAGACCTCATTCCCATGATTTGATGGAATGGTTTGAGGCTCTGTATGTTCCTGGAGCAAGCAGATGCCCTTGGGCTCTCCTAGCATGAGACAGGACATATGGAGATGTTACTGGTGCCCGCTCGAGCCAATCGATGATGAATGGGAATACAGTGATACAGTGATACTTAGCTAAATTAATAGTAACATTGTTTTATTTGTCCTTTTTATTTGATTTTATTGTGTGAAAGTTTTTTCAATCAATACAAGGTCCAGTAAGGGTCACATCAAAGTTTATTATTATTGTCCACTAGGTAAATTTTTTCTCAGTAATATAGCACATTAGAGGTTTGCAAATATTTTTGTATTTCCATGCTTGCATTGAACAAAATGGACATGGTACAAATTTGAGGTCTTTTTTTAAAGGACTAAGTATATTTAAAGTGATCATGTTTTATAGTTGTTTTTAATGGATTGTAATATATCTGCTTACTACTCACAAGATAAATGTTATTGGACTATAGCCCAAGGACTTTCTAAAGCCCGAAACATTTCCTTTCTCTGCTAAATTATCAACCGTAGTTCTATTTCATTTTCATATGGCTTATTCCCTGCAGTTGGTAATAAAAGCAAGTCCTGGGCCATTTAAACAAGTAATTAAGAAGACCATTCACTATTCCGCATCTTTGAAAAGTGTTAATTTTATTTGTCATGGGTTAATGATGCATTTATTATCTGTATTTACAGCTTCTAGTAGTTCAAAGGTGAAACATTAAAACAAAACAAAATAAAACCCGCAATTCTATAATGTTTAATTGTTACAGGCCTTCTGTTGAAGACAGAAGCTTTGGAAAAAAGAAAACCTTTTTATAAATCTGCTGAACTGCAATAGTCAGGGTAACTCTGGAAGCAGAAATGTATTAATTTTAAAAAGCATGTTTATTTGTTTGGAATGTTTGAACATAGCCAGTGGGAGCTATGTTGAATCATCATTTATGGGACATTTATTTGAATTAATGGGACATGATTTAATAGCGTGCCACATAAAACAGAACATGACTTGTCAAATGAGAAAACATTTGTTTTGTGATTTCTTTTCTCAATTTATACTTTGGGGACTCTCAGGGGCTTGTTAACCTCTCTTTGCTTTGATGTTTTAGAGCCTGCTGGGTGCCAAGCACATATTAAGTGCTGAGCTTGTACAGAGTGTTGTCTCCATGCTGTGAAGAGACCAGGGCAGAGGTGTGGAGATTTGTTAGGCACCATTGCAGAGGTCACGTTGAACACCTCCCTGGACCTCAGTGCTAATGAGAGCAGTGTCTGTGTCGGTGTCAGAAGTGTTCCTAGTTGGTCAGACTTGCTAACGTGAGTTGTAAGAGAGGAAGGAATGATTCCAAGGATTATTGAGGAATAGCTGGGAGACTGGAGCTACCATTGACTAATGTAGGGAAGACTCACACAGTTTGCAAGGAAATGTGTCTGCAGTTTGGAAGCAATACTAACGGCCCACTTGAATTTGTCCATCTGAAAATGGAAGAAGCCTGTGATGGCTTGTTTGCTGTCTCTTTACATAAGGTTCAGCAGCCAGAACACAAGAACACACACACATGTGGAAGAATTGGTGGGTGAAGACTTGATTTGAAATAGGGTCAGAATTTGCTTAGATGGTATTATGGGAAAATGAACCGAGATAGCAATTGAATATACAAGATTGTGTGTGTGTGTGTGTGTGTGTACACACACACACACACACACACACATATATATATATATATATATATATATGAAATGGAATTAAAATGTATGGGCATACATATATTTTAATGATTGGAAGCTTACCACAAAAGTGTCTGGGGGTTGAAAGGCAGTTAGGATAGAGAAGAGACCAGTATGAAAATGTTAGTTGGAAATTACCATTTTGGACAGGAACTATGGGTTGAAAGTAGGTAAAGGGATATACTTGATAATCTTTCAATATCTATATGGCAAACCACAAGGCCCAAAGGGGGTTAGAGAGAGAGAGAGAGAGAGAGAGAGAGAGAGAGAGAGAGAGAGAGAGAGAGAGAAGCCCTGGTCATAGAGGAAGAAGGGGGGGGGGGGGCAGGCGGGAGAGAACCTGGAGAGATTGGTGATGGAAAATGTTTACTGGTGAAGAGATGAGTGTTGAAAGAGTATATGACTGAAGCGCTATCATGAGCAAATTTGTGTTATGTATCTCACTATAATGCAATAAAAAATTAAATTAAAATTCGGGTCTCCCAAAGAGGAATCGAAAGACCTATGCTTGGAATATCACACCTCACTCAAGTGAGAGAAGGAATCCAGAGTTCTGACCTCCGTCGCTATTCCAGAATCAGGGATGCTGTCTAGTTTGCCAAGGCATCGAAAATCAGATGGGCTGGACATGTAATGGAATTTGGAGGCGACCGCTGGAACTAGGCCGTTACTGACTGGATCCCACGGGATGTCAAAAGATCACATGGCTGCCCACCTACAAGATGGTCAGACTTCTTCGTCAAGACCCTGAAGGAACGGTTTGAGGCTCTTCATATTCCTGAATCAACCAGATGCCACTGGGCTACATTGGCACGTGATAGGGTCCAATAGAAATGTTACTGGCTCCCGCTCGAGCAAATCGATGAATAACGGGATTCAAGTGATCAAGTGATCAAGTGATCAAAGATAAAATATATGGAAAGTCAATCATCTAAAGTCTAGCATAGGGGCCGAGCAATAGCACAGTGGGTAGGGCATTTGCCTTGCACACGGCCGACCGACCCAGGTTCAATCCCTGACATCCCATATGGTCCCCCAAACCCTGCCAGGAAGAACTCCTGAGTGCAGAGCCAGGAGTAACCCCTGAGCATTGCGGGTGTGACCCAAAAAGCAAAAAATAAATACAGTCTAGCATAAATCTAGTAGCATGCAGTAGTGGTGCAGTCTTTCTGTTAATTTTCATGGCAAAATACTTTTAGCTATTAGTTATTAATTGTGATTAAATTAATAATGATACCAGGGCTGGGGATGTAGCTCTGTCCTAGAGTACTTATTTTGCATGAGTGAGGCCCCAAGTTTGCACCCTGGACCTAAAAAAAATTGAATCACATTCCTTATCTTAGTAGTAAAGGTGGTATTTTCACATTCCTTTATCTTAGTAGCAAAGGTGGTATTCTAATCGGCTGTTTCCTTTAAGGAAAGGAAACAGCTGATTCACTCCCCATACCACCCTGAACACTTTTACATTTGTTTGTTCAGTGTTACTCATTAACCGTTTATCTATTAGATGCCTATGATATATCAAGTATTATCATCTAGTCTTTCATTTATTATAGTCAATGAGCTTCATGGTTACTCTAATAAGAGATAAATAAGGAGTGAAATTATGTAAATTAATACCCAAAGGTACATGTGAGCTTGGATAATCCTGATGACTTCCAAAAGTTTATAAACTGGATTGTTGATGATAAGACTTAGGTAAATATCGGCAGTGAAAGCAATTTTTCTTTCATTTTGTTCAGGTGTATGAAAACATGACATTCGCCATCTTAGACATATTTGAGTGTATGATTCAGGAGCCTTTTCATGTGTGTGTGTGTGTGTGTGTGTGTGTGTGTTGGGTTATGTTTTTGGGACTAGGGAGACGGAGCATACCCAGCTGGGCTCAGGACTGAACTCCTGGTTCTATGCTCAGGGATCACTTCTGGGAGTGTTAGCAGTATCTATGGAGTGCCTTGGGTGAAACAGTGTAAGACCACATGCAATAAAGACACATAAACCTTTAATCTGCATCCAGCCCATTGCTTTATGTTTGTTTTGGAGCCCCACCCGGGAATGCTGGGGACCAATGGTGGTGCTGCATATCAAATCAGGGCAAGCTACATGCGAGGCAAACACCTTAGCCCCTGTGCTATTCCTCCTGCCTTCAGTCCAGGCCTCTTTAATTGGTCTTCAGGGAACCCCATCACTATAGAATGTCTCGGGAGCTCGTTTTACTTTTTCAAACTGCCACTCTATCCATTAAACACTCTATCCATACTGACTAGCTTGTGGGTCCCTTGAGGAGAAAACTGTATTGCTGTTCATGGCAATATAATTAGTAAACAACTGTTAATCACATAACAATTTAAGTGCTGACCATAGAGCTTCCAACTGACCTCATTTCAGCTCTGTGTTTTACATCCCCTTTCCCCAGCACCTAGTGGTTATAAATTATGACTTTCTTCCTATTTTCTCGTGGCAGGACAGTTGAGAAGTTGATACTTACTGTGTGTTTAGGGTTTTTATGATTATTTGCTATGCAGATGAATTTCAAGATGTGTTCAATAAAACAGTTATTAGGATATTGGGTATTTTGATGCTACAGATTTTGTTACCGTATGTCTAGCTATTCAAAATGTTTTGGGGAGTTAGTATCCTCCAGAGCTTTCCCATCAGAATGAATCAAAAAATACACCTTTCCATATGAAGTTTACAACTGTGTTAGTATACATGTATATTTGTGGCATTTGGTCACCTGGCCATATGCATGACCAGATGTCATTTTTGGTTTTTTTCTAAAGAATCCGGTCCATCCTTTCTCAAGTGTTTTAGTGGAAGGATGATGCTTCTCACAAACCTCTTGGTTTTCAAATCAGAAATCCAGTTAGTTTCTTGGATCCGCAATGGTCCACGACCACAGCTTGACCTGCTGCCTTTTGCTGTCCTATGATCCTGCTCCATGGAAGTTTCCATCTCTCAGCATCCTGTGTGCCCAATCCTAGGTTCCTTTCTTTGGATATATCTTTCTGAATTGAGTAACATTGGTTTATACGGCAGATTAAGTTCTGCCCTTTGACAAGCATCATGGCTGTACTTAGCATACATAGTTGCTGGCACTGCCATTTATGTTAATTAAGCCACATACAAGAGAAAGTTACCAGTGGTATATGCCGGTGTCAACGTGTTAAAGGGTCCACTTGAAAGTTATGTTACCCTCCCTTTTTCTTTCTCCTGAATCACAGAAAATATTTGCAGTTAAAACATCAGATAAAAGCATGATATCTAGGTTGTATAAAGTACATACAAAGATCACCAAAGAAATATCCAAAACCCCTATCAAAAAATGCAGAAAGGAAATGAGCAGACACTTCTCTGAGGAAGACCAACAGACAACCATCAGACACATGAAAACATGCTCAGCATCACTTATCATTAGATCACTCCAAATCAAGACAGCAATGAGATACCATCTCACACCAGTGAGACTGTCACATATCAAGAATAATGGGAATAATCTATGTTGGCTGAGATGCGGTGAAAAAGAAACTCTCCTTCACTGCAGGTGGGAACATTGTCTGGTTCAGCCCCTATGGAACACAGTATGGAGGGTTCCCAGTAAGCTTAACATTGAGCTTCTATACAACTTAGCAATTCCACTTCTGGGCATCTACCCCAGGACATAAAAACATTCAAAAGGACGAATTCACATCATTATTCATTGCAGCACTCAGTAAAATAGTTAAGATTTGGAACCTAACTCTCTGTCTGACAACAGATCAACAGATCATAAAGATGTACTCTATATACACAGTGGACTACTATACAGCTGTAAAAAGTGATGAAACCATGCAGTTTACTGCAACAAGGATGGAACTGGAAGATATCATGATTAAAGAAGTTAGCCACAAGTAGGACAAATACAGGATGATATCTCTTATATGTGGTATTTAGAGTAACTGGATAAGAAAATGCAGTGGTTTAACGGGGGATGCCTAGATCACCTTTGGCCCCAGAGAAGGAAAGAAATAGAGTGAAGGGGAAGGGGAGAAGAGAAGAGATAGATGAGAATCAATGTGGGTAGGGGTGAAGGGGATTCAGATAGATCAGTGATACTAAGGAATGATAGAGCTAAATATCCAGACCACAGAGTCAGCAACACTGGAATTCAAGACCCAAACTTTAATAACCAAACTTAAAAAGTGTCTGTCAAGGTGGCAAGCTGAGATGGGGCAGCTATAAAGGAGAGGGAACCTGGGAACACTGGTGGAAGGAAGTTGACAATAGTGGCGGGTCGGTGATGGAACACTCTATGCCAGAAACCCACCTGTGAATAACTTTGTAACTCACAGTACTCTAATAAAATAAAATTTGGGGAAAATACAGGAGCTGCTGATGCCAAGTGAGTTGTTGGTCTTGGTACTTGGAGTATCAGGACCTTCAAAGCACAAGTTCATGGGGACTTTAAAAATCAAAGACTTCTCCTGGTGGCTCTGAGCCCTGCACAAGTCCTTTGCATTCTCTGAGTCTCTTTGTTTGCCTTCCAACTTCATTTCGTCCTCAAAAGAATCTGTAAGGTAGTATTATTAGGTAATTTTTTAGAATATTGTAATGCTTTGTGGCTGAAGAAACAGAGAAACAGCAGATAAGGCATTTGCTTTGAATGGTTGACTGGAATTCAATCCCTATTACCATATCTGGTCTCCTAAGCACTACTTGGAGTGATTCCTGAGCACAGAGCCAGGAGTAAACTCCTAACACTGTCTGATGTGGCCCCAAAATAAACAAAATATCTAAAGTGTTCTAGAAATGCACAGAATAGTTGATTGCTTGCTTCACTCCCCACTTTGCTTTCACCTTTTAATAGGTAACTCCTTTTAAGTCCGAACTTAGATCTTAATACATAATGAATTTAAATCAGGTCTAATTTTTTAAATGCCATAGGAGAGCATTAAACAGGGAAAATCAGAAGGAAATTTCCTTCAGGGATAGTTGTCTTTTATTTTTTGATCCAGTTTTATCTTTCCACTTTTTTAATTTTATGTAGTAACTAACTCTCCTAATTTTTGAATACACCTTGATTTCTTACTAATGAGAAATAGAAAAAGTTAATAACCCTAAACAGTTATGAAAATATTTATGTTCAGAGGAAAGTGTTCTTTTTAACTGCTAGGATATTAAGATGTATATCAAGGAGACAGACTTTAGTGCTTTATATAAAAATTACATTTAATCCATTAAATCTATTAAAAGGGGCACATAGTTAGAAACAAATGTTATCTTTTAACTAGAAGCTTATCCCATACCAAATTTTGTTTATTGTTTCATTTGCCCCATAAAGCATATGTGCTATAATCTATTTTTAATGTTTTGCAGCATATTTATAAGGTGAAATTATGCATTTAAATCTATGGTATGTGTTTGGAAACCATCTGTTAGAACTTACTGGAAAATAGAAACTTCATTAATGTGTTTTCTTATTTAGGTGGCCTAGCCGTGTCATAGTATCCTTCCCTACATATGGCTGAAAGCCTGAGAAACTTCACTGAAAATTCCTTCTCCTGTATTTTCTCAGGGGAGTTCAAACTTGAATGCTTTATCTTTTGTCATCTCACAGAACTGCTCACCAGAGTAAGCACGTAGGAAATACTAAGCAAAAGAAAAGTCAAGTTTTTGTTAATTTCACATTTAAACTTCAGGATACATTAGATAAAAATTCATTGTCCTGAGAGATCGGTTCTGGTTTAACATTCACTTGCGTGTTGAAGAAGGTGAAGAAAAGAACGGAGTCCACCACAAAGACTGGAGCCATTACTGAGATGAGGAGTTGGACCTATGAAATGAGCAGAGCAGTTTAGCGCAGGAGAGGGTGATTCTCACAGTGTTCACTTTGACCTGATTCTGGCAGTTCACAGGTAACCATGCCATGGAAATGATTCTACTTATTTCTCCTGGACCTCTGCCTGCTTAAAGATGAAGCCATTGTTTCATATTTGCTCTCTCTTCCTTCAATTTTTCTCCTTATATTAAAATATTCTTACCCTTTCTAAAAGTATATTAAATCCCCCATTGTCATAATGTTTATGTTTGACATCAGTTTTAAATAGTCCCTCAAATACAAAAGAAGCTGTTTAATTGACTTTCTGTAAAAGATTACGTCCAATGGGGAGAGAGACACCCCCAGCCTTGAACTCTGAGTACAAACTCCCTCTTTACTTCAAAACCATCTACAGAAGAAAAACAGACAGACCTTATGCATGTCAGTAATTCAGATGCTGTTTCATCACTTACATTTGAAATAAATATTATTATACCATTATAATATCATTATATCACACAGATACGTGTGTGAAGATGCTTTTAAGAAAGTACAAATTGACGACAAAGCACAGCTGGGTTCTGTTGGTCCCTTCTTGTATGTCTTAAATTCATATTTTCATGAGCTTACTCAAATCAGGAAATGTTTTTCTCTTGTTTTCATTTTAAACATTCAGTTTCTATATTCTGAATTTTCAGGGGCAATTTAGTGGATTTATAAGTTGAAAGGAAGGTGAAGTGTAGAAATGCATTTTACTTACACAATAGGAAGAAATAGTCAAGGTTTTAAAACTGAAACACAAATAGTTACTCAAATAGTGAGGAGCAATAATACTCACTATTGATTTGAGAATTGTTTTTAACAAGCCTTAACCAAGACTTGTGTTTTCCTCAAGGTGGTATAAATAAAAACTTGTTCTTCACCTATTTTTTAAATATTCCAGACACCAAAACCAAGTGAAACCAAATGAGGTCTAGACATAACTAATGGAAGGGAATCCTGGGGTCTGCTCTTCCGACAGCAGGTCAGGACTAGGCAGACTCACACCATGCGGGTCTGTCCCAGCACTTTATCATTGTTAGTTGAGGTGAATTATCTTGATATTGGCTTCATTAAGAAAAATATTACAGGGCCAGGGAATAGTCCCGTGGGTTGGTGTACATAAAGATATTCAGGGATACCCAGAGCTACAGCCATCAGTGTTTGGGGAGCCAGGTGGCACAAGGAATTAAACATGGGCCAGACACATGTAAGTCACATCACTAGCCTTAACCCCTGCATTCTCTCTGGCCCCTAAAGCAATTTTCGATTGAATCATAGTGAGGTACACAATTATAGAGTTGCTCACGACTGGGTTTCAGTTATACAATGTTCCATCACCTGTGCCTTAACTGCTGTGCATTTCCCACTGCCGATTTCCCCACGCCCCCAACCCACTCCCACCACCTCCCTCTCTTTCTCCCTCTCTCCCTCTCATGCTCCCAGTAGCTAAGGGGCTACTCTTGGCTTGGTGCTCAGGAGTCATTCCCAGTGCTCAGGGCTCCAAAAAGCCCCTGACCTCAGGTGGTGTTGAGAGCCACAGATTAAAATTTTTCAGACTAAAGCAAAATTTTATGAAAAAAAGTTAAATAAGAATTTAAATAATTCAAAATAAGTGACTTCATTCTTTCCTGTGTAATTGAATTAGAATTCTAAAACACATTTATGCGACCAAGATTGCTTTTTTAGGATGTTCTTTTTTTGTAAATATTTTGATCACATGAACATTTTTATGATTGAGGCATGGACTCCTTAGAACTATGGAAAGCGATCAAAATCCAGATCTGTATCCACGCATGCATTAAGGAACCTTTCTAACTACAGACGCCAGTTGCCTAGTGGGCTGCGTCTTTGCTCAGCCTTAGTCATTTCTCTGGAGGATTCGGCAGAGGTCGGGGGCCATGCCGGCTCCCAATCAGTCCTTGTACTGATTAGCAGCAATGAGAAGGGATGGAGCGAAGCAGGGCAGGAGAACTGCAGTTCTACAGAAGGGACCCTTGACACTTACTCTCTGATCTAATTGATCCTTTTGTTGTAACTCTGTGTCTGTCATGCGATTGATTTTTGACTGAGCTCTGCCTTTACCAGTAAGGAGGAAGCTAAATTAACCATTAATCTGGTCTCGCTTTATTTCAGTTCTCTTGTTTTGGTTAGACCTCCAAACTATCAGTCTTAGAAAGAGAAGCGTAGGAGCCGGAGCAATAGTCCAGCGGGTAGGGAATTTGCCTTGCAAGCAGTCGACCGAGTTCGATCCCCGGCATCCCATATGGTCCCGTGAGCACTGCCAGGAGTGATTCCTGAGTGCAGAGCTAGGAATAACCCCTGAGCATTGCCAAGTGTGACCCAAAAAGCAAAGAGAGAGAGAGAGAGAGAGAGAGAGAGAGAGCAGCGCAGGCAAGGTACCCTTCCATGACCCCAGACAGTCCCCCTTAACTGGCCCTAGAGGCTGTTACTATTCTAGATTTTGTTTTGCTTTTTTTCTTTCTTTTGACCATAATTCACCATATTCTTGGCCACCAGATAAGTGGAGCTATATACATGTTTCTCAGGCACTTGAATTCTTTTCACTCATGGCATTATAATATTGTTCTCTAATTGTATGGTATCTTGTCTGGAAACAGTGCAGTTTCCCCTATTGGTAGATGCCTGGTTGTACGCATTTTGTCGGAGCTTCTCTGACTGTTTGGCTGTAGGTCTTCCTGTTAGATGAATAGCTAGAAGAGCCAGGAGACAGCTCCTAGGACTAGCCTGCATGCCTTGCCTGGCAGAGGCCTGAGTTTGATGCTTGCTATCACGTGGTCACACAGCCCACTGAGAATGACTCTTGAGCACCAAGGCAAGAAAATCCCTTGAGCACTGGAGGGGTGTGACTCTCAAAACCAGGGAAAACTAGGAGAAGAATTACTGGCTTGTAGGCAGACTTGTGAATTAGTCTTACAGGAAATCATCAAACATTTCCCTTTTGTAGTTAATAGCATGTTAAGCATGTTACACCCCTCTTCCATCTAAAGACTTCTTTTTTCTTTTTGTCTTTGCCTACTTTTTGTGTTACCCATATTTGAAACTTCTATCCATTCCCTGCTATATGACATGACTTTCTAAAGTGCCTATAGCAAGCACAACTATATTTTTAAGAATTCTTTAGTTCATTTGAATGCTATGAATTACTCTGTGATCTTGAGGTGTTTAGGTCTGTTTTGAAAATTAGGAAGTGAGGGTTCTTTTCAGACTCAAACGGTTGATTTGGTCAGGATGCTAGACTTCAGATGCTGAACAATTAAAGAGAAAGATTTAAGTCGGAAGGTCAGGAAAGATAACTAAGAAATGATGAGGCTTCATGACACTGGAAACTTACGGTTTTACTAGGCCTAGTAACTAAGTTATTTCTTGCATGATTCATTCAGGAAACATTTTTATTGTGATTTTCTAATTACTGTCTAGCAGAATGCTTCTGTCTTGATGGACATGGTCATTGTGGGCTGCTTTTGTAACTGTCACTAGTAATGCAGCAGATATGATGAGCAGCAGATTTTTAAACTGGGTCTCAATTATGGCTGCTGTCTGGAGCTGGGAGTCAATGTTTGAATAAATGACCAGGTCTCGGATTTATATTGTAAAATGAACAAAAATTGAGTATGCTAGAAAGTGCAAGTCTAATGCTCTTTAATTTTCAATATTGGGGATTTTAAATAAAACTGAGTCATAATTTTAATGAAACATTAGGGGATGGAGAGATGATGCAGTGATAAGGTGCCTTGCATGTGGCTGACCTGGGTTCGATCCTCAGCACCCCATATAGTCTCTTGAGATGCCAGGAGTGTCCTTGAGTGCAGAGCCAGGGAGACAGCCCTGAGCCCCGCCAGGTGTGGCCCAAAAACAAGAAGAAAAAAAGAAATAATGAAAAGAAAGAGAAGTTGGTGTTTTCATAAAGATCTGTACAATTATTTTATGCAATTGTAAGAATTAGTAAGCACCAGAAAGTATTTTATTTATTTCCCCCATCATAATATTTGGGAAAACTTGTGTCCCAAGCAGTGCTCAGAGGTCATAGGGCCATTCTCAGAAGTATTCAGCTGGGGGTGGAGCAATAGCACAGCGGGTAGGGCATTTGCCTTGCATGCAGCAGACCTGGGTTTGATCCCTGGCATCCCATGTGGTCCCCTGAGCACCACCAAGAATAATTCTTAAATGCAAAGCCAGGAATAACCCCTGAGCATTGCTGGGCGTGACCCCCAAAGAAAAAAAAGTATTCGGCCAACCAGGCTGGGCAGACTACTGGTTGGCACTGACTTGCCAGAAATGGCCAAGGTCACAGCTGGTGTGCTGGGGCGGGGGTGGGGAGCCTCCAAGGCTACACCCCGCAGAGCTCAGGGAGCCCGCATGGCGCTGGGGATGGAACCATGTTCTGCACATGCAAAGCAGGTGGTCCTGACCTCTGCCTCCTCATCTCGCTCAACGTTATTTTTACAAATTACAGTACAGTAACACAGCCAGAGCACCCTCATGGATGAAAGCATAAAATAACCGATACTGGGAAGCTATATTGGGTATATATTGATCTTAATGCTTATACCAAGTATATTTAGAATAACAGCAGCTATAAACATGTACATTTAGCTGGCCATTCTTCCCTATGCATGAAAAAAAAATGGGCAGCTGGTCCAGATCTAGCTCTGGTTGTGGTGTTGGACACCCCTTATCCTTCCACTTAGGACATAGGCATGTGTGTTGCTTTAATTGGTTGGATCATTACTGAGCAGATTGAAGTCATAAAGACAATGAATCATTAAAAACAATCCAGTTTTCTTAAGAATGAAGTCATTTGGTTTCAATGATTATGTGATTATGAAAGGTATAATGTCTCTGTGTTCAGAAGGAAAACAAATAAAGGAGTCTAATTAGGCGGTATTCTCTTTTACTATTGAATATAATGGGACAAAATAAAATATTACTTGTTTTCAGTGTTTTCCCAGTTTAGAAAATTGTATGGATCTGGAAGAGAAACACATGCACACACACGCACGCACACACACACACACACACACACACACAATGAGGAACACTGCTTTTTTTGGGCCCATTCCCAGAAGTATGGTAAGAAATTAAGTGATGCTGAAGCACAGATAAGTTGACAGTAAAAATAGTACCTTTATCCTTCAAGACAATCCAGAAGAAGAAATGCTAAGTCAGTTGCTGCCCTGGTCACTGCCAGGTCATTCTCTAAGCTTGCAAAGCTGCTCCTGGCTTCTGTTTCAGACTCAGTGGGAGTCTGGGGGACCCCACTCACCCAGAGAGGCCAAGCCCTACAGCACTCTCAGGTGATATCCATAACCCCAAAGCTGCTGGGATGGAGAGCAAGTACAATGGATAAGAAACGGAATTTGCACACTACTGACCGGGTTGGGTCCCTGACACCGCCGGTGGTTCTCTGAGCCCCTGAGCACTGTCAGATATGATCCCAAAAAGCCATACTAAAAAAAAGTCTGAGTTTCATCAGTAAATGCTCCAGATGAGAGCCTTGTACTGAGAGTATACCACCTACATGGCAGAGCCTGGCAAGCTACCTTGTCATATGGACCTCATTCCCATGACCTGAAGGAATGGTTTGAGGCTCTTCCTGTTTCTGGAGTGAGCAGATGCCCTTGGGCTACATTTGCTTGCAACAGGATGTATGGAGATGTTACTGGTGCCTCCTCGAACAAATTGATGAACAACAGGAAGACAAGTGATGCAAGTGTGAGTGTGTATGCATGCATTGCTTCAAACAAAATATTAATTGAACCAAAATTGCTAGCATGTTCCATGCTGGATATATTTCTGGATGAGATGGGTTGATTTGGAAGTAATTTTCTAGCTCCTCTTGGGACCAAAGTCTGTTTGTGTGCCGAATTGTGCCAAGACTTACAGAGGCTCTGAGCAAGATGCTCTCTTGGGAGTGCAGTGAAGGAAGGCAGACTCTTCTTTGACTTCCCTGAACATTTAGAAAAGAGATGGGGAGGTACGTGTTGGCTAAGTTGAGGTGGTGCTGAGAAGAGAAGGTTCATCCAGCCCTTTGGCCTCCAAATAGGATGGCTTCTTATGGACCAGGAAGACAAAAAAATAGATGGTAGATGGAGAGGTGACCCATGGAGAAGGACTGTGAAGCCCGACGTGCGTGAAGTGCCTGTGGAGCTCACTCCTGGCATAGAGGCACACACAGGACATGGGCTTGGGGTTATAGGAAGCCAGTTCCCTCTGATTGGGGTCTTCTCTCAGGACTAGACTCCATACCAATGAACTTGCTCGGACATCCCATTTCTTCAGATGTGTCTATAACTATCCCTTCTCTCTTATCAATAAATCTAATGACTAAGTTGGTTCCAGAAAAGATTTGTACAATGTATCTGAGTCAAAAGGAGAAATTTGTTCTGTTTAGAGGACCCCACTCACCCAGAGAGGCCAATACTGTAATACTGTATTACCATTACCAATTAGTTGATCTAAGTCTCCTTCACAGTTTATAATTCTCTCTCTCTGTGTGATTTACTTCGAGATATTTACAAATATATCATTTTTTGTCCATATGTACATGATTTGGGAGTTCTTATGACAGTTGATCAATGGCATTATAAAAATAGATTTCCTCTATCAACAAGGAGCTCTAACAAGAATTAGTGAGCTCAAATGACAATAAAATGTTTGACTAAAATATAGATTTTCTGTAATCAAAGGTATTTGCATTAAATTACAATAGGACAGGATAAAAGGCTATTTCATGAGTGAGTGGGTAGTGATATGGTTAATATAATTCCAGACAATTTAAATTATGTACCGTCAAAAGTTGTGATACACAGCTTATACATGGGTGAACAGGCAGTTGGACGTGTAACAGCTGAAATCTCCTAGAATTCATTCACAGGAAAGCAGAACCTGTCCAGCTTTGTGACGTGGACCTTAGAGCTGCCTTCCCTCAGTGAATCCTCAGAATTACAATGCAGGTACAGTGTGCATGTCACAGGGACAGACAGTGGCTTTGAGATGTCACATTGCCAAGTGCAGTGCTTTGATTTGGATTGAGCTCTATCAGTCCTGCTGCTGGTAATAACCAACCACTCAGCCCTTCCAACGGTTGGTTTTGGGGGAGAATGTGCACATAACCAGGGAAATAATAGCTAGCAGAGACCAGCCCCCACGGTTCAGGAGAGAGGACACAGTGAAAATGAGGTGGGACTGTTTTTCAAGTTCCAATGACAACCTTGCTGGCTTAGCCTTGCCAACTTTCTCATGGAGAGGATTTTGCTTTGAGGCAGAGACCAAGTCAAGGGAACTAAGAAGTAGTAGATGTGGACATATGTTGATGGGAAGAGTTTTTGTTACCAAGGCCCTGGGAAATCTGCAGTGATGATACCTAACCAGCAGATCACCAAACCAGCTTGATTCCGCAAGGGTAATGTTGCTCTGATGTGTTTGTAACTCTCCTTCTCCTCCATAAAATGTATGATTTGCTCAAACCAGTTTTTCAGTGGCTTGTATAAACCCCAAATCACAGGGGATACACGTTTCTCAGTAACAAGCAATACCAGCTGTGAGCGATGACTTTAAATGCCTGAACTTAGGTGACTATCACCTGATGGTCAAGCATTTCCAGTCTATATTGTTATAGGAGTTGAACTCCCAAGCAATCAATCCTGGAAGTTTCTAGAATGTCCCCAGCATGAGATGTTCTTTGCCACCCCACTTCCCCCCCACACACACAGAGTTCTCCATCTGCCCCCTTGAGTTCTGAGGAGCCTTTGATTGGAGACTACCATCTCTAGATGATTTCCCTGTGTGTGCCCAAGTAAGGAATTATTCCTTCCAAATGAAAGATAATACATTTTCACAGCTGCGTTGCTTTTCAAAGTGTGTATGCCCAGCTTGTTCTCTATGCTCCACAATTCTGATCTTATACATATATATTGTATTTGGAGGGGGCATGTCTTATTATTTACATTGAAAATAAAAGACAGGGGGGGGGGAAATGCTTGCAATGGGCCCAGATGTTCTTATTCTGAAAGGTCTTCCAACCATGAAGTTAATTGTTAACCTTGTTTCATATGAAGCATGCTTTGAAGAGCTCAAAATCAATATATATTTTAGTGTTCTCTGCAACCCTAATTCAGCATCCCTTTTCCTGTTATAGCCCAATGTCTAGTAGGCAGTAAGTACACACTGGCTTGTTTGTTTTAACAAAGTCTATAAAATGCATTCTAAAATGTTATCTATCAAATCTTAGTGCTCTGTAGACTTTAACCTGTTATATTAGAATTACCACTGGTTCTGTTGCAGAGTCCCTGCCAAATAGCTCTTTAGTAGTCCAAAGACCTTTGACAACTGTCGTTGAAGAGATTCAAGAATCAGAGCATAATAAAATTTTTTATATTCTCCTTTTAACCCACTTCTTTCCCAAGAATCTGGAGATTGCTTTGCATTGTACTGCTAGTTAGCAAGGGACTGCTGAATTTGTGTATTTTAATATGGAGGTCTTCACTTTCCAACTTTATAAATCAGTCTCACAAAAATTTTTTTTAAGATTTTGAGTGTTTGAAATCTAGGCTTGGTGTTTACAAGATGGATATGCTTCAGATTTGTACTGACAGTTGTTAAGTAATTATTTACTTTCAAAGGACATTGACCACTTCAGGTATTTGCATTCCAAATCAATAACATGGAGCCAACACCTTAATCTGTTATGTTTGTATTAAAAAAATAAACTTAAGTTATTGATGGTGGTCAGTCTGTACATATTTTATCTTAATTGATTGAGGTACTATAGTTTGCAATGCTGTTAATGATGGTTTGATGTATACATCATTCCAGCACCAAACCCATCACTGAGGACTGTCTTTTCCCAAAAAAAATCCCTAAGGTCCCTCCTTTCTCCCCCTCCTCTCTTCTCCCCTCCTCTCTCTTGTCTCCTCTCCTCTTTTCTCTTCTCCTCTCTCATCTCTTTCCATCCCTTCTCTTCTTTTCAACTGCTTCTTGCAAATTCAGCTCTGTGGATCAACTCTCCCCTTTATTACCTTTGAGTCCTTGGTTCTATTTTACTGTGTTTCTTTAGTACCACATATGAGAGAAATCATGCTGCATGTGCCGCTTTCCTTCTGAGTGTCTTTACTCTGCATAATATGCCAGAGTTCCAATAGCATTACAATAAATTACATGGATTGTCCTTTCTGTGTAGTATTCATTGCATATCTATATGGTAGGGAACTCTTTTAATTGGTAGCTTAGTTATCTGTTGCTTTATATCAAAAGACCCAAAACACAGTAGCTTGGAGTGATGCTCCCTACCCCCATCTTCTATAGATCAGGAAACTAAGGCATAGTCACTTGCTTTAGGATCTGTTATGAGCGGAACCCTGCCTCACTAAAGAGTCACTTACTGTCCTTAGAACCCTCTGCAGCTTAGGCTGTCACAGCATTTGGAGACGTGGTCTCCAAATCACATTGATGCGGGCATGTACACCATGACTTGCACTTGTGTGGCCCACTGGAAGGCATCGTCTGCTGGTGGCCCAGCTCACACTTGGAGATATGTTGGAAGGCTGTTACCAATGGCAATGATTACTATTAGCTAATAACCACCCTTCTTCGGAAACAATAATGCTGATTATAATATCATATTATAACGCAATAGTTTGGTGCCATCTGATAAATCCAAGCACTTTCCACGGAGCTGTCAAAGAGGGGAGAACAACTTGCAGCACCTGCATGAACATGTTAAAGAGGCCAGCGAGGGTAGGAGCAAGAGCGCAAGAGTGGTTTGCTCCCCTGCCACCATAGGGTCCGCAGAGCCTACAGGTGTGGCAGAAAAAGGCAAACAGACCATCAAGTTAAGAGGTGGCTGCAAGGGTGGATCCTAATCCAGGATGGCAGTGATGAAGGGACTTATCCAAAGAGAGAGGCTGGCGACACTCTGTGTAGATGGGGACAGGTGAGAGAAGGGGGCGCCTAGACAAGCCAAGTCAAGAGGACTCCTAAGAACCCACATTGTCGACCCGGGGATCTCATAGTCAGATCCCACAGGACCAGGAGATGACATGTCCCTTTTGTTTCAGCCAGACACTCTGACTCTTGTGACAGGCAGGCAGCCTGTCACTGGCTGTAGCTCTCTCCAGGGAGGCTTGACCAGGCAGGCTCCATCACCGAGCCCGCCCACAGCTGTGGGTTGGGTTCAGCTCTCTCATGGCAGGCTCAGCTCTCTCATGGCAGGCTCAGCTCTCTCATGGCAGGTTTAGCTCTCTCATGGCAGGCTCGGAACTGAAAGTCCTCTTTTCCTTGTCCACTGCTGGGAGAGCATGTGGGTCTCTCGGGGCCCTAGCCGGCTCTCAGCACGGCCACTGGCCCACAGCAGGAGGAGCCTGGATGTTCCAGGATTTCAGCATGGACTCTCTAAGGTGACTTTGCTTCTCTAATCCTACTGCTGGAGTGACATTTTGGGTCTTGCCCAGAGCCGGATGAGTTGCCAAAAGGTGGGGATCTTGGGGGGGTGGGAGGACACCCCCACCCCACTTCAGGGCTTTCTGCTACATCTGATCATCAGAGGGCTGTCAAGTTTGCATAATCTGCATTTACCATTAAGTTTATCTGTGTAACAGAAAAATATCAAAGCATGGGTAGGGAAGTGTCATGTGGTAATGCTGTGTAGTTTGTAAACCATCTCTTTTCCTTATGGTGGTTAGTGAGTCATTATTTCTAAGTGCTGACACTGGATTATATAACTCAAGACTAATGCTAACAACCTGTATACAGTTACAGTTAACACAGCTGAAAGAAGCTTAAGGAACATAAAGTCAACAAATGGCTCTAGGCATGGAGTATCCCCTACATACAATTTTCTTTAATGAAACAGACCTAACTGCAGAAAGTCTAGAGACTATACTCATTAGAGAAACTTCTGGGGATTTTTTCTCTATTTGTTTTTGAGCCATCGCCTCTAGTACTCAGAGCTGAGTCCTGCCTCTCTTGTGCTCAGGAATTATTGCTGGCACACTCAGCAGACCATATGGGAAGCCGGGGATCAAATCCTGGTCAGCCAGGTGCAAGGCTACCCTACCCACAGTACTACTTCTCCCGCCCCAACTGGCTATTCTTTTTATCTTTGTTTTTCCTGTACATTCTAAAAGTAAAATTGTAGACAGCATCGCATTTTATCTCTAAAAATTTTGGTCCCCATTTCTTCAAAAGCACATTTGGCTATAGTACATACTGTGGTAGCGACACACAATTAGACCAGCAGCTATTGTGTTTGTGTGTCCATTCATATTTACGTTTCCTGCATAGTCTCCAAAGTGCCTTTTTAGTGCTGGCTTGTACGAACTAGGATTCAGGGCCATGTATTCCATTTAGCTTTGATTTTTCATCTGTTTCTTTCATTAAGCCCAGTCACACCCTCTGTACATTCACTTGGTGAAGAAGGGGAAATACAGGTTAATTTTATTCACTTTTTAATTTTTGCTGGGAAGGGTCATACTCTGACCAGACTTGTTTTTTGTTTGTTTGGGGGCCACACCCAGTGGTGCTTAGAGATCACTCCTAGTGATCCTCAGGGGACCATATGGCATACCAATGATTGAACCTGGATTGACTGCATGAAAGACAAGTGCCCTACCCACAGTACTTCAGCTCTGGCCACATTCAGTCTGTTTAACAGAGGTTTTGTGTTAATAAGAGACTCACATACAACTAGATCATGCGGTGGGTATTACTGTTGTCATTGTTTATACATCTAATACCATCCACATCAACACTATTGTAGCTATCTAAACTACAGTGAATAATTCATAGTCCTAAAAGAGAAAATAAAGCTACTGTACTAAAGAGAAGTTTGAATTGGCCCCAAATGATTGAAACCAAGTCCTGGATAATTCTGAAATGCATATTCCATACTTTAGAGGAACAAGAATAAGTCCAAAAGATAGCTTTAAATTTCTACTTCTCTCCAGGTTATTTTAGTTTCATTTTATGGAAATCATTTTCAGCTTCTGTTCCTCCCTTTATTAAAAAGTGTAAGTAATTAAGCACATTTTTGCAGAAAGGATATAAAGGTAAATTTCACATAAGGAAGCCAAAAAGCTTTAGAAAACAAACTCAAGTTCTTGCCTCCAGGTAGTTTTTCCCCTTGCTATTATTGTTGGGCGTGGAATTGGCACTTCCTAGTATTCTGTCTGCCGTTAATGTGAGTGATAGTCTGTTTCTTATATATGTTATGTTTTTGCAGAACAGTGTAAACCAAAACCATTACCCACTTTTCCCAGAGTTACTGAATATAAACAATATTTACAACACATACCTCCAATTGCCGTGGAGTAGTCTGTGGAAGAACTGAGTTGGTTATAATAGTAAGCTAAAACGAAAATAACGTGCTACCTGATTATTTCATCCCTGGCTTTTCTTTTAATGGTATTTACCTTAATAGAATTTGAAAAAAAAATTTAAGTATAGTAATTTTATAGGAAAACTTTGACAGTTTAAGTTGGCAATTCCAAATCAGCCCACTCATTGTGTTCACTAAAGTGTTCTTCCAAAAATAAATGAGTAGGCTGGCATTGTGTTTTAAACATCAAGCTCATTTTGGTTAATTATATAAATCTAAAAGCCACGGACAAGGCAGCAATTGAGCCTCACTAGATGATGATCAGTGGAATTGTAAGACAGCTTGCTGAATGGTGCACATCAGGCTAATAACCTGAGTGCTTTGTGTCCAAAAGGACAGCGCCTGGCAGAGCGTCAGATAGGACGCCTTCCTGGCGCTTTAATGAGGGGCTTGGGCAAGCTTGCAAAAGAGGGTCCAGGGTTAGACTCACTCGTTACAGCTCTGATCAGAATTCCCAGCTCTGATCAGAATTCCAAAAAAGTAGAAAAGAACATGGTGACCAGACATGGCTAATAAATCTCTGTTCAGCTCCAGAAGATAGGCATGCAGTGGCCTGCTGGGCCCTCCCAACATGCTCCTTATCTTTTGGTCTTTGTTGTCATCAAATGAGAAGCCACAATAGATGAGGGTCTCATTGGAATTAGTGAAAATGAGCACTGGGCCACAATTGAACTGAAATACAGCAGTATAAGGACAGGGTATGGGCAGAATTGAGAGCCTCTGAGTCTTTATAAGAAAAGAAGAAATTATTTCTCATTGAATCACGGTGAATGAGAAAGTTGCAAAGAGATTTGTGCTTGACTTGCAGACATGCAATGTCCCAACACGGATCCCGTCTCCCGTGTTTGCAGGTCCCCTCCCCAGCCCGCCTCTGTGGTAGCTCCATTTCCTTTCTGCGATTGCCCGAACCCTAACCTATGGTCCCACATGCACCCCGCTTCTGTGGGACGCACATGCACCCCGCTTCCTACTGAAGACCAGTTCTTCTGCTCTTTGTTTCTATTGCCTTTTAGTGTTTATAATCCCCTAGGAAGAGTCAGAAAAGATCCAGGCTTGCCTCATACATGATTGTAAAGTAATGACAAATGACATCAGTTGATACTGGTGTCACTGAGTTCCATTGGGGGGACGTGGACGTTGATCAAAGAGGTTTAATTCAATCGAGTGCTCGTAAGATTGGACATGGGTTTCTTGGGTCCTATCTGCCTGGCTTGTACCAGGACAGGGTGATAGGTGACACTTTAGAAAGCTGCTCAGACAGATTTGTGATCCCCTTATCTTTGTTGAATGCTCTCTGATTACTTCTTAGATTCACTGAAGAGCACAGCCCTCCTTCACCCTAGCCCACCAGGGCAAACCCAGACTTATTGTTCTAGTGATTTTATTACATGATATGACATCTTTGACTGGGTTTCCCACCCACCCCTGGCCACCAGTGATCAATATGGTCCTAGGAAGGTCAATACAATGGTTAGCCATGAGATCTGGAGAATACTCTGTAGAATCTAAACAATTGATTCATAAAACCATTCTCCTCAGCTCTGTAACTGAATTTTTACTGACTTAACTATTCATGAGCAGTTGGAAGAAAGTATCCCAAAGACAGCAGGGGCTAACTTCAAAGTCACATGCAGCTGAGGGCTTTGGTTTGCTCTATTACTATGTTGACTGACTTTATAATGTTATAATAACTTAACATTCCAGATATCCTATGAAAATCGTTTCCCTGATCACCACAGTCTTTGTTAGTATTTACACAGCTGGCAGAGACTTGTACAGCAGAATGATTTGGCTATGCCCTAGCCTGCCATGTCTCTTTCTGTTTGTTTTGAGGCCGCACCCAGCTTCAGGGCTATTCCTGGTTCAGTGCTCAGGGGTCATTCCTGGCAGTTTGTGGGGGCAGCTATGCGGTGCTGGGGATTGAACCTAGCTCCCCTCATGCTGCATGCAAAGCCTGCAGTTGCCTCTTGCTCCAGCCCTGCAGTGGCCCTTCAAATAAAGCAGCTTTTCCAGTTATTCCTCATTACCGCATTGCTTCCCAGCCCTCCTCTGTGAAACATGAAGCAAATCTAACACTTGATTTGTTTTTGATCCTCTTAAATACATGCTCTAAAATCATTCTTGGGCCAAAACACAAGGGGATGTTTTCCCTCTCCAACAAATTCTGTGAAGCCTCCGTGAAGCAAGCAGCATCCCACGCTTGTGAGGTGGAAGTGGAGGTGAGGCTGGCGGGGATGTCTTCTGTCCCTCTGCTTTCAGCTCACAGCATATTTGATTGTGGCTCAAGTTCCCTTGCTCGCTGCATGTCGGGACCTACGGCTGTCCCCGCCTGTGGAGTCTGCATCAGAAGAGGCATCTGTGTGCCCTCCGCCTTGTCTGTAACCCCTACTCTCCTGCTTCTCCCAGGGCTACCGTGGGGGCTGCGCTGTGCCCTCAGTCTGTGGGAGTCACTTTGTTCTGTGACCCAGGCTGACAACCACAGAGGAGAATACTCAGTGTTTTTCTTTCTTGTAACAGCAATCCTTCCTCCATAACAGCTGCAAAAGAGGAAGAGATGGTTCCTTCTGGGGTCACCCCAGCCCAGCCTGGATTCATCTCACTTCCTTTGGTGTCTTCTTGGCTGCAGGGTAAACCCCTGGCTGCCCTGGCCCGAGGACGCTGGGCTGACTCTGAGCTCACACTCAGAAATCGGAGCTCTGGAAATGGATGAGGATTGTTGAATGTGGAGAAAGAGAGGGAGAGTTGGCTGTGCTGCTCCGGCGCTGGGGTCCCGTCATCACTGCCAGCCATCTGCTCAGCAGCCTCGGGAAGTAGCTATGGACCACCCGTCCTGGGTCTGGCTGCTCAGCTGTGTAATAGCAACAAGCCTTGGTTGTAGGCAGCTTGTTGACAGAGTGAAGTCCAATAGGGAGCCAGAGCCAAAGAACAGCAAGGAGGGAGTTTGCCTTACACATGACCGACCCAAGTTTGATCCGGCATCCCATATGGTCCCCTGAGCGCTACCAGGCATAATTCCTAATGTAGAGCCAGGAGTAACCCCTGAGCGTTGCTGGGTGTGGTCCCTAAAAGAATGAAGTGAATAGTGCCTGGGAAGACCCGTGTTCTCCGAACTTTAGGTTCCACTAAAGTTGAACTTTAGATTCCAATAAAGAAATGAACTCAGGTTCATTTCTCCCTCTCCTTGGGCACCACTTTGCACCGAGACCTGGTTACTTTCCCACTGTCCAATAGCAGATTGTTCCACCATGGCAGAAAGTCCTCACTGAGCTCTGCGGTGCGTCTGTATCAAGCCCCTCAGGGACCTGTTCACTTTCCTTGCACGTCAGAAGGTTGAGATCATCAGAATCTGACAGTAAGACAGAATAGCAAAGGCTCCTTCAAGCCAATAATTTACTGGATTTGTCACCAAAAGATCCAAATCTCAGGGCTGGAGAGAACTCAACGGGCTGAAGACAGGCTCTGTTGCAGGAGATCACGGCTTGATTCCCCTGTGCCACATGATGCCACCCTTCCCCCATACACTGATGGGAGCAACCACCAAGCACAGAGACAGGAATAGCACCTAAGTACTGCTGCAAATGTCTGTCTTCTTCCCATCAGTAAAGAAAGACGTCAGTTTGTGCCTCTAGGAAAAATCAAGGTCACACTGGTTAGGACTTGTCTTGTTTCTGCCATTAATCATCATTGAAAATTGGGAGACCTTCATCGCTCCTTTGCTTCACTCATTCACATAGTAACGCCAAGAACTATGTGTTAAGTATTAGTCCATGCCAGACGCTTTGCTCGATGCCCAGTTATAAGACAGCAAACTGTTCACTCTTGGGAGTCAAGAGGCTGCCAGGGGGATCTGTGCAGGCAGAGAGAATGTGTGGAACACCAGTGGAGAGGAGTGGGCTCAGACTGCCCTGTCCTGGGAGGCTCCTCAGCCTGTCTCCTCCCGGTCACCCCCTCTGTCTGTCCAGCCTTCTCGCTCACGGGGAAGGTACCTGATCGGGAAGATCAGTGTCGCTTTCCCCTAAATGAACTGAGTTGTTAGGAAGCACCTCAGACAGTGGCTTGTTCAGAAGGGCTCGGGCCCTTCTATCATGTTGGCTGTCCCCTTTGTGGCATGAGTGTTCACCTCCTTCTAAATTTCTATCCAAATTACCTGTAAAAAATCTGAGTAATGATTTACTAGAAACTGATGCAATCAAATATGAATTAATGAACTAAGTTATTGGTTGTCCAAACTGCAGTTAGGAATTAACCAAGAATTGCCTTAAAAAGTTGCTGTTTTTTAATGGTATAGATTGCCTAATTTTTTAGTGTTTTTCCTGCTATGCTTGAAAATAGGTCCTAAGTGCCTTGTTGTTGTTGTTTGTTTGGAGGCCACACTTGGTGGTACTCAAGACTTACTCCTGGCTCTGTGTCTGGGGATCAGTCCTGGCTGGACTCGGGACTGCTGGGGTTGCCCACATGAAAGACAAGAGTCTTAACCCCTGAATCGTAACTCTGGACCCTGTCAGTGTCTTTATTTATTTATTTATTTATTTTTGCTTTTTTGGGTCACACCAGGCAATGCTCAGGGGTTACTCCTGGCTCTGCACTCAGGAATTACTCCTGGCGGTGCTGAGGGGGACCATATGGGATGCCGGGATCGAACTCAGGCCGGCTGCATGCAAGGCAAATGCCCTACCCACTGGACTATCGCTCCAGCCCCTTACCAATTACTTTACAGAAGTGGGTGAAAGAGAAAAGACACCAAAGATGGCTGAGTCTGGTTCCCCCTGGAAAATGACAGTCAGTCCTCTGCATCTGCGCTTCTGCTACTCCTAACATCTGCGGAGTGTCTGCCCAGATTCATAAAACCCTTCATAGCAGTCACACTAGGGAAAAAAGAAAGTCTTGGGTTCCCCATTGCTCTTTACAAAAGGACCCCTCAGCCTGAAGGCAGCAGCTTACATCTCCAGGGTGATAAACCTGGCATCGGTTATTCCCAAGTTTATGTCCTTCCAGAAAGCCTCAGTCCTTCTGCAGTTATTTCTCTAGAAGTGAGGCAGATCATGGGTACTCATAGCCCTGATCCCTTGGTTAGCTGTCATGACTCAAATGGACTTCGGTGATCATCCTCTTGTTTAAGAGTCTGTTTGCCCCCTGCGCTGTCTCCTTCAGAGTGACCCAGCCGTCCTGATCCATGACACCCATCAAAGGCTGCATGTTTGTGCTCGGGCGCAGGCAGAGTATCTGAAAGGCATTTTCCTCTTGCTTTTCCCTTCAGCTCTCTCTCTCACTCCTAATCTCGTCTCACCCTTTTTGCTGTATCTGTACCACAGATACCTGGCACATTCCTCGGCAGCTCCTGCCCCCTTGCTAGCCCCTGTCCACCCAGGTCTTCCCGTGCCTGCTGCAGCCCTGCCCTTCTTCCTGAATGCCTGGCTTTCTGTCTCTCTCTGTGCTTTGTGGACTCCTCATCAGCCCTCCTGGTTCTCTGTGCTCTACTACTGCCAAGGGCTATCCTGTCCCTTTTGGTCTCTGCTCCTCTCTCCTCACCGTACGCTGTGCTTCATCTGGTGCTTTGCCAGTTTCTCTCACCTTCACTTGGTGAAAGTCCTCTCTGCTTGCTGCTAAATTGCTCAATGTGGGAGGGAGATCAGTGTGACTTAGCGACTCTGGTCCTTTTGACACTAGAGATTGTTAGTCTTGCCCACAATATTTATCTTGAGTAAATTTCCTTCTGCTTTTCTTGGGACATAAAATGACTCTGTCTGTTTCCAATGATCTGATTCTGCCATGTGGTAAACTCATAATCTGGAAGAAAAATCAGAGAAGTTCACAAAGCTTTCATGCGTTGGAATCTTACCTGTATGCCCAGGTTCACCTCAATCAGTGTTGCCTTTAAGATGAATTAATTGTTTCTGTTTGGTTTCATACATTATTTCTCTGTGGTTTGTAGCATTGACATTACTTTATGTTATTTTTTTAAATAACATTAAGCAGTGCACTGGCTCCCTGTGAACAGCCGCTCAGAGGCGCCCGGGAGGGGTGGGTTCTCCTGGCCCACCACCCAGCGAGCCTCGAACAACCAGAAGACCCTCCATGAGGGCCCCATTTCCAATCCGACTTCTCTCATCAGACACCAGCAGACATATCAGCGCTGGTCACGAGTCACCTGAGCGTCTTCTTAAACCGCCAGGTATCGGTCAGAACTCAGACATGGGGCAGAGCTGCTATGGCTCTCCTGTACCAGGCGCTGAGGCGCCGGGAGGTGGTGGGTCTAGCCTGCCACTATCCCAGAGAGCCCGAGCCAGAAGACCCCCACTCCGAGGGCCCCATTTCCACACCGGACTCCTCAGACCTCCACCCAGAGACCAGCTACAGCGCCGGCGGGGTAATAAAGTGGCGAGGTGCCCAAGAGAGTACTGCGGCAGAGCTGGAAGACCCGTGTGTTTTGATATATGCAAATACCAGTAACAATTATAGACCGATGGTTGGGGCTCTTTATGTTCCTGGAGCAAGCAGATGCCTTGGGCTCTACTAGCGAGACAGGACATATGGAGATGTTACTGGGTCCGCGAGCAAATCGATGATGCGGGAAGCAGTGATACGTATTTTTTAAAAACCTGTATGTGTATTTTTCTTTTTAGTCCCTTAAAATGTCAGAATCATCTTTCAGTCTTCCTCCCGCATTTAGCTGGATAGTGTTGGTGCTTGGTGGAAATGTAGCTAGACTTAGGCAGGAGGTAAGAAGAGTGCAGAGGGGCTGGAAAGACAGTGCAGGCGAGTGAGCTGGCTGCCTTGATGCTGGCTGACCCTGATTCAATCCCCAGCACTTCCAAGGGTCACTCCTGAGCACCGAACTAGGAAGGGTTCCTGTGCACCTCCCTGTGACATTCAGCCCAATCAGAAAGGAGGTGTAGTTGGGAATAATATAGAAAATCAAAATTTAAAAAGTACTGCCTTCAAACAATCTCTTCATAAGGTATACAAGGTTGGAACTTCACTGTAGGAGAGAGAAAGCATAGACCATTTCTCAGAAAACCCTGGTTCTGAAGTTTTAAATTGCATAATGACTGTTAGACTTCTTTGCCATACCAAGTTTTTAATTTTGTGATGGAAATTGTAAATAAACATATAATAATAAAGGATGCTATATAAATGTAATCTGAAAATTTGTTATTGGCTCCCGCTGAGGAAATCAATGAACAACGAGATGTCTAGTGATCTAGTGATCTAGTGATATAAATGTATTCAAAGTCCTCTCGATTTTTTCATCAGTAAAAGATGAAGAAGTCTTTGGAATAATAAAGAGAACCATAGGCAGGGCTCAGCACTCTTTAAGCTTGTTTCAACAAAATCTCACTCACTGTCTGGTCAACTACAGGCACTAGATATACAGAGAGAAATGGGGGACGGGGAATTCTTCCTCTCATTTGCATCCCACATTGGTCCAAGTGGCTAATATCAATCTCTGTCCCCTCCTTCAAGTCATTCAGCAAGGACACAGGAACAGCCTAGAGAGGTCAGAGCTATGGTCACCTGAACTGGAGGCGCTGCAGAGCCAGGAGGATACAGGCGTGTGTGGGGATGTAGAGGTCGAGTGGGGTCCAAAGGGAAGCTTCTGCCTGGTCCTCCAAGCCCTGGAAATCAGTTTCTCTTTTTTGATCCTGGCGTTCCCCAAGCAGCCTCCGCCCCTTTCTCCCAAACACCTTTTAACAACCGCAGATTAGCCAACAAGGGGAGTGAATGCTACTCTAAGCTGCTTTTCAGACTCTCCCGTGGGCTTTGCAGAGAAAATGCCATGTCTGGCGCCGCTTGCTCTAAAATAGAGCCGCTTCTCGGCGGTGATCCACTAGATGAGGTGAAAAGCCCTCTCTATTCTGAGTTCAAAATACACTGAAATTTTCTTTGTTATCATTAGCATTCTTTGGGGTATTGCTCATACATTTCTTCCTTAACCCTTCTCGGTGAACAGGTAACCGTGTTTATAAGCAGCAAGACTGCAGAACATGTCAGCTTTATTTCTCCAGGGAAATAGGATCACATTAACTCTGATAGTAGTTAGCAAAAAAAAAGTGCACTTCAGAAAAAATTTTGAGGATCCATTATGTTTTAAAATTTCTTCAAACAGTCATTGGAAACTAGTCCCGTAGGAACTAGGTGAAATTCTGTTCAAGGATAAGTTTATCTCCTGTTATTAAGTTTTCATTTTTCTCTCATGTAAACAGATTACTTAAAAGTAAAAATAGGATACCTTTGCCAGTTTGAGACCAGTTAAAGTTGCCCACTTTACAGAGTGTGGTAAGGAATGAATGCACGTGTGATTTGATTCCAATTAAATTCTTAGTTTGCCCTAGATCAGGGATAATGGGTGGATTTTATGTTTATGTACAGATTTGTTAACCTCACGTTGCTTTTTATTCTGAACCTTTCTGGTTGTTCCTCTGAGCTGGAAGACTTAGGGCCTGACTTTGCTCATATTTTATTTTTTGAATCGTTAGTCATGGATTTTTGGAGTGTTGTTTCCTCTTTCCATGAGCCTGGCATAAAATGCAGAGCTTTGATAGTTACCACCACTTCCAATAACAGGAAGAAAAGGAATTAAAGATTATGCTCATTTAAGGTTCTGCTCTCTACCAAGTTGTGGCCTAATTTAATTACTAATTTTGTTGAAGAAAAATGATTTCTAAATTTTTTACCATTTCAAAACAGGAAGATGGAGGGGTTGGGGGAGGTTCAGCTTTTTCACTAGCAAAGAACTCAGTCATGATATCTTGTCCCCATTTACAGTGCTTGAGTTCAGAACTCAAAGAATTCAAAGCCAGATGGTTGATTTAGGACCAGAGCAATAACACAGCGGGTAGGGCGTTTGCCTTACACGCTGCCAACCTGGGTTCTATCCCCAGCATCCCATGTGGTCCCCTGAGCACCACCAGGAGTAATTCCTGAGCGAAGAACCAGGAGTAACCCCTAAGCATCACAGCGTGTGACCCAAAAAAGCAAAATAAATAAATAAATAAATAAATAAATGAAAATAAATAGAAAAACAAATAAATAAAAAAGTCATTCTCATCTTTGTTAAAGAATATATACTAGACCACTGTGTGTGGTATGGAAATACAGTATTTAGTATCTGCTTATGTTATATGTGCAACGGGTTTTAAGTTAAAGAATCCAGCACACTTCTCATCAGAGGAAACTTTGTAGGAAGTTGCGCTTCCCAGCAAACTCATAAGGAAAACTGAGCTCTCTGGAGGTGTGAAGGATCTGTGACATGGTAAGGGAGAGGAACTGGGCATTTGCCAACACTTGGAAAAGGCCTGCTGTTGAAGTGGTCCTATGTAGGGTCCCCATGCTAGTGTGTGCCAGAAGACCAGGGGCCGCTGAACATTTTACATGCCACATACAGCAAATCTGAAGGCCAGCTGTCTTCAACACCTACTTGACACTTGATTCTTTATGTTCCTCGCAATATTCTCTTATGGGGGATTTCCTTCAATAATGCTATTATGTTGCCTTGAGCTCCATCCGGGCATGCTTGGGCCCCATTTTTCCTTAGAATATATGCTTTTTCCTCAGGAAGGTCAGTTAGACATTTATTGTCAGAAGTTAGGAGGCGGCGGGACTTGGTTCTTTGCTGCGATCCTAGAGGTGTGCTCTTCCATCCACCCTCTCCACAGCCTGGCCTCGCAGTTGGCCCTGGGCTGGTCCAGGGTAACCGCTGCCCCCGAGCCAGCAGGATATCTGGCACAAGAGCGCTGGGCGGGTGAGGCCAGTGGCAGCAGCCTTCCTATTATTTTTGACCTGGGCACCATTTGTAAAACTTTTCTTTCCTGTTATTCACTTCAGCTTTACAACACACATTAAAAAAAGAGCTGTTAAGTGCCAGGACAGTTGAGGTAGCTTGAATGCTTTGAGATTGAGACATTTATAGTATTATAAATGATAAATATTATAAATATTATGCATATTTATGATATGTTACACTGCATTATAATATTATAGTATTTAAAATTCTGTCGCCTGTGTGTCAAAGGATGACTTCTGCTATACAATGATGATTCTTATCAATTTCTTAAATAAACCTTAGGGGCACTCTCTGGGGAATTCTTTATCTTGCTGAATATTGCAGTCACAGACTGATTGTTTTTAATTTTAGAGCTGGAATTTAAGCTTATAATTTTTGATAGCATATTCTAGATTTCTTGCTTAATAATGACAGGGGACCGTGACCTTGGCGTGATTGGCCTACGCACGGTTACCTTCAGGGGTGTGATGTTTCAAAGCTAGTTCAAAAGTTATCGTGAGTTTTCATTGTGTTTCTAAATGGAAAGCTGGCTCCTAGAGAGAAAGTGAGATAAATGCAGTTCAAGGGGTGTTGAAAAATCTCCAAAGACACAGTAAATCACGTTCAGGCTTACTCCGTGCTTGAAATAACAGGCCAACAAACATAATCCGTTATTTTGACTAGAGTGAAGAGACAGCTGTCAGTAATCATCAAAGACATTTATCACTGGGTCATGGTGTTCTGTGCATAAGTTGGTGCTCCATTATTTAGTGGGAAAGAACAATAGGAGCACCGACTATCTTCCCTCAGTCCCCTGTGCCTACCACCCCCCATTTCTCCTGATTAGACAATGGGAAATGCTGGTGCTCTTTTGAATGATTGATAACCCAAGCCCTCCATAATATTACTAATTATGGAGAAGGAAGGGGCCGTGCCCCTGTTTCCATCCAGCTCCACTTGCAGAACCGTCCCTCTTATGTAACTATTGTTCCCAGACCATAGTTTTATCTAGTTCAGGGAAGGCATTCTGGGCCCATGGCCATCCTGAGGAAGAGTAAGCCCCCTGTCCTTGTATGACCGTGGTGCATTCTTCAATTCTCTACTAGATCTTTTTAGCTTCTGGCAGGTGTCAAAGACTCTTTGGTCTTTCATTATTATTTTCTGGGATCAACTTCAAGATTGTTAAAATAGAAATCTTTTTAGGCCATTCCATTAGAATGAGTGAGTAGTTTAAAAAAACACTGCCATACACCCACAGGTACGTAGTTCCAAATGGGTGAGCAGCCACCATGACGAACTTATGTGCTGACTCTCATTTCTGCTCTCAGTAAGAAATCGGCAATCAACCAACTAGCTCCTCGTCCTCTGGTATACCCCCGCTCTGGGCCATCCCCCTTCCCCAAATGCACTTTTTACAATAGGCTCAGCTAGAGCATGTAACTTGTTCCCAGTAAGAACTCCAGGATTCTGGGGAGGCGATGCTTTCTGCTGGCTTTACTCATTGTGCATTAGAACGATTTTACACTCAGCTTCAAGGAAAAGGGGGTTAGGTTAATATTCAAGTAGCACTATGGCGTTTCAGGAAAAGAATGATTCCATTAGTATTGTTGTGATCACACTTCCTCTTGGTTGCATTAAGTCAGTTTTCCCTACTTCCGAATTGTTCATTGCATTAGGAATAGTTTGCCATTCCTTGGTATCAGTGACTCTTGCAAAACTCCCTGTTTGTTCCTGTTGTGTGAATGGCATACAGCAATATTACTTTCGCTTTATTCCGTGTTTTGCATAGTTTGTGATATAAGGTTAGCTTTCAGGAAGTTTTAATATGATGTAAAAACTCTCCTCTATCCTTTCATAATTTAAATTTTTAGAACTGAAAGTTAATGAAAGTTTTTAGTTTAATTTTAGACCTTCACAAACATTCTTACCCTGCACAAGTAGAGTTGTGTTTTCTCCTGACACATCCCTCTTTCTGGCATCAACTCTTTGTCTCTACCCTGTTCTAATCTTTCTCATTTAATGTGATTTTAAGTACTTCGATTAATATATGTCTTCTCTTCCCAGAAGATAAGCAGTAGCCTTAGATGCATACTTGGGAACTATTTTCTGTCCAGCTCCAATTCATTTCTGTTCTTGTTTCTCCCATGGAAATTGTTGGTACCATTTTAGACAAAACTTGCATCTCTTTCCCTTCCTAAGACTCCAATCAATCATTGACCATTTGTCTCTGAACATATCCACCCTTCAAAGCAGTTCTGCAATTCCCTTCAAAAGCTTCCCTGGATCCAGAGAGAGCATAGCACAGGGGCTAAGGCACTTGCCTTGCACACAACCAACCAGGGTTTGACCCCAGTACTGCATATAGTCCATAAGCTCTACCAGGAGTGATCACAGAGCTAGGAATAAGCCCTGTGCACCACTGGGTATGAAAACAATAGTAAAAGCAAACAACAGCAAAGTACTTTCCATATCAGAAAGGTGCCATATCTTATGATGTCCATTTCAGTCTTAAAAGGAATCACTTCCCTTTTTCCTCCTCGTCTGTGTTTCTGTGTTAACTTTGTTCCTCCCCCCCTGGGTTTCAGCAGCTACCACCTGGTCATGCTGGCCTCTTCAGCCTTTGCCATGCTCTTAGCTGAGCAGACCCAGGGGCAGGGCGGGCTCCAGTGCTCCCCTCCCACGGCATGTTGGATCGACCCCAGAGAAAAGGGGGACTTTTGGCACCTTAGAGTGTATGTGGTTGTCGGCACAGCTGAGTACAAGCCAAGCCAAGCAGCCTTGTGTGTCTGAGTGTCCACAAGGCAGGGGGGATGGGGCTGCCGCTCCCCATTTCCCCCAAAGGCTTGGGCCCAGGGGTCTCAGCTCCGTGGCGGTGCCTCTCTCACACATACAGGCTCGTTGTCCAGCTCCCTGCCTCTCCCATTGCTCTTGCTGCCCATGACCATGATCTAGTGACCTGGGTCACCTTTCAGAGCTGTTGACTCAGAAGTCACCACCTGTTTTGGGAGCACCCATCACCACAACAGCACCCTGGAATCCATTTCCTCTTATCCTGTTATCAGTTGGATAGTTTGACTAAATTCAGGGGGTTGGAAATACGTACCGAGATGCCATCCCACTTCCTGAACATAATTTCAACATGTTATGAAATTATGTTCATATAATATAATCATATGTGCATATTAATTAATTAATTGTATAATTATATGTGCCCACTTTCTTGAAAGCCCAATAAAATTTGCCTAGAATCATATATTTGTGTGTGTGTGTACATATCTGGCTTGTATCCCCACAAATGGAAAAGATTTGACATTCTTTCTTTTTTTTTTTTTTAAGTGGAGTTACTGTGAGATATGCAGTTATAAAGCTGTTCAGCTGGTAGGTTTTAATCGTAGTTCCAACACCCCGTCCCTCCACCAGTGCACATTTCCCACCATTGATTCCAGTTTCCCTCCCATACCCCATCCTGCCTCTATGGCAGGTACATTTCTTCTCTCTCTCTCTCTCTCTCTCTCTCTCTCTCACTTCTTCCATTCCTCCCCTCCCTCCCTCTCTCTCTCTTTCCCTTCCTCTCTCCCCACCACCCTATCCCCTCTTTTGGGCATTGGCTTGCAACACAGATACTGAGAGGTCACCACGTTTGTTCCTTTGCCTACTTTCAGCACTTAGTTCTTATCCAAAGTGGTCATTTCCAACTCTCATAGTGGTCACTTCTCTATCCCAACATCCTTCTTCCCTAGCACATGAGGAAGAACTTCCAACTGTGGACCAGTCCTCCTGGCCTTGGTTTCTACTGTCCTTGGGTCTTAGTCTCATACTATGTTTTTTCTTATGATATTCATTTTTGCCTCCCCAAAGCATGTCCATCACGCCAGCAGTAGGGGAAAATCATGGTGATGATTCCCACATGTTTTGGCCCGTAGGTGGGCCAGCACAGTTTGACTCTAGAACGAGAGCCATGTTCTTGTTCAGTGCAGACCAAGAGAGCCACCAGTTTTTTTGTGGTGCTAGAATTAAGCCAGGGAGGTTTAGTGAACCTCACTTTAGGATTTCCCAGATCCTGACAGAGAGAAGGGGTGAGCTGTGTAGGCACTGGGACCTCGGCTGTTTGAGCGGGTGGCAGGAAGATGTCATGGAAGTGAGAGAGCAAAGTGACTTGGGAGCAAGCTGTTGCCAGAGCAGTCAGGGCAGGCGGCAACCCCTTGGCCCTTCTCCACAGACTATTCCCCACTTACAGCTCCAGGAGACCTTTTTTCTCCATGAACAATTTCCCACCAGCAAACATTGTCGCCTTGGCTTTGATATCTCTGCCCTGGGCCTTGCTTGAAACACAATTGTCATCTCTTCTCAGATCTCTTGCAAAAGGCCAAAACCCAACTTAATTTTTTAAAGCTTTTGATAAAAGCTTTTGTAACTTGCTTGCAAGAACGTCAGGGAAAAGATAAGAGTTATTTGGGTATAAGTTAACAATTGTCTTTTTAAGTGGAGATTTTTGTAACTTTGGAAGATAATTAAACTGAGCATTCAAGCAGGGAGGAAGAATGTGAGAATTTTTATTTTATTTGACCAGCTCTGTCGGAGCTCACAGAACACGGGAGAGATCGGTATACTTAACATCAATAAACTCCTTGGGAATTTTCACACATACACACATGCAAAGCACTCCCCAGGACTAATCAGTAAAGCTATGCATTTGAATCCTAATTCAGACATCTGGGGACCCCCTTCTTTGTTCCCCATGATTCTCATGCCGTGGATTCATTTGTAAGAAACATGTCTTGTTAAGTGAACATAGCAGTGCTCATTATGGGTTTTTTGCTTGCTTTGGAGAAATGACTATTTTAAGGAGGCTCGATTATATTTTTGTAAGAGGAAAGAAAATAGCCTACAATTGTTTCAGAAGCATATATATAGTATCTGTGTCATGTATAATATTATCTATGTGTATTCCTTTAGTTTCCATCTGGGGGTTTTCTGAGCTGATTGCGCCTCTAGCCCTACAACTTAACTAGATCATGATCTCAAAATGCCAGGGATTTTAGTGCTTGTGATGAGCTGATAGGTGTCAGGGGGCCGGCGTGCCTGGCATTTGCTGGCTTCCAGTAGGGTTGGTCGCGGCAAGAGTTGTTTCCCCCTTTCCCCTCCCACCCCCGGGGCCGGAGGTGGGGGGTTCCAATTCTTCTCTCCCAGGATTGCTGCTGCAGGAATACAGCAATGCAGCCTATATCTGAGAACCAGCAGCAGGCAAATAGTTTTTGGCCAGCCTTCCTTATTCCAGGCTAACTACTAGCAAATATGGGTCTTGTAACTCTCTGAGCCGTTCTTATCCCACACCTCTGAAATGGTGGTGCTTTCCTCAAGGAAAAATCTGTATGAGTTAGTGGGAAAGAAAGAAGTTTTTCTTTAGAGCTGGAAAGAGGAGGTGGAGAGCTTGTAGAGAGACTAAGTGTTGGGTAGCTGTTACGTTCTGTGACATTCCCTTAAAGGGAAGAGAAAATGGAGGTATCTGGAAAAGATGGTGGCGAGTACCTTTCTTAGATGTGCTTTGATGTGCCTTTTCTCTGAGCCACGTGGCCAGCTCTGCGTGGATGTGACCTCAGGCACTGAAGGACAGCCTTTCTGAACCTTAGGCTTCAAATTCTTTTGCAGGGAGGAGATCAAAGAAACAGCCCCAGTACTTCAAACCCTGAAAAAACAAAGACTGGAAAAAAAAGTCCTCGGATTCTGTCATTGTTTGCATGCGGTGTCCGAAATGAACATAGTTTAGTTTATTAAAATCATTTTTAAAGCTCACATTTTTGTTTAGAAAGAACAGTAAAGCAAAATTAATCGGAGAAAATGAGAAAAGTATGTGACAGGTTTTTTTGAAAAATATTTTCATTTTAATTTTGTCATGAGTTGATCACCAGTTTAAAGTATGATGGAATTTCAGAGCTTTAGACCTCTAACATGTAGAATTGTCACTATTACCCCACCAAACACTATGTGTGCACGCACATGCCCAGTGACCCTAGTTTGCCTCTGGAGTACCATTATCCAATGCTGACAAGTCATTCTTGTTTGATGATGGCCACCCTCAGTATCCACGCACAAGTCTTTGCTTTTCAACCAATAAGGGCAGCCTTGGTCTTTATATTTGTGGCTCCCAGAATAACCACCGTTGCCCAACACCAGGGATAACTCACCATTAAGAGTACCCCATCTTCTCAGTACCTCCTTTTCTTCCATCCCATCCCCATTCCCTGTGAGGACCACAATTGTCTTCATTGAGTCGAGTAATATAACGAGTTTTAAAATAACGCAAGTGAATGGAGAAAACATGGCAGCGGAAGGGAGCTCAGTCATTTGGGATTGGGAAAAGGAATGACTAACGCAGTAATGCATTGCTACTCTCAGGCCTAAAGTCACCAGATTTAGGCAAGCTGTAAAATGAATAAATAAAAGAATGAATCAATGAATGAATAAATAAAGCATTTTTTGTTTTTTTTAATTTAATATTTTTATTATACCACCATGAGATATACAATTACAAAGATGTTCATATGTGGGTTACATCTTACAGTATTCCAGCACCCATCCCTCCACCAGTGCCAATTTCCCACCACCAATGTCCCCGATTCCCTCCCCCTTCCCTAGCCTACTTCTATGGCCAGTTTATTATCTCTTTCCCTATTTCTCTTTCTTTCTTCTCTTACACATTGTGGATTGCAACACATACATTTAAAGGTCATCATGTGTATCTTACTGCCTGTATTTAATGTTTATTTTAGGTTGGTATTAGCACTTTTGACAATTATGAGCACTCTGTTCTCTTCTCTGTCTTACCTGACCTCTGACTCCTACACGTTTGTGTAATTTTCACCTTTGATAAGACCTCCTGATCCATGTTTTGCCTAACCTTGGATATTGGTATATGTGTATATGTCTATGTCATGCAAATAAATGCAAATAATTTAAAAATTAGACTGTTGTACGAAAGACCCTGCTTTCATGTAACTATAAGAAGTTCCTGATCTTTATAGGTCAAAAATAAGTTAAAAAATGCGCTCTCACATCTTTGTAATTATATATCTTATGGTGGTATAATAAAATATTAATCAAAATATTATGAAAAAATGTGCTTCTCAACAGCTGAATTGCACACGCTGTGATTTGGGGGGCATTTTATAAGAGGGGCACACACAGAAGTTAGTAGTGAGCATAAGAATCTGAACGGAAACAGCAGTTATTGGTCCTTGAAAACACTGGGGTGAGTAGAAAAGGTGCCTCTGAGTTTCCCTGCAGACTTGGTCTACACCTAAAGGTTAGTAGCTACACCTAAGGGTTAGTAGCTAAACCTAAGGGTTAGTAGCTACACCTAAGGGTTAGTATCTGGCTGCTCCAGGTGAAACATCAGCTCCTTCCATCTGAGGGAGGTTTGCTTGTCTTTTCCTTTTTTAGTTTTAAGGTTATACCCGGCAGCACTCAGGGCTTCCTCCTGGTGTTCTGCTCAGAGATCAGTTCTGGCAGGCTTCAGGGAACCCTATATAGTGCTGGGGATCCAACCTGGGCTGACCAGGTGCATGGCAAGCACTACCCACTGCACTGTAATTCTTTTTTTTTCTTTTTGGGTCACACCCGGCAATGCTCAGGGTTTTCTCCTGGCTCTTTGCTCAGGAATTACTCCTGTTGGTGCTCGGGGACCATATGGGATGCTGGGATCGAACCTGGGTCTGGCATACACAAAGGCAAATGCCCTCCCCTCTGTGCTATCGCTCCAGTCCCCTGCACTGTAATTCTTGATGTAAATATATACTTGACTGTGCAGATGTTTTCATGCTTCATTGTTTCCGTGTGTGTGCTCACATGCACGCACATGCCCAGTGACCCTAGTTTGCTTCTGGAGTACCATTATCCAATGCTGACAAGTCATTCTTGTTTGATGATGGCCACCCTCAGTATCCACGTACAAGTCTCTGCTTTTCAACCAATAAGGGCAGCCTTGGTCTTTATAGTTGTGGCTCCCAGAACGACCACCATTGCCCAACCCAGTTTTAAAAATGGACCAACGATCTGGCTAGACACTTCCCAGGAGATACACAGCTGCCTCAGAGGCACGTGAGAATATGCTCGTCACCTCCTTTGGTTTGGGAAGTGCAAATCAAAGCAGTGAGGAGATGTCGCCTCCGATCTGTAAGGATGACTTTCTCCCAAGACCAAGCTGGAGAGGCTGTGGGGAGAAGAAGGGGAGGAGGGAGGAACCACTGTTCAGTGGGAATGTAACTTTGTGTGGTCGTTATAGAAGGTAATAGGGAACACCATCACCCCAAACTGAAAAACTACAAATTCATATTATTGGCTTATCCCACTTGGGGATATTCGTTCAAAAGTAATTCAGAACATGAATTTGGAGACACGTTCTTCCAGGTTTATCACAGTATTCTTTATAATAGCCAAGAAATGAAAACAACCCAAAAGCCATTAATTAGCAGGATGAATAAAGATGTGCTAGATATACACAGTGGAATAGTATTCAGCTATTTAAAAAAAAATGAAATCCTGCCATTTGGAACAACATGGGAGGAAATAGAGGGTATTATTCTTAATGAAGTAATTCAGATGGAGAAAACAAACACCATATGAAATCACTCATGTGTATAAAGAGAATGCAAATAAACAGATGAATTAAGTAAAAAAAAAAGCAAACGTTTGAACTGTAACACTCATTAAGTGGTTACATGAAGGCAAGCAGGGTAGAGTTGCCTGAAGAAAGGGAACAATCATATGCTGAAGGACACATTGCCCCTTCTGTGGTGAACTTAATGTCGTATGTACGTGTGATTTAATGGTGCATACCTGAAACTTATGTAACGTTATAACACGATGTTTAACTTACATAATAGACAGGACAGCTCATGGTATTTGGAGAAATGTATCAGTATGTTTGAAAGGAACCTTTTTTTACCTGTTCATAAGCTAATTTGTGGATGGGAAAAGTTTATTTTAATAATATATTCCTTGTTACAGAAAGATTATTTCAGTCTGAGGCTGATCTGAAAGCAACCCTATAAAAATATCATGTGGTCATATTTTCAATGTTTTTCTGACTTTCAAGTATGAACTTTGATTTTTTCTCAAAAACTGACATATAAAGAATGAATTCATTTGATCCCATTAACAAAAACATTCTTTAACGTTTTTATGTCATTTTAAGTTTTTATTTTAAGTCATTTTATGTTATTTGGGGTATTTGGAGGGTGGTAATAATCTTTTTGAAAATGAAACATTGAGTAGATGTTAAGGAAAGCTGACTTGGTGTCAGGTCAGCTTTTAAAAAGTACTCTAGGGGCTGGAGCGATGGCCTAGTGGGTAGGGCTTTTGCCTTGCATACGGCTGGCCCATGCAGGCCCAGGTTCAATCCCCGGCATCCCACATGGTCCCCCGAGCACCACCAGGAGTAATTCCTGAGGGCAGAGCCAGGAGAAACTCCTGAGCATAGCCGTGTGTGACCCAAAAAAGCAAAAAATAAATAAATAAATAAATAAATAGATAGATAAAAAATAAATAAATAAAAGTACTCTAACACCACTAATTGTCATAATGCCATTAGTTTGCATTTTTTTAGAATGAGTGTAAACCTGTCACGGGCAGAGTTTTAAGCAGTAAAGGCTGACTCTAATATATAAAACCTTATTCTGCGGTAGGGTGATGAGAGTGTGTGAGTTGATCTTATGTACCAGTTGTGCATAGCAATAGTAATGGGTGAGTTAAATTAGCTGACCAGAGGCAAAACCATGGCTATGGAAAACTATTTGGGGGGGTAAAAGCTGAACTTGGACTTATTCATAACTTTTATAGAAAGAAGCCATGCTCTATGGCTCAGATAAGCCATAATCAAGAATGTTTTCCATCATCGTTTTGAAAATGTGGTGAACAGAAAAACAGGCTGAGAGCTGTAATTCCTAAATAATACAGGTGTTGGGGCTAGAGTCGGGCCAGCGCCCAGTGGAGGTCAGTGTCATATGTTATCTGCTTCTTATTCTAAGCATAATTAGCATCATATGGAAAAACTCAAGTCTTGCCTCCTATAGTATCTTTCCAGAATAAAGTCACTATAAATTAAACTCAGGACACTTTTTTAGTAATCTTCTTAAAAGTAGGTTATACACCTAGCAAGTTTTAGAGGTAATCTCCTTAAAATAAGCTTCATAAAAAGTGCCTGCCGTAGAGACAGTTTGTGGGGGAGAAAAATAAGGGGGAAGGGAAACTAGAGACATTGGTGCTGGGAAGTGTTCTTCATGGAGGGATGGTGCTGGAACACTGCGTGACGGAAACCCAATCAGGAACTGCTTTGTAATGGTCTATCTCACGATGATTCAAATACATATTTCTTCATAAAACATTATGTATGTATGTATGTATGTATGCATGTATGTATATTTCATGAAGTATTGACCCAAAACCTTGATTCTTTCCCAGGTTGTTCTATATACCTAACATAATGTTTATTCATTCATTCACATGTGCCGGTGACTGTTGAGGTCAAATATAATGAGAGTCATTTTTATGTACTTTCACTTGGACTGTTTTACTAGAAGGAGGACTTTTATGTACTTGCTTTTATGTACTTATGGACTTTTATATACTTGCTGGAGATGATGTGATGTTAGGTATAGTTCAAGATTTTGCATATGCTCAAGCAAATTACACTATCAGGTATAGTTTTGTGACAAAGAGAGCCTCCATGAATATGGAAACATGTTAGCAGAAAAGCTTGGGGGTTGTTTTTCACTTCGTGTTGATTTACTTACGCCTCTTACATATTCATAAGAAGGATCATCTTCAGATCAGTGGTGTCAACCGTGACAACACACCAGTGGTCAATCTTAAGCCTGTGCGCTTGGCTACGCTTGATCCTGTGGACGTTTTGTTAAACTCCAACTCAGCATTCTCTTCTCTGGCTTTTCTTCCTCAGTTACATTAGCAAGTTCTTTTTCTCTGCTTACCTGTACTTGTTAGTTTTCTGTGGAGTTCCATCTACAATCTTTTCTCTTCCTTTCTTGAGCTCTTACTTGCTAGGAATAATCTATCCGTTAAGTCGCGTTCCACTCTTTCTCTTGTTGAACATGTTTTTGTGTTTGCCCTCTCTTTGCTGGGTCTTTTTCCTTCCAGTTCTCCAATGTTGTATTCACTGTCCCTTCTTGTATGTACTAAAAGTCACCAGTCACTCTTGCAGTCATGGTGGCATCTTTTACCTGGATAGATTTGGCTCCCATCTCTTTTCATTTCCTTTGCGTGTTTTCCCGGAAGTGTCAGTTCAATGCTGTAGATGCATGTCTAGCTACTAAGTCTGTTGTTAGACCCTTAGTCATTTGCGCCATTCTCCCTGCTTGTATGCTGAAGGCAGCTAATTAGTTCTGGGTTCCCGTGCATTTTGTCCACAGGGCAGAGTTTACAGAACCCAGCTCATCTTCCCCATGCCTCATTCCTCTTCAATGCTTTCCTTCAGTCTGATTGAAATTTATTTTAAGCCATTGTTATATGGTGATTAATATTTACTGATTTCCGGATGTGATCTTCCTTATGCCATAGTAAAATGCATTAGATTAGAAGCCATTTGTAACCTTTGTATTCTCAAAAGGAATCTCACAAAACTTATGTTCTGGCCAAGAAATCAGTTGAGTAAGATGATTCATTGATAGTATAGTGACCATTAGTTACTTTTGACTATTTTGTTATTTTGTAGGAAGTATGGTTTTAATCTAAAATAATTTTTCCATTAAGAAAACATTTTCCATATTTTAATCAAATGCTGACTTGTCATCGTTTATATATAAGGAGAATATCCTTATTTTAAAATGGAATCCTACACATATATTAGTGTGGGCTTCAGTTGCTTGTGACCCAGAATATTTCCACCTTTTTAAAATCTTTTAAATAGGTTGCAGAATATTTTCTGCTGTGCTATAATTCTTTCTTGGTTGTAATTTTTTAAAAGTCCTTTATGTGCAAATTGCATTCATTTAAATGAAATTTAGAGCATAAAATACATAATCTCATTAAACAGAAGCACTCATAAATATTATTAATGGTATGAACTGACTGTTAGAGAAACAAAGAAATGTAAATTGGAAAGACTAATCAGCCATCATGGTGCTTTGTCATGGAAGAAAATTGAGTTGTGCTAGTTCTGTCCTTGAGTTTGCTATCAGGTAACTGGTTAGACCTTTATTCAAACAGCTGAGTTTGATGCATCACCAAAGTTAAAATGCATTAATTATTTATTTCCTGTGATCGTGTGTTACAAATCATTGGTTCAGAGGTTGAGTGTTAGAGTCAGGGAGGTAGTGGAGCAGGTAAGGTGCTTGCCTTGCATGCAGCCTCTCCAGGTTAATCCCTGGCAGTCCGGATCATCCATCGAGCACTGCCAGGAGGGATCCCTAAGTACAGAGCCAGGAGTAAGCTCTGAGCACCACCAGGTATGCCCTAACAGCTAAAAAGAATAATAATAAAATAAATAGGTTGAGCCTTTTTTAATGCTAGATAACAACTCGAAGATGAGTGATTCTTTTATCAGTAGAAACACCATAAGAAAATTTTTATTACAAGACTTATTCTCAAATATTCCCAAATGGGACAAAAACAAGACAGTTCAGGTTAAATAGTTTGATAAAATTTATACTTATGAAAGATAACATTTTTGGTTTTATTTTATACTCTTATATGTGTAGGTTAAATTAAGGATTTTAGTGCACCTGTTGTTAAAAGTTGAATTGTGTGGGGCCAGAGCAATAGTCCAGAGGGTAGGGTGTTTGCCTTGCACACAGCCGGCCTGTGCCGGCCGGGTTCGATCCCCGGCATCCCATATGGTCCCCTGAGCACTGCCAGGAGTAATTCCTGAGTGCAGAGCCAGGAGTAACCCCTGAGCATTGCCGGGTGTGACCCAAAAAAAAAAAAAAAAAAGTTTAATTGTGTTTGTGAAGTATATTTTTTGGAATGATCTCCTAAATTACTATTTTTCTAAACCTTGATACTCTATATATGAAAGAATATATGTTTGAATCCAAATAACCATTTACTCTAATAATCCAAATGGGTGTTCCTGCATACATTCTGCGGACACCAAGGTAACCATAATTCTTACAAGAAGTGCTCAGACTCATATGCCCAGGAAACACAGACTGTTCAGTAAATAAGCAACACAGCCCTTGCAATACCAATATTTGATAGTTTTTTTTCTGCTTCTTACCAGTGTTCTGTACACATGCAAATTAAAATACTAGGTAAAAGAAGTTCTAAACAATCTTGTCACTTGTCTTCCTGTTGTTCATCAATTTGCTCAAGCAGGTGCCAGTAACATCTCCATTTGTCCCTATAGTATGTTAGTATAGCCCAAGGGCCTCTACTCACTCCAGGAACACGAAGAGCCTCAAACCATTTGTTCAGGTCATTGGAATGAGGTCTTAAAAATAAGATGTAGAAAACTTGAATTATTGGTAGTGCTGCTTCGATCACTGCTATTGTTGATCCAACAGTACCACTATGTTTAGCATTTTTGTCAGCTTATCATACCACTATTTTTCTACTTACCAGTGTTCTATATACACACTTACTCTTTTAAAAGCATAAAATGTAGAAATGTGGAAAATGTGATACAGAAAAGTAGAATTATCAGTGGTTCCATTTTTTCAGACATTTTTTACAATTTGTTTAGAATTATTGGTTCACCAGTAGGACTCATTAGTAACCATAATTTAACTCTTACTGAATCTGTGCCCAACATTCTTCTGAGCACTCCATCGCATAGTGAATAATGTAACCTTTGAGAATCATGGAAAGTAGCACCTTTATTGCCCCTGCATTATGGGTGAGCTAAACGTCCAACAATAGATGAATGGATTTTTTAAAACGTGATATACAAGCATAGTGAACTACTACACAGCCACTAGAATAAGGAAAGTCCCACCCATTTGTGGCAACTTAATGCTCTCAGGGGACATGAGGGTGACCAAAAGAGCTGGAAAAGGACAAATGCAGTATGATCCCACTCATCTGTGGTGAATAGAGAGCCAAGTCATGCTAGAATACAGACCTGAGTGCCAGGTTTGGGGTGGGAAGGGCAAATAGATGCTTGGAAGTGACATGGAAACAGAAATGAAGGGCTTCAAACACGTGGTGCTAGGGAAGTGATGTGTGCCCTAAAACCATGACTTGCCTTGCTAATAGTAATTGACAGATTGGGGGGGAAGGACTGTTGAACTGGTGGTGATGTGAGGGTGGGGGAGAGGCCCCCAGGAACCATGGTGGTGGGGATGTGAAGTGATTTTTGCCATCAATACTAAGTACTTGAACACTATTGAGGCCCTCTTGTTTGAACTGTAATAAAGAATTCAACGGTTAAGTAAAAGTGATATGCATTTACATATATTATATCTGCAATCTTTCAATGAGTAATCATTCAATATTGTGGTTATAACATGATTTAAATAAGCAGTATCATACAGTACCAGAGCCCTTCTACCTCAGTCTGGTCCAAAACAACGGTAGGCAGCTCTTAATCCTAGTCTTACCTGTCATGTCTTGCTCCTTTCCAAATCTTCTGCGTGTTCTCTTGGCACTACTTGTGAAAGAGCAAAAGAAACTCCCTGATCCAGCCACTTGGCACAGCCTGAACTGCCTTAAGCCTAGTCTAAGCCATAATCATCTTCTGCCTGGATGCTTAGGAATCTCCTTGGCTAGTCCTCCCCCACTCCTCAGCCTATTTTTTGGCCACAGCCAAAGTCAGATATTAAAAATGTCCATCCGATTGTGTTGCATTTCTGCTCAAAACACTAGAACATTCCCATGGCTCCTGATGGTGCTTAAAATAGGCTGACAACCCTCCCCAACTTCCCCCACCCACCACCATTTCCTCCAGGTGCCACGGGATCAATCTTCCTGTCCCTTGCCACTTCACAATCTTGACTGAGTTTCGGCCACAGTGCCCTCTTTCTGTCTCTGGAACCTGTCCATCTATTCAGGAACTTTGCACTTGCAATTTTCTTTGCTTCGGTTCTTAATGTGTAATCCCAGTCTCCCCCTAGGGACCTCTCCAGTTGCCTCTGTAGAATCCTGCCCTCCCTGGGCCCTACCCTACCATTTCCAGTCTCTGTCCTTGTCTTCAGAGGACCTCTTTCACTAGCATAACTGATTTATTTAACTTCTGAATTATTTATCTTTCCCAGGAAAGTAAAAACTCTATGAAAATAGGGACTTACTCTTATTCATCTGGGTAAAACTGAGGAGCCTAATCAACAAGTGATTTCAGTACACCAGATTGATGAGATGATGGTGTCAGGATGTTTGTGCATTCTGGGTGCGATCTGCATATTCCTCCAAATTCTCACTCCACTCCACGGAGTTTAATGATGGCTTCAATTGATTGTACATGGACAAAACCATTTTAGCAGCTGGCACCAACTGAAGAAACGTATCAGATGAAGTGATATATACTAAGAGGCAGATTTATTTAAGTTGTATTGAGTAGTGGGGAAAAGAAGAAACTGTTTTTTTTCTTACAAAAAAATTAATGACCTCTATCTAGTGGGTCAATCACTATTGTTGCATAGTCGTTAGATGGAAAAATTTGCTTTTTATATGTTGCTGGGATAACATAGCTCATCGGAAAGTCTCATTGAACTAGCCACTTCCAGTCCTGAAAAAAAGGATGAGTAAAAAGATTAATAAAAATTATTTATACTGCAGAGATCCTTCTGATTCTCCCCTAAGCTCCATCATTTGGGGTGCAGACAGGTGGGGAAAAGAGCAAGGGAATATGGTCCAGTAACTGTTTTAGCTCATTGGCTCCAGCGCCCTCCAGTGCTTCCCCCAAATCATCATGAGCCTTTGACTGATGTCTTCAGTCTGTTTATTGACTCATTAGAACCATTATATTTGGGACTGGAGACAGATACAGCACTTGGGTTTTTCTGGGATACTTGTCTTTTTCTGTAGAAATATTCTTATTCATTTTCTGCTTTATAATATTTTATCATTGGTATAAAATCCTAGGGACTATCTCAGTTGATGATAATAAACATTTTCTGTGAACAATGCTTCTTTGATCACAAATCACCAGTTTGGATCATTTTTTCCCACCTGCAATTTAAAAAGAATTCAAGTGAGGATAGAAATGGGTAGAGTAGATTTTATTATTTTTTTTTAAATTTTTTTGTTATATCACCATGAGATATACAATTACAAAGATGTTCATGTTTGGGTTTCAGTCCCTCCACCGGTGCCCATTTCCTAGCGCCAATGTCCCAGATTCTCTCCCCTTCCTCCAGTCTGCCTCTAGGGCAGCACTTTGCCTCTTGGGTAGAGTGTCCTTTGAATTCATAGTTATAAAGAAATTTTCATCAGAATCACCACAGATGCAGAAGGACAGATCGCCATAGAGCTGCAGGAAGGAGCTACTATGATGAGCTGTTTCAGGAAGAACACATCTTCACATGGCGATGTTCCCCTTGCTTGATCTGCACCAAATATTGGCAGTAACTTATTGAGTATAATGCAGCGCCTTCATTGAGTTTGATACTCTGTTTGGGCAAAACTAGATGATGACAGGCCATTCCATTTATCTTTGTACTCATCTTTCTCTTAAAAGGGTGTCTTCAAACATGTCTTAGAGATTATCTCTCCCATGGTGTTTCATGCTGAGAATTTGGCTCCAAAGATAACAAATGATTTTGCTCAGGGCTTTCAGATTATGGTTGGGCCTCAGTGGAATCCAGGCCACCTCACAAATCCTATTTGCTGTGTTTGCTGCTCATTGGGCCCTAAAAGTAGTGATTCAACATCCTGAGTCAATACTTAGAAAATAGATGCTCGAGTATCGATAATATGAGGGTAAATTCTGGCACGCCACATTATCAAATCAGCTTTGGATTTGGATAAACAAGCACTGCCTTAGAAAAGACTCCAGAATTGTCTCCTCTTCCCTCCTTTCTCCCACCATCTTATTGAATATTCCAGTATATATCTGGGGGTCATCTGTAACCTCCCACCTGTGTGCCCTCATGAGCAGGGTGCTAGGCACCTACCATCACTCTGCGTCCTGCCTCCCGAGTTAGTCACCATCTGCTGGGGGAGACGGCTCTCTGAGCTCGGGAGAAGCGTCTCTGACCCTGGATGTTGTCCTTGGGTTGTTGTGGTAGTTTTGTTGTTTTTTCTCTCTGCAAAGGTAAATGAACCATGTGGAAATGACTCTAACCTTTGCCTTGTTAATTTACATTCTATAAAATCGCCCTTTGGAGACCCATGTTCTGTTGGACTGAGGTGAGGACTATGACTTCATTCATTCAATAGAGGGCCCACTCTGTTCTGACAGCTGGATTAGGAGATTGATAGCACAGGGTTTCTTTCCTCAAGGGGTCAGGCTATTCGCACTGGTCACTGGTGGCAGGACATAAATGAGTGTGGCTAAAGACCAGGGTTAGCAGGGCACAGAGGTGTCGGAGAGGTGCATGGTGCTGCCCTCTGGAGGAACATCAGGGGTCCAGGAGGGGCGCTCAGGGTCTGTAGACTGGGTGGAGCGGAGAGCAGGGAGGGATGGTTGACCCTTCCTCAGGTCATGGCAGATGGAGTCTGGCACATCAGCGTAGCTGAGAGCTTGTCCACTAGAAGGGTCAGGGCAGAGAGGGCTTGACTAGGCCATACAGTTTTCCTGGATGGTGGCAGGACAGTTAAAGATGACCCAGCTGGGAAGTCATAGGATCAGAACTTGCCCAAGAGTGCACATTGGTCAGCCCCTGTGGAATGAAGTGGGCAGTAGAGAGATGGAGCTAGAGCACAGCTCTGGGGAAGCAGGACACCAGGTGGACTCCAAGGCCTTTCTCAGCAACAGATGAGAACAAGCTATGCGTGTGTGAGTCTGGAAGGAGCCAAGTTCGACTGCTTGGCAGATCATGTGAGTGACTGACAGCTTCAGAGATCAATAGAACATGAGACTCAGTGACTGACAGCTTCAGAGATCAATAGAACATGAGACTCAGTGCAGATCAAAGACTTGAACTAGAACATGGCAGAAAGAATGGATCAGGAATTTAAGATATTGGAAGGTGCTAATGAGAGAGGTGTGAGAGATGGGACAGGACTGGGTCATTACAGAGTGGACTAGAAATGAGGAAAAAGACGCCTAACGTAGGACTCCAAAGACAGTCTACACTGGTGAGGGAGCCTGGAAAAGAGCCTGGCAAGAGCAGGGAGCGTAGGGGCAGGTGCTCTCTTAGCTTGGTGATCTAGAACCTGGGAAGCAGAGAAGCTACAGGAAGGTGGCTTCCTGTAGCTCTTTGTCCTCGAGAGTTGTTAGTGAAGAAGGAAGCTAATGCTTATTTGCCTTAATTTTGTCAGGAAACAAAGCTATTGTTTTAATTTGGAGTGTACTGTGCTCTTGAATACCAGGCCTGTTCTCTCTCTCTCTCATTCTCTCGTCCTCTCTCTTCCTCTCTTTCTCCCTCTTCTCTTCCCTCCTCTCCTTCTCCCTCTCTCTCTCTCTCTCTCTCTCTCTCTCTCTCTCTCTCTCTCCTTTCCTCCTTCCCTCTCCTCTTCTCTCTCATTGAACAGTTAAAGACAGAACCGCATACCTTTAGTTTCAGAGGTACTCGGGGCCTTCAGAATGGAGGTGTGGGTGGAGACATGACTCTCACCTTGACTCAGTAGATGCTGTGTGAGGGGGTACAGCTGTGGCCAGGGGCACACAGGGCGAGTGACTCATGAAAACCCTGGCCCCCTGTTGTTTGCGCTCTTGGGCAGATGTGACCATAAGGAGACTGAGGAAGTAAAATGGACGACTTGGTAGACATGCTGAGCTAAATAACCAGACAGAAAGGTGCAGGAAAAAAATGGTGCAGGGGCATGTGAGGAAAGGGAGTTCTCTCAGGAGAGGGTTCTGAGTCCCCTGAGGAGGCGAAAAGGGGGAAGTTCCTGGGGGCGCTAAGTGAAGAAGGGACCATGGAAGCTGAGGGATCAGGGGTACCTCTAGGTATATGCAAGGATGGGAGGCCGATGTTGCCTTACCAAGCCTGGAGAAGGTGAGGGCGTGAAGACAGAAATGTGTCCAGGTGAGAGGGATGGCCTCCATCAGAGTTCTGACTCCAGTGGTGAGGGAGAGCTCCTGGATGCCTTTGAGTAGAGTTGGGAATGAGAATCATTCTGGCTGTGGGGAAGAAGGAACCGGAAGCTGAGCTCAGGGGAGCATTGAAAGATCCTAGAAAAGAAGAGTGTGTAGGGAGCCCGAGGGGTGCCGGAGGAGCAGGAGAGTGGCAGTGCGGTGGGGAGAAAGCTGGGAGTCGGGATGTGTCTGCACTAGGCGGGGGAACAAGTGCCACAGGTGGGAAACTTCCAGGGAGGGTGGTGAGGGGGAGGGATTTCAAGCTGCAGGCTAGAAGCTGAGGTGAGCATGCAGGCAAAGTTGGGGCCTTTTGTGAGATAGCCCACTCAAACTCACTTTCACTCTCTCTCTCTCTCTCTCAACCCCATTTTTGTGGTTTGCTGGCCATCTCTGCCGTGCTTTATCTTTGCCTGACCCTCAGCATCTTCACGGGTGTTCTCCATGGGGAGAACTGGTCCCCAATTATTACGCCCATCTGAATAAGCCACCTCTTGGTCTGGGGTATGCCTCACTGGAGAATGGTGCATTGTCATGAATTACACTGGTCACAGCCCTGTTCCCGAAGACGGTTCCCTCCAAAGACTCGGGACTGGGACTTCCACACAAGCATTTTGCACAGGACACAGCTGAACCCCGAAATTTGTGCTGACTGAGATGGGAGGTTCTGTGGGCTGAGCAGGTCTGGAGATGTGGAAGCTCGACCAGCTACTTGTGTAGCTCCAAGGGAATGACCGCCATGTCAGGGGGGCTACCTGGGAGATAGTTGGATAAAGGAATCCTGAGCAGGGTCTCTGCTGATGTCACTGATACATGGAGAGCCATGAGAACCAAGACACCAGATGAGGAAAGAGAGTTTGGGTAGAAGAGGAGGTTTCTCCCATGGAAGCTAAAGGGCAGTTTAGTTTGAGGACTGAGTGTAGAGAACAGGAGGGAATGGATAAGTGGGCAGCAGCAAATGATGGCAAACCATTGCTTATGGATTAAGGAACTGGGAATGCCAAGGAAGGGGAGGAAGGATAGAGGGGATAGACAAAGTGGAGTAGAAGTAAGGTGACTTTGGAGGGTCTTGGGCACGTTGGTCATGGTAAGATAATTGTATGTCAAGACCATATTACGGGACCCAAGAACAAGGCCCAGAAACACAGGCAATACAAATCCTTTGTGAGCTTCCAGTTGTGTAAAGCTTCTGGTTGTGAATAGCTTAGAGTTGTGAGCTTAAAGTTGTGAAAAGCACTTGCTATCCAATGATGTCTGTACTATGCTCCATGTTTTACAAAGTCACAATATTTTCCTGCAAAGTCTCAGCAAGTCGGGCAGAATATAGATGGAGTTTGCCTGGCTAGTATGCTGAAGAAGTTACTGGGGCTGAAATGGAATGTTTTGAATGCCATAAAGAAGTCAAAGGACACTAATAAAAATCATAAAGAGCACTTTTCTCAGAAGGACAAACAACTTTAGAGAACATTGTTTCAGCCTGTGATTTAAGAACTCATTTTCTAGAAAGTCTTGTCATGCTACAGTGCTCTGAGCACAGCCTTGGTTTTGTTCCTGCATCTATTTTTAGCGAGAGCATGGTTAAAACATTTAAAAATCAGTGTTTTTTTTTAATAGCTAGGGCAGTATCACTATGGTTTTACCCATTAAAAACAACCAGACAAAAACACAGAGACATCAGTCCTCTCCCATAACCGTTGTCACCTTTTGGCATTTCCTTTGCACATTTCTCCTGCACTGGGACAGCTAAATGTGTTGAATGCAGTCAATCTACCTGTTTCTGAACACACCTGGCTCCTCCTCCTCCTCTGAGTTCAGCGCATGCTGCTTTCTCTGTCCCTTGACTCCGGTGGCAGTTACCTACCCATGAGTCCAAAGTCCAACTGTCCCCTCTTGGGGGTGTGCTTTCTGCCCGGGATCCCCACCCTCCCAGTCAGGACAGCAGGAGCCACACTGTGCCTCTTGCCCTATGACCATAGTATTACTTTTCTTTTTTGGAAATCTGGCAATGCTCAGGGGGTTACTCAGGAACCCCTGGCTCTGCACTCAGGAATTACTCCTGGTGGTGCTTGGAGGACCATATGGGATACCAGGGATCGAACCTGGGTCAGCCACGTGCAAAGGCAAACACCCTCCCCAGTATACTATGGCTCCGGCCCCCTTGACCGTTATTAACCATGGTCCTTTACATGCTGTTGAACTTGAAGAGATTGGCTTTTGCACACCTGTGTCCTCACTCCCAGGAACCAGAACTGGCAGGAAGCTACTCAGGAAATACATCGGGGGCCGCAAATGACAGGGAATCAGCTCCTTTGCTGCATGGTGCCCATCTGTCACTCAGAGTTCCCTAGTTGGATGTAAACCACTCACTATTCAGAGGAAACCATTAGCCAGCACAGTGATAGCTCTCATGAGACTGGGCCCCTTTAAGAGAATTCCTACAGATTGTTTCTTCGGGGTTGCATTTCTTCTTGAAAACTAGAGCCCCAGAGCTTACTCTTTCTTCCAAGGAGAGCTACCTGATCATTTACCAGATGTGACTCTGAGTCTTCAGCTGAGTAAGCAAACAGAAATACTTTGATTTTTGCTTTAATTTACTTATATAAGGTAACTTGAGAAACAATACAAAAGCTTACAGCACTCAGACTGTTGGCAATAGAGAACATGGCAATTGTTTAAGCCCATTGTTGTATAAAGGAGAAGTAAAAAAAAAATCTGGCATAATTGAGATGCGCCATCTCGGTGAAAAGAGGACTGGGCTGTATTTTAATAGCTCTTTGATGCCCAAAATACGTCCAGGACAACTTGACTCAGGATTCTTTTCTCTGCCCAACTGACATACAAGTAGTAAGTTGGGGGATAAATTTTTCCAAAGCTAGGACTAGGAAGAATGCAAAAATGTTTCTATATGCTTATCATTTCTCCAGACTTTGCAATCCCGAATTCTCGAGAAGTTTCTCCCCAGCTGGGGTTTGCCTTTGTGCACTAAACCATAGGGGCTGGGTGCCTTGAGCCTTTTCCTGAATGATTTTCATTTCTGGAACCGTGATTAATGACATTTTGTGCTAATAAGCTGTACAGCAGATGTTCATTGCAGTGTAGTTACGTGAATCTTGATTTCTCTCCCCAGCCTCTACTTTACGAAGTGTTTCTACTGGATCCTCAAGACCTTCCAAAATATGTTTGGTGTGTGGGGATGAGGCTTCAGGATGTCATTATGGGGTGGTAACCTGTGGCAGCTGCAAAGTGTTCTTCAAAAGAGCAGTGGAAGGTAAATGTTCCTGTGGCCATTCCTTTTTTGCATTTTTTTCCTAGGGTGTGATTCACTTGCACGGCTAATTCTATAGCTAATTCTATATATTGGGAAATTCTTCACAACAGTTTTTTGATGCAATCTGTCAGTGATAGTCATACTGCCTTATGTACAAACCTGCTGGGAATTTTTCCACTGAGCACTGTTTAATGGGAAGCATTTGAAATTATGAATTGAGATCAACCAAGAAGAATATTATTTTGTTGTTGTTTTGTTTTTGTTCTCCCTCCCGGAACAAGACTCAGAAAAATAATTCTGCCGTTGTAAATGTAATCTGGAAAAGCATTTCTAGCCCACTAAGCATAAACACCATATTTGCCTTTTCTCTTTCTGGAGAAATAGCTACCAATGACAAATTAAAACTTTGAGCATCAGACTATGTCTGGGGCTTAAGTTTTGTTCTGTACACAGTCATGTCCGTGAATGGACACTTTGAATTCCAGAGTCAGGTTTGAGTCCTGCCATGGCTCTTCTTGATGTGAAATTTAAAAAATAAAATTCAAGAAGAACCAATAAAAAGAAATGTGAGATTCTCTTTCTGGTGAGCTTAGCTTCTGTCCAAGTAATTGTACTTCAGAAGTAGAAATTGTCTTTCACTTTTGTTGTCTCTACAATTAATGAACAACAAACAGACTTAGAGCTGATGGTTTGGTCAATGTTGACTACTGTCATGGGTCAAAGTGTAGAACCTTCTGCTACTGGTAGAGGTAAAAATGTAATTGACACTGATTTTCATGAAATAAGCTCAAGAATAAGATGCCTGGACTTTTATTTCTCAGGGAAAGTTTCTAGAAGATGAATTGTACTTCAAAGACTTAGGTATAAACATGTCGAATGTTTTATCTGTGATTTGCTGAAGGCTATAAGAGAGTGTCCCTTGTTCTGGGATGTAAAAATTGATGAAGCAGTGAGTCCTTTGTTTCTGCTATGGATTTGGCATTATTTACCTTTTCTTTGATTTTGCATCATTCATACTATCAGTTATTCACTAATGCCCCAACCTGGCATTGAATGAATAATTGGTTTTCAGAATTGCTTACTGAGAATACAGGCTCCTGGTTACAGATGACAAAGAAATACATCACACGCTGACTTGAGCACCAATGGAAACTCATTGGCTCATATACCTGCAATGTCCTTGCCCGGGGCTGGATTCAGGCTAGGCATGGCCCTTAGCCGGGTCCTCAGAAATCAACTCTATTCTTCCCATCTTTTTGCTTTAATTAGGGGGCTCCTCCTGTATCCTCACCCCGGGAGATTGAGACAGCTCCTGAGCTTCCATGGAAAAGAGATGTTCTGTTTCCAACAATTCTTATAAAATGCCCCAATTGAACCTCCATAGGCTGAACTTGGCAACTTGGAGCACAAGCCCCGTCCAAGTGTCACCATGGCTGGGGAACATGGTGACTGATACTCATCCTGGGTGGAGTTGGTCCAATGGTAATACATAGAGGGGGTGAGGAAGGGCTTTCCCCTATGGAAAAGCGGGCTCTGGGATCCAGAGAAAGAGGGCACTATTAATGTGGACAGTGCTTAATTGTTAAGCCCCTGTTACTTTTCCCTGACTTTCTGTTGGGCTCAATAGGAGATAGATCGGCGCCTTTTTAACACCCCAAAAAGGCACCTTCTGAGGGGGAAGCTCTCCTCATCCTTTGATGAGTGAGCCTACATGGGGCGGGAGCTGAAGGAAATTCTTTTGGAATAAAGAAGAGACACTCTGGGGGTGGAGACCTTTAGCTTGGCTTCTATACCAGAGTCCAAATGTTGGCTCCTTGAAGAATGTGCCATTCTCTGCTTCTAAAGCAAAGGGGATTTTGTATAGACAAAATCCATACAAAGGAAGATTCCCAACTGCCCAACTGCATGGTACATTCATGCTGTTTTTTATTCCCTGTCAGACATGAAGGTATTTGCTATCAAAGCCAGTGAGCTCATGGAGTCAGAATCATGAGGCCAAGTTTTGACCATACTAAAGTCTATGGCTCCGGGGGCCGGAGCGATAGCCCAGCGGGTAGGGCCTTTGCCTTGCACGTGGCCTGCCCGTTCTGGCCCAGGTTCAATCCCCAGCATCCCATATGGTTCCCGAGCACCGCCGGAGGTAATTCCTGAGTGCAGAGCCAGGAGAAACCCCTGAGCATTGCTGGGTGTGACCCAAAAAGCAAAAATAAATAAATAAATGAATAAATAAAAATAAAAAATAAAGTCTATGGCTCCAAGCCTAAGCCCAGCCTAGTTTGCAATAACTCCCCAAACATACAAAATTTGTTTTCCTGGGGGCAGGGGCCAGTGCCTTTGGTGTCTTTATTGCCTGCTGAAGAGTTCTGGACATATCTGAGGAAAGAGTCATTTTTGGAACTGAGGAATATATAAAAGCCTAAATGTTCTTCTTTTCTCTATTATTGTGAAGCTCATCCTTACAAAGGAAGTTAGATGAGTCCCTTATGAGTACCTTGTCAAGACTTTTTATTAACATAGCTTATTCCAGGTTAATTGAGAAATTAGGGGTTTCATGCTTTCACCTGCATGGAACAAGGCTCTCAGTTTAAACTATGAACTTTCTAAGAGCAAAGACCTATTTGGGTTTTGGTTTTCTCCTTGTTGTAGCATGTTATTTGTGTGTGTGTGAGTATTCAAGTTGGGGAGAGGGAGGAGAGAAATCTCTGTATTGGAACTTTGATATTTAATGAGAATTCATTAAGAGAGTTTGAAGGACCCACTCACTTCCCAACTGCATGGTACATTCGTGCTGTTTTTTTTTCCCTGTCAGACATGAAGGCATTTGCTATCAAAGCCAGTGAGCTCATGGAGTCAGAATCATGAGGCCAAGGTTAGACCATACTAAAGTCTATGGCTCCAAGCCTAAGACCAACCTAGTTTGCCATAACTCCCCAATCATATTGTCTTTTCATTCCATTTCCCACGTCATTTCTACAGTTCATGCATATTCTCTCCTCTTCTGTTTCATGCTGATCTGACAGCCATGAAAGAAGCAGGAGTGTATTGAAAAGGCAGTTAGATAACATGTGTGTTCTCTGTGTGTGAACATGTATGCATATGGGTGTTTTTTATTTAAGTATTTCATGGAGGTTTCTCTATCGACTTAACTTGCTTTCTGGTTTCCTTTGATAACTTAAGGCTACTTCATAGACTCAGAAGAAGGGAATTCTGAGCTGCAGTAGGTAGGGAAGCAGAGAGGAGTCAGGGAAAGCCAAATAACAAAAAGGTAGCCAGGGCAAGATTGGCAAGGATGCTGGAGAGGAGAACATGCTCGGGGCAGGCTTTATGCCACCAGTGTGTCCCTCTGGGCTATGTCTAACTGCACAGGGTGACTGTGACGATGGTTATAGAGCATTCTTGTGAGTTACATAAACTACATGATCTATATAAGATCATTCTGATGAGCTACATAAACTACATGACCTATATAAGATCATTCTGGTGGTCTCCATAAACTATATGACCTATATAAGATCATTCTGGTGATCTCCATAAACTATGTGATCTATATAAGATCATTCTGGTGATCTCCATAAACTATATGACCTATATAAGATCATTCTGGTGATCTCCATAAACTATGTGATCTATATAAGATCATTCTGATGATCTCCATAAACTACATGACCTATATAAGATCATTTTGATGATCTGTATAAACTATTGCCTATAGATCGTTCTGGTGATCTCTGCAAACTCGTGACCTATAAAGATCATTTTGATGATCTGTATAAACTTGGCTATAAGTCATCTGTGATCTCCACTACGTGACTACATTTTGTCTGTTAATGTATGGCTTTAAGACATTCGGTGATCTCACAAAGACTAAGATATGGTCCTTAAGTATGAGCTATATAAGATCTTCTGGCGGTCTCCACAAACTACGTGACCTATATAAGATCATTTTGTGATCTGTATAAACTGTATGAGCTATTAAGATCATTCTGGTGATCTCCAAAACTCGTGACCTATATAAGATCATTTTGATGATCCTTATAAACTGTATGAGCTATATAAGATCATTCTGGCGGTCTCCACAAACTACGTGGACCTATATAAGATCATTTTGATGATCTGTATAAACTGTATGAGCTATATAAAATCATTCTGGTGATCTCCATAAACTATGTGACCTATATAAGGTCATTCTGGTGATCTGCGTAAATGATTAAATCCTATATGCTCTCTCTCATGGGATGCACCTCTTAAGCATGTCATCTAAAAACACTCAGAAATCTCATCCAGCGTGCCTTAGTTGACGCCAGTGGAGAGCCATATTTCTTTCCCTTAGATGTACAAGTTTATCCTTTTTATGATTTGAGTCACCTGCTTGCCTTGAAGTGCTGGTTGTGAGAACGTTTCTGTCTTGCAAAGGAAAGAATGAGCTTGCGCTTAAAAACAAATGTTATCCACAGATAGATGTTATAACATGTATTTTTGATATTTTATTATACCATCATGAGATATGTCAAGACCCTGAAGGAACAGTTTGAGGCTCTTCATATTTATTTCTGAATCAACCAGATGCCATTGGGCTACATTGGCACATGATAGGGGTCCAATGGAAATGTTATTGGCGCCGCTCGAGCAAATCGATGAATAACAGGATTCAAGTGATCAAGTGATCATGAGATATATAATTATAAAGATATATAATTACAAAACCCCCAAAAGTTCATGTTTGGGGGGTTTCAGTCACACAGTGCTCCAGCACCCATCGTTCCAGATTCTGGCTGTTGTGAATACTGCTGCTATGAAAATAAAATGAGGATGGTGTTTCCACTGTGATGACATACATCTTAAGAGTTTGCTCCCCTCTGCCAGAAACTGGTTGGCCTTACATTCAGAAGAATTGGTTCTAAATTCTGGGCAAGTTATTGTCTCAATCTCTTTGATAGAAATAAAGAGACATATATTACCTTGAAAACCTATTCCCTGTAGATAGCCCTACCTTAATATTGCCATGAAAATCTGTTTCTGTCACAAAGTGACATCAAAATATTCCATCTTTATTAGCATCTAAGAATGAGTGCTACAGTTTGCTGAAGTGTCTGGACACAGAGAGCCACAAATGACAGGATAATCTTCAGGTCTTCATTGACCTGCATTTTCCTTAATGTTCTGTATCTGTTAAGCTTCTCTTTGGGGTTGCAAGATCCTTGGGCAGATCTCAAGCTTTCAGTGGGTGTGTGTGGGGCTAGGGAAGTTGTAGGGCTAGGGCTCTGTTGGGATTTTCTGAAGAGGCCTTCCTACCTTTTCCATGGCTCTCTGGACTATTAAGGTGAGAGCCCCATAAGTAACTGACTGAGGGCCCCACTGCCTAGCTCACCCCTATAGAAGACTTGTGGAGAAGACAGACTTGAGAAAATATTCTCTCCTGACCCCAGCAGGAAGGACATATTCAGTAGCTACCAAACAAATGATGGAGTAGAACATGATTACCACTTGGTGACACAGGAGCCTTTGGGGTTTAACAGCGGTCCCCCAAATTACTAAATAGCAAATGACCAGGGTAGTTACTCCAAAAAGCTACACGGGCCTGTGGATGTCTCAAGTCTGTGACTTCTGGTTCTTGTCTGAGTTTCTTCTGTCTCCAGCTCTTTCTCACTGTCACTTGCCCTTAGTTTAATATCATTTGTGTCTGGCCTTGGAACAGAGCCACTGTGAGCAGAGCCATACCACTTCATAACCCAGTTTCCTTTTTTTGACACTGCATACACACAAACCCCAAAGGATAGTTACCACAAATCGTCAAGAGTTATGGGGCTGTGAAAGGAGAAAGCTGGTGATTCTGTAAAGCCGGCCGACTAGGTTTTATATATTGTAAGTAGAAGTGTGAGACTACAGAGCCCTTGAGGTGGCAGCTCAGCCAAACCTGATGATGTGAGTGTCCACTCTCAGGGTGTCTGATTTGAAAGAAAGAGATGTGTCCTTCAGGTTCCTAAATGATAGGAGAAATGGAACTCAGGGGTCTCCAGGTACGGAGTATTTTAAGACAATGGTGAAACTAGTAGACATCCTCTTCCTCATTGTTCTTTGCTGGTCAGTCACAGCACGCGACAAGTCAAGAATAGTACAGATTACGCAGATGGTAACTTGTCACTTCCATTCTCTAAGAGAAGGGATGAGTTCTAGGGAAATGCTTACTAGTTTATTGCTGTTGCTTTTCTAATATCATTAAGTCAACAGAAAATTCTCTCTCCCCATGTCATATACCATGATATTCCTTCTAAAACATACTCACATACCAGAGAGCACAAATAAGTTAAAGTGTGAAAAAAAGCAAAAGAGGTATGTGTGTGTGAGAGAGAGAAAGGCAGAGACTGGGGCTTGCCAGGGACGAACATCATGATCGGCCTCAGGATTTGGTGGCCACAACCTAAGAGAGGATGGTATTGCATAGTAATTGAAATATAGCACTCTCCTTAGAGCTGGAAATAAAAATTAATGGCATGATTATGCCAGCCAATATTTATGTGCCTTAGTTGATACATGACACAGCCCTTCCTGAGAGCCTCATACGGGTCACTCCCAGACAGCAAAAAGCCACCCAAGTGCTGAGATAAGAAACCAAGAACCTGAGGCCAGAGTGATAGGACAGAGGGTAGGTGCATTCCTTGTAGGTGGCTGGCCCAGGTTTGATCCCTGACACCCTACAGAGCCCCCAGAATCCTACTTAAGAGTGATCCCTAAGGGGCCAGAGCAATAGCCAGTGGGTAGGGGGTTTGCCTGCATGCGGCCGGCCTGTGCCAGCCTGGGTTCGATCCCCGCATCCCATATGGTCCCCTGAGCACCGCCAGGAGTAGTTCTTAGTGCAGAGCCAGGAGTAACCCCCTGAGCGTCGCTGAGTGTGACCCAAAAAGCAAAAAAAAAAAAAAGAGTGATCCCTAAGCTCAGAGTCAGGAGGTACCCCTGAGCACTGCCAGATAGTGAAAAACAACCCATCAGAAAAAACACCAAGGATCCTTTTTCTGGCTTATAATTTTCCCAGCAAACTTTTGAAAGATAAAGACTAGTTTTTTCCTTTTACATAAATTAGAAGCTCAGTAACCGAATTCTTCCTAATTGATTCCCATAAGAGCTAAAAGCAGTACTACCCAACTGTAGAATCGTGGACTCATCTGTAATTATTCTGAACAACCGCCTTCTTCCTTCCATAAACCTTGGACTTCTGTATTAATTGCAGATGTTCCCCCCCATTTTAGATCACACCTGTCAGTTGGTTGCTATGGGAACACACAGAGCCATGACATGTAAGCCTCCCCTGGAAGGTCAGAGGTGGCTTCTTAAAGAACTGACCTCCTGAGCTGAATCCTGGAAGATTAGAATTGGCCACTATAAGAGGGATAAAGCCAGTCTGTCAACAAAGAGCAACAGAAATAATTTTATGTTGCTGTTGTGAAATTGCAAGGTCTCAGGTGAGAGAGGCAAGGCCTTCCATAAACCTTGGACTTCAGTGTGCACACCTGTCCCCAGCCCCGTCTCCCAAGAAGGGTCCAAAACTATCCTTGGACCAGACACGCTCTGAGTGTTTCCACCTGCAGCAGCTTTGCATTTAACATATGACCCTTGGAAGGGGACAGTGTGGGTGGCTCATTAAGTCACTTAGGTATAAAATGTTCGAGGGATTGACCTAGCCCAGCAGGATGAAAGATGAAGAGGGGACAAGGTTATCAAGATTCCTGAAAAATAACTAGGGCAGTCAAGAAGCAGAGACCTAAGATTACTGACCAGGCTCTGCTGCCCACAGTGGGAGGGACAGGGAGCGTCTTTCCTTCCAGCAGATACTTATTCAATGCATACTGCAAGCCAAGCACCTTTCCAGGCACGGTGGGGAGATCTTAGATCAAGAGGACACAAAAGACAAAGACTCTCATGAGGCTTAAATTCTAGTCAGGGATGGGTATGTGATGGAACAGCATCAAATGACCTACTTAGGTGGCATGTGAAGCGTCGCCTCGTTCCCCTTGGGGAGAGCAGTGCCAGAATAAAGATGACTGCACTGAGCTTCTGGTGAGTGAATTTCAGATGTTGATGGCACCCCCAAGTTTATCAAGAGTAGCGTTGGATTCTGAAGTTTGGGGTCAAGGCAAATTTGAAACTAAGCGTTGGGTGGTCCTCCTTCACTAGAGAAGACACATAAGGCCCAGGGACAGTACAGCGGGGCAGTGTTTGGCCTTTCATGCATCAACCTGAGTTGATCCCAGGTGCCACATACAGTTGCCCGAGCCCCCACCAGGAGTGATCCCTGAGTACAAAGCCAGGAGTAAGCCATGAACACTGCATGGCCCCAAATAAAAACAAACAGAAAAGATAATTTTCCCGTGGATTGTCTATTATGAGTACAAATAATAGGCTAAAATTAGATGATAGAGAACATAAAATTTATGTGTGCTCTGTGCATTACATTTGTATATTGCAAATGTATGTTGCTCATGGATTTCCCTTGTTATAGATGTGTATTACACACACACATATTAAACTGTGAAACACTTTTATGTCCTCCCAAATTTCTCCTAGAAGAAATCTTCTTTGGTTTCTGGATGTCCAAAATTTAGCTGAACTTCAGAGATTACAACAGTTCTAGGAGAGTCCATCCGTATTGGGCTCTATATTCAATCTTAAGCATTGATGACAAGGATCTTTGGTTTGCTAAACACAACAGAGAAAATGCCCAACAGGTCAAAGATGCCCACGACCCATTTCTGAGTGTTTGTTTCAGTAATTCTTTACATCAATATATGGGGCTTACCCTTACACCTATACCATGCACTCTACATGTAGAAAAACACATTAGAGCCATTTATTAGAATTGACTCGGATAGAGAAGTGAGAGTTGAAGGTAGCTGAGTGGTGTCCAAAGAGAACTGTCAGAGCCTTTCATTTTTTTGATGAAACATAATTTGTAAGGCAGATTGGACGAGTCTAAAATCAGGGGACTTGAGAGCTGTTCCTCAGGTCTGTGTGCTTGTTTACAGCCCACACTGTTCCAGATAATACCCAAGGTAGCTCACAGATTTCTATACGTTACAATAAAATTTAATGTGAGATGAAAGATAGGGGAAGGGAAGAAGAGAGCAAGAAAGAGAAAACCAGAGCCCAGAGCAGGAACTGTGTGGTAGAGAATTCATCCCTGGGGCCTATGGAGAATCGTATCTGGTTCTGTTTTCTAACAGTCAGCTTGAAGACAATGAGACAGTCTCCACACCACCACCATGTTCTCAAAATCTAATTTAAGGCTAGAGAGATAGTACAACAGGTAGGGTGCTTGCCTTGCATGTAAGCAACCCAGGTTCCACCCTCACCATCCCAGATGGCCTCCCATGTACTTCCATGAGTAATCCCTGAGCATAGAGCCAAGAGTAAGCCCCGACACGAGGGTGGGTGTGCACCCTCCCAAAAAAATTCTAGTTGAGGGTGTTGCTTGTTTATATGGAAATCTTTGTGAGCTACTTGGGTGGGAAGATGCCAGTTTTACCATGGGGATTGTAGCCTCCAATTTACAAAGCATGTCTTATGGGATAGTTTGGCATAGCTGAAGGAACAGGACGGATACAGCTCTCAGCTCTCTATTCTGCCAACTCTTTGCTCTGATAACCACCATTTACTGAGCAGTTACTAGACTCCTGCCATGGTGCCAAGTAATCTGAAGTCTTCTTTTGTGAGTTTTGAAGGTAATTACCATTACATCCAAACCCTCTTAGCACTTGTTGTGACAAGGAAATCACTATTTTTCAACAAGTGATCATGGGATGAGATTCCTCAGCTCCTAAGTGGAAAGGATGGAAAGGAAAATAACCATCTGAGGACTTCTCTCCACATGTGTGAGGCTCGGAACTTGAGTGTATGTTCTTGGCCGTCCACCGTCATCCTGTGAATCTAGTCTCAGGCTGGAGATGACGCACCTGAGACCTGTCAGAGGTGACGCAGAGGTGACTAATAGTCCAAGGTTACTGGGACTGAAGGAAGTGACAGAACTGAGACTTGAATTGAGGGAACCCTGGTACTCTGCCTCTGCGTACTTAACACATAAGCTGTACTGCCTCTCACAGTCATATCAGACAGAGCCTAACTATTTTTACCCATCCAGAAAGTAGGGCATCACCTTTGGCTTTCGAATGCTTAAGAAGAGCACATTATAATTCAACAGCCTGCGAGCCTCTAAATAATTAACTCCTGGCCATTCGAAGTTGAAATTCTCATTTGAATTTCTGTTGCCCTAATGGGAAAGAAAGTGGGTAGTCTCTCCTTCTTTTCATCTTAAGACACAAACTCCATATATGAAAAAGATATATATTTCTAGGATGGAAATTAGCAATATATATATTGCTCATATATATATATATATGTATATATATATGTATATATATATATTTCAATATATATTGTGCTCTCTCTATATATATATATATATATATTGCTCATTTCTATCCTGGAGTACCTCTTTAACATCTTGATATTAATCAAAAGTGTTATTTAAAACTTTTATCTCCCTGTTTTTCATTTCCTGTGATAAAAATTAGATGTCACCTAGCAGCTTCAAGGAGTCATTGAGAATGGCCTTCTCAGTACAAAGCTGAAAGCTCTTGAGTGTGTGTGTGTGTGTGTGTGTGTGTGTGTGTGTGTGTGTGTGTAGGGAGAGAGAGATTTTGGGGGCCACACCCAGCTGTGCTCAGGGCTCACTCCTGACTGTGCTCAGGGCTCACTCCTAGTGGTACTTGGGGACCATACATAGTGCAGGGAATGGAACCTGAGCTGGCTCAAGAGCTATGGACTGGCCCCATCGAACTTTTATTCATTCTTGGCGCTAGTTTTACATCCTGCAGCTGGCTTGGTCTGATGCTAAGGATTGAACAATTAAAAATTGTTGAATTGACTGCAGTTGCCTGCAGAGTAGAGCCGTGGAGGTTGGCAGGGTGGGAACAAGGAGGGCCTTCACCATGGACAGAGACTGGAGGTGGGTGGTAGAGGGTCCCTGGAGCAGACCCAGGTCAATGAAAGCCCAGTCTGGTTAGTTCCCTGACCTAAAGGCGGGACTCGGATAGGACTGTAGGTGAGGGAGAGCCCTCTGGGATGAGACTCTCAGCCCTTCCTTTAGGTACCACGAGTCTTTGCATCTTTAAGTTGCTTTCCAGCAGTCTGCCCCTTTGGGCTTTGCGAGAATTCAGCTGGGAGCAAACAGTCCTTCCTTTGGGCCTGGAGTCATAGGTTAGTGGGAGACCTTAGTAGAAACGTGAGGCGGTCCCAGAAGACTCAGGACCCCTAGGCCGGGTCTTCCTGCAGAGTGTGGGCTTCTGGATAGAACAAAAAGGATGGAACCCACCCCAGTGCGGGTTTCATCTGTGAACTGCTGACCAGGACACCTTCCAAGAACTGCAGTCCAGGTGGAAGGGAGCAGGAAACAGTGGGGCAGCATCGTGGGGCTGAAGGGGCGCAGGGCACACCATGAGTGCTTGTCCGGCACCGAGAAGCGTGCCCTTCGGAATCCAGCAGTTGAGCCCATTGGCCTGATGTCCTGGCACCCAGGGTCTAGGCTGCAGCACTGAGTTGCTGCAATGTGTGATGTGTGTTTTTTTGGGAAGGAGGGAGATGTGCAAGAAAATGGGAGAGGGTGGCCACAGCATCAGTGGTGGACAGGTCAGGCATGGGGGTCACCTGGGGGCATGTGCTCTGGGACGCCTCCTCTGAGAGGTTCCATGAGGCTATTAGTAGCTCTGTCCACTCCAGGAGTCACACCCTGAAGCTAATCCTGATGGTGAAGGCTGAAGCCCAGCTCAGATTTCAGAAAAAGATGCCATTGTTTCCAGCCTCCCAATTGTTTCCATAATATTTTGCTTTCCCAAGGTCAGGTATTTAACCTTACTCCTTAATACCCGATTTTCCTTCTCTTTCACCTCTTAGATAAGAGAGGCAGCTGCTTGCTGATTCTTCCAGAGATAAGTGGGTGCTGGTAAAACACAAGTACTCATGCACACTTGGGAGCTCTGCCCACTTTACCCAGTGCTGAGCTGGGACTCAGGAGAGGGGACGCCCAGAACATCAGCAGGAGCTTCAGGCTGAGCTGAAATCACTGGAGAGCCATCCTGCGCTTCCCAACATGCTCTCTCGCTGACGCAGTATCTCCTGTGACATGGAATAAATCTGCGTGGAGATAAAAGTAGGTTCCGAGCAAAGAAGGAAGTTCACCACTCAGAGCCCTTGAGTGTTTGTTTCCATTCAGCTCCAGGGTTGATCCTATTTGAAGCTCTCTAATAAATGCTTGGAATTAATTGATTATATTACAGTAACAGAGGCCTCACTTTCCTGGGTAGTGGTGTTGCAAACAGTGTGCCCTCAGAGACGTAGAGCAGAGAAGGATCCCTAAGGAAGTGTGAGGGAATGTATTTTCTCCCTACAAGAACAGGACTATTGAATGACTGGTATTGAATAGGCAAATCCTTCTATATACAAATACTTGCTTATAGGCCTGAGGGATAGTATCATAGTTCGGTGGTTGCTTTGGATTGAGGGATTCCTGTTCAGTCTCTGGGCCCACATATGGTCCCCCTCATCACTGTCAAACAGGAGGCAGAAGAGTCGGGAGAGGTTTGGGGGCCACACCTAGCAGTACTCCCAGCTTGCCCCCTGGCTCTGTGCTCCAGAGACTATATGCAGTGCGGGGGATCTCATCAGGGCTGGCTGCAGGCAAAGCAAGCAGAATGCTATAGCATCTCCGCAGAAGCCCAGATGCTGCTTTTTGGTTTATTTTTATTTTTATTTTTATTCATTTATTTATTTATTGAATTTTCTTATACCACCATGAGATATACAATTACAAAGATGTTCATGTTTGGGTTTCGGTCATACAGTGTTCCAGCACCATCCCTCCACCAGTGCCCATTTCGCACCAATGTCCCTGATTCCCTCCCTCTCCCCTAGCCTGCCTCTATGGTAGGTTCTTTATCTCTTTCTCTTTCTCTCTCTCTTTCTCTCTTCCTTCCCTTATACATTATGGATTACAATACATACATTTAGAGGTTATCATATGTATCTTTTGCCTGTATTTAATGGTCAGTTCTAGGTTGGTATTAGCACTTTTGACAATTATTAGCACACTGTTTCATCTAACCTCTGACTCCCACACATTTGTGGTAATTTCCACCTTTAACAAGACCTCCTGATCCATGTTTCACCTTACCTTGGATATTGGTATCATAATATGTATGTATATATACATATACATATATATATATATATATAGTCATGCAAATAAATGTAGTTGTTCTCTATCTGTCTCATTCCTTCTGGCTAATTTCACTCAACATGATCCTCTCCATGTTCATCCATTTATAGTCAAATTTCATATTTGGTTTAGTTTTTACCTGCTGGTTGCTCTGAATTTGCATTTAAAAGGAGAAAGGAAGATGATTAGTAGCCATTCATTGGAAATCTTTTTTATTAATTTGGGGACTTGGGGGCTGGCATCACACCCGAGGTGCTCAGGGCACTTTATTGGCATTGTGCTAGGGAGTGACCCCCTAGCCATGCTTTTGCGTTCGTATGTGGTACACGGGATTTGAACCAGTGTTGTACCCTCTGCAAATGCATGACCTGTACCACTTCTTCAGTCCCAAAATCAGTGTTTTAACAAAGAGAAAAATGACCTATTCAAGGCACTATTATTAAATGATATTAATTTTTTAACTCCTTCAGCCTTTCAAGATAAAGAACTAGATGTGCTCCTGATGCATCCAGTTAGAATTTAGATAGACTTGACGAGCCTTATTTGTATAATGACAGTTGATTTTCACATCTGTTACATCACCCCAATATTGATGTGTCCCTGGCTATTGCCTAGTATAGTCACACATCTCACAGAACAGAGCTACAGGGTTGTTCCTATTTGAAGCTCTTTAATAAACGCTTATTGACATGGGTGGTAACCAGTATCATATCTGCTTCCCAAGTATGAGAAACCGGGTTGAAATCTCAGAAAGCTGGAGAAACTAAGACAATCAAAATAGTAAGGAATACAGCCAGAGCCCCTCCAAGACAGAGCAGTCATTCAAATACAGGAAGCCACAGCGTGGGACCAGGCAGAAGCTAGACCCAGCTGGAGAGATAGGGGAGAGGTAGAGCTTGCCTCGGCATTTGTCCACCACTGGTTCACTCCCTGCCACCAAGTATGCCTGAGCACCACCAGGAGTGACCCTTGAGCACAGAGCTAGGAACATAGCCATAGTGCAGTGTTGGGGAGCCGCTGTGGTCCCCAACAGCATCAGGGCAGAAGTTCTCTTCTACTTCCGAGGCCACTGGGGAACAGATGAAAACTCAGGAGTCCAGTGAAGTTCAAAAAGACTTTTAATAGTAGAATAAGCTCTAAAACTGCAATCCAATATATTGGAAGACCTCTAGCTCTGGACAGAACTTAGACCATACACGAAAGCCCAAATCTCCTACCAAAGAGGATTTCACCAGAGAGAGAGTCCCACAAAAGTGAATCCCACCAGAGAAAGAGGAGTCCTACCAAAAAGGAGAAAATATCTCAAATCTGCCCCCTTATATACACAAAAGTAATCCTAAATTCAGGGAGCTTCCTGTGAACAAAGATCAACTAAATAGCTTCTAGATAGTAGAAGAATGTAGAAGTGTGGTGCCACACACTACTACAGGTCTAAACAAATGATTATGCCAAGGAATAATCCCTCTTCTGAAGGATTATCTCGTATGTAAAATACTGGAGAGAGAGGTGGCTGGTATAAAGTAATACATCTTAATTTCATGGGCTTCATGTAATCTAGATGGTACTCACAAGGTCCTTATTTATTATCTGCACCAGGGTGATTCTGAGTATCTTGTTCTCTGTATAATGAAAGGGTCGCAATCACGTGCTTAAGGGCAAACTAGTGTGATTCTTCCTATAATCTTAAACGATAGTCTAAATGTACCCAGGGTAGTAGTCTCCTGGTAAATTCTAACTGTTCCACGCTAGCCAGTGGGTGTAAAGAGGAGTTGTGCCCAATCTAGATAACATAGAAGTCTTAGTATATGTATGATAATAAGTCAGAAGTTGCTCATTCAGAGTCAAGGTGACTTCTGTAACTGCCACACCCTCCATCAGTGTTTACACAGAAGAGAGATTTCATTAGTATGACCCCTGGTTTAAGAATCTGTAAGTAGATTAAGCTGTGAGTGGATAAAATAGCAAAGCTCTGAAGCTAGCTAGGCCTGTCATCCAACAGTGCAGAATCAAAAATAATTTAAAACACACACACAAACCACATACACACCTCACCCACACGTCCCCACCCACTCTACACACACACACACACACACACACACACACACAACAGGCCTGTTGTTCCGATGGGGCCAGCCCCTATTGAGTGCCGACTATGGACTAGGTATTGGTGTGTGTTGCTGTGCATTCTCACGGCCAGAATGCACAGGGCTCAGACTCCCCACTCTGCTTCATTCCCATCTCAGTGGTGTGTATTTCTGAAGTCATCTATGAGAACTTTCATGTTCCCTAAAGCAAAACAATCACCATATTGCACCTTTGGAATGGGTTTTGTCTATTGCAATGGAACCATATAAATTGTGCCAGTGGAGCCATGCAGGAGGCCCTGTTTACAAAGTTTCTCTCTGTGGAACTTTTTGGCTAAGTCAACAGTTGGAGTTTTTTAAGTCCTGGTTGTGGTTTTCTTTTGTTCGATGGCACAACTTATAAATTTCAGTTGTGACCCACGAGGGAAAGGAGGGAACAACAAAGAAATTATTTTAGCAGCAAAAATTAACCTCTGTAGAGCCATTAACACATCTTCTGCAAAACAAATCGTAAAGTAAAAGGCTTCTTGAAATTACTTGAAAAAATATCAAGCAAATTGTCTTTGTAGAATAAGATGGAGATGTCAGAAGGTTAGCGTGGTTTTCCTGCATGGTGGGGGCAGAGGTTCGTTTGCTCTTCTGCATGTCTCATGACTTACCATTCCATAGTGCTAATTATGCTTTATCTTTTTTTCAACTACTTGGAACAAGCTGCAATAGTGGGGTTTTTTTTAAGGATAGTAGTAAAGAGTATTAATAGTAGAAATGAGTTTTTACAAGAAACTGGATGGAAATATAATTGTAGAAGTACTGTTATTAAATGGCTAAGGAGATGAAATTGCTTCCTTTAATATCTTTGAAAAAAATGGTGGTGGTGGTGGCTATGAGCCCGGCGTTGCTCACGGGGTCTAGGGGCCTTTCAAGGTACCTCTCAGCCGTGGCAGAAAAGTGTGTCAAGTGGTTCATGCAGGTTGCCAATGAGGGGTTGCTCAGTCCTGCGGTGCAGAGACCCCCCAGGACCACCCCCCACAGTGCTGGGGAGGGGCCATTTCTAGGGCCATACTTAGTGGCACTCAGTTACCTATGGCACCAGAATTTAAACTCAAGCTCATTCAATGTTCCTTACCTCTAAGCCAGCCCCCAGCCTGCCTTCAGATGCTTTATGTGCAAAATGCTCTTATGTCTAACCATAATGATGCTTTGAAGGGCCTTTGCTGCTAACTAAACAACAATAGGATGTCATTTCTCATCAGTAGACCAATCGCGAGTAATTTTTCAAAATCATCTGAGTTTCAAAACTCAGTATGTCAGAGTTGCCCAAATTTGGTTATGACGGCAGGTTGAGTCCTCTGTAAACCTTCTCCAGGTGCCAAGGGTTTTCCCCTGCCCTCCTCATTTCCCCACGAATCCCATGTTGTCATCCTAGTTAATATTTGAAGTCATTGTGCCTTTTTCCAGTGAGCATGTACGTGTGTGTGTGTGTGTGTGTGTGTGCGCGCCTGTGTGTCTGTTAGAAAAGGAGATGTCAACATGCAGAGAGGTGTATGCCGGAGCAGTGATGCTCCTACCGCAAATAGCATATAGCAAACTTACATTCAGTACAGTCGCATTTTGTGCCCCCTTCACCGACATCCCGCCCTATGACTCTTTCCATCTTATAAATCTGCCGCAGACCAGTTTCCCTTTCAACTAGAAATCACTGCTCACCAAATCCTGCCACGTGCATCCTCTCCCTACAGGGATGTGGCCACATTCTCATCTTAAGGCTGCAAACATGGCCGGTCCTCACCACTCTTCGTTGATGGCAAACTAAAAATATCAATGGGAAATCAGTTCCCTGCCAATCATTTTACCTGATACTACACAGGTAAATCATAAAATAGTCTTGCCACTGTTTCAGCTTCAGGTTGACCCTGGCTTTGCGATTTGTGTTAATTAAACCACAATCAAGCGTGAGCCACCAGTGGCACATGCTATAATACAAGAATCTGGCACATGAAATAGACCATAACTCCATTTCATTGTACAAAGCCTCCATCCTTATTGGGTGTGAGTCTCAGAGGAAAGTGCTTGCTTGTCCTGCATGAAGCCTGGGTTTGATCCCTGGCACTACAGAAACAAAAACTCACTAAATGTCCATCAGGGACAGTATTTCCAGGCTGGCTTTAGGACAGCTAGCTTCCTTTACCAGGGTAAGTTCCATACAACAATGAGCTTGCTTGTTAACCATTTTTAGACATATAGCAAACAGCGTTCAGCATAGTTACCTCCATACCGCCCCTGACTTGCCATCTTGTAAATCTGAAACGTCTCTGCTCATCCACGTCATTTATCCCCCATTCTCCCCAGCCCTCGTCCTTGAGAATCACTTACATTTTGTCTTTAGATGTTTTATTGATACTCATTTCAGAACCCCACCATGGAGCTTAAATGGCATGTGTCCTCTCGCAGATTGAGTTTAGGATCACTGTGTTCGAGTCCACATCAGAATTAGGCTTCTGTGATAAACCAAGGATCCCTGTAGAAGGAACTCATCAGAGTTGGTATTTACGACATGCTGCTGTGAGCTGGTTGCAGAAAGGCACATTCCCTGGTTTCATTTCTGAACAGTTTCCTGGAGATCTCAGTACTGTCCTCACTTTTGATGAAGGAGTGAATTAGAAGGACTCAGCCATAGGTCTGATAGTCACCTCGAAAGGAGCAAAGTGAGAATTTGCTCCAAATTCTCCTATATGTTACTCCACAATATGTGGCTCAGGACCTGGGACAAGTGACCCAGCCATTCCCTGAGTTTTAATAGTAGAATGAAAATCAGGTCATGCTTAGCTTATGAGGATGTTTTGACAATTGGAGATGGTGTGTGCCAATCAGCTCTGCCTCGCCAGTGGTGAATTATGGCTGTTCACAGTGCACTCAGTTTGAACGTACACCACAGACAATCCAAAGCCCTCTAAGTAGTTTCTTGATGGAATGGTATAAAATGTCAGGGGAACAATCATTTTGTATGTCAAATTCCACCCTCTCTATGCACATTACATATAAAAGTATGTTTGAAACCACGAAGGAGCTACTTTGAATCCTGGTGAGAATAAATGCCACAGAACTCGGCTGTGGGCCTAGGGCAAGCAGCTTTTCCAATTGTTAAAATAACTCTGTTTTATTATCAAATAGGGTGATGGATGACATTAAAAGCTATAATACTCTTCAGCACCACTTTGTTGAAGAGATTCACCGCATGATATTCATTGTAGGCCCAGATCAAAAGTCCTAAACTGCAATTTTTTCTAAAAGGAGTAATTTGAATTCTAATTTGGAAGAAAATTTTACTAAAAGTCTGTCCCTATAGACTGATATTGAAGTATCATTTAAAAAACTTTTAGAAGGGAATGCAAAACAGACACACACACACACACACACACACACACACACACACAAGCGCCGCGTGCTGAGCAAAGCCTTCTCCTGATCACCATAGACTGATATGGAAGCCTCATTTCAACTTTTGCAGGTTGAAGAGACAGTACAGTGGGTAGGCTGCTTACCTTGTACACAATTGAGCACCACCAGGAGTGATCCCTGAGAACAGAATCAGGAGTAACTGAGCACAACTGAGTATGGCCCGAAGCCAAAAATATAAAATTATAAGAGAAGGGAAAGCTAAATGCCTTATATGCACACATGTGCATACACGCCATGCAAACACAGAGAGCAAAGCTTCTCTCTGGCTTCCAGATCAGCCCTGTAGAAACTAGAGTTCACTAGTGACCAATAAAAAGCCAAACGAAGAGCCATGGGTTTGCTTCTAAGAAGACGATGTAGCAAAGCTTACTTCTGCCTCGTCCTACCCATCAACGTAAGAATAATAATAGCTCATATTTGTCCATATCTTCATATCAGCAAATGCTGGTGGTTAAGCGATGTAGGCAAATTGGCACAGCTGAAATGTAACTAGCTCAGACTCAACCCCAAACTCACCTCAATGCCTGTGTCGTGTCTTGGCAAAAGCATGGAGAAAAGTGGTTAAATTTTTCACATTGGACTTGATTGGCAGGTGTTGATATGGCTGGTGAGAGATGCTGATGTTGCTGGTGAGGTGTGATCTTGAGTGAGTAGAACACCTAAGAAAGTCAAGTAGAGCACCCACAAAGTCTCCACGAACCACTTTGGGAGAATACCTCCACTTTCTTAGATCAAATAGGGCTATTTAAGTTGGGGAAAGTAGGGTGGGAATTTGTATCATCCAATCAGGTATTAGGGTGGGAATTCCATATCAGCCAATCAGGTAATAGGGTAAGAACTCTGTCAGTCAGTCATGAAGGGTGAGAAAAGGGATTAAGGCAGGAGGTGCTTAATCCTAAACAAGTAGGGCGGTGCTTCTGTTCAGGGTATGTGTTTAGCTACAGGCAGGGTCTTCTGAAAGTATTTTGTTTCATTTCTAATGGCTTTCTTTAGAAATGCCATGGAGTATATCCCTCTCACCCACAGCTTCTATCTAACTCTTCAGAGAAAGTATGGCAGGTGAGGACTGGGAGCATGCTGTAGATCAAAGGTAGCCTTTGTGCTGCTGGCATTTGAAGGAAGGGACCTTAAAGGACAAGATGGCGGGGCTTTGTCCATGACAGGTGGTCTCCCAACTCCCTGTCTGTCTGTACATCTCAGCCGGACTTCCCGGGACACAATGCATTCTCTTACTCCCACGCGTCCATAACTCAGCCCTTCTTCATGGCTTATGCATGGTGTCAGTTGTAGGTGATCTCGCTCAAGGAGATCTTCTGTTGAAGAAATTACAGATGCAAATCATATGGCACTTTCCTTCAGCAGAGTGCCACCAGAGTCATAGTTGGCAAATGTTAACGTCAACAGATGATTCGCTTCCTGAGAGTTCCAAGTGCTCCACACCACGGAAGAGAATTGGAATGGTTCACATTTTCAGTCTGTGAATGTGTCATTGTAGATTTTCTTTGACACATTTAGGGCACTGGGGACTAGTGATGAGCAACATTGTGTGCTGTCTTGCTCACTCACTTCAGGGAAACCCACTCGGTGCAAGTCTGTGTTTGCTGAAATGGAAAGGGTATAAGTGAGTCTTCAGGTGGTATATATAGTTCCTTGATATGTAAGGAGGTACCAGGGAGCCCTTGGAAATCGAGGCAAACAGGTCTTACCACAAATAGAATTCAGAACGGATACTAAGTGATACTGGAAACCCTTTTAAAAACCAATCATTGTGGCAGTTAAAGTAAAATTAACTTTGCTCTGAGTTGTTTTTCATTATAGTAATTAGCTTATTAGTGGTACTTGAGAAAATCCTATTTAACATGGGACCATCTTTTCTGGAGTTAAAGAAATGACTTCATAGCCAACTACCTATCTTATTTTTTAGAAAAAGGAAAGCTCAGAGAGAAAACGTGCCACCCAAAATGGTCACCTCTTTGCAACCAAGTAATGTTCTGACTTCATTAGAACTCTTCAAATATTACTTCCTTTATCCTTCAGGGAGTCTTATTGAGTAGACAAACCATTTTATGTGTGTCTCTATTTTGGCAAAACAGTTTGGCAAATTAAATATTTGAAACTTAATGGGAATTCTGACAACTGGTTGGTACTATGACATTTACTTGTCTAATAAATGCAGCAGCAGCACAGGGGCAACCCCTCCCCCACACACACGCAAATAAAAGTGTTCTGGACTCATGCCATATGGAAGAAGGCTTATGTTCTAGATCTGATCTCTTATATGCCTTCGTTTATTATGTTTGATTATTTCCAGAGTAAGAGTTCTGAATCATGTAGAATTTTACTATTGAGAAATGTGGCCATATCACTTTTCTATTTGATTGGCTGATTGATTGATTGATTGGATTTTGGGCCACTACCAGTGATGCTCAGGGATTACTCCTGACTCTGCACTCAGGAATCACTCTTGGTGATGCTTAGGAGACCATATGGGATGCCGGGGATCAAACCCAGATTGGTCACATGCAAGGCAAATGCCCTACCCACTGTACTTAGGTACTCAGGGACCCCATATCACTTTTCTAAAGATTCAGCAATTCCCATTTGTCATTGGTCCCATATGACCTATGCCCTTCCTCATCCTCATCCCCACATCACTTGATCACTTGACTTGACATCCCATTATTCATCAATTTGCTCTAGCGGGCACCAGAAACGTTTCTATTTGTCCCTATCATGTGCCAGTATAGCCCAATGGCATCTGCTTGCTCCAGGAATACAAAGAGCCTCAAACCATTCATTCGGGTCTTGATGAAGAAGTCTGACCATCTTGTAGGTGGGCGGCCACCTACATTCGATATGCCAAAACCAGTAAAAACAATGTTTATTCTTACTTCATGCTCTTTCTTTAAATTTGTAGAATTAAGTCTTCTTTCGGAATGGTAGTAAAATGCACCAGACCTAGAATTTACCTCCTTAACCATCTCGTGTTCTCCTCAGTGACTCTCGGTCCTTTCTCATTGCTGAGCTCCCTGGCCCACCCCCCATGTCCACATCTCTTTCCCTCTTTCCAACAGAAACTCCACCCATCAGCTTCCAGCTCCACAGCCCCTGGGAACCACCATTCCGCTTTGTGTTTCTGTAAATCTGACAGCTCCAGTGCTTGTGTGGCTGGTTTATGTGCTTAACATAATATCCTCAATAAAAGTATTTTTTATGTGATGAAAGATTCATTCCTCAGGACCTGATTCTCCCAAGTAGCTAATGATGAAAAGTCAATATTTGAATAGTGTTTATTAATGGCTGTAGTCTTGAAATGTTCACTGAGCACCTCCTTGGGCATGTAGGTGGTCAGAATCCTGTTCTAGGCACTGGGGACCAAGTGGGACTACTATCCTCATAGAAAATATGACCATGGTCATATTTTTTTACCAATATACAAACATTTGGTATCAGGGAGAAAAAAGAAAAAGAGGCTGAGCCTAACTAGGGTGTAGGGGCTGGGGGTTCCTTGGTGCACAGTGAAATGTTCCTTGGAGGAGTCATTGGGACACGGAAATGAGTCTGATGTGGAAATGAGTCTGCTGTGTCCTGGGTACATGCAAAGGCCCTGGGGCAGAGTGATGGAGGCTATGATGTAGGTGTAGTTGGAAAGCAGGTAAGAGAAAGGTGAACCAACAGTCAGTGGAGTTGGGGCCCAGAGGAGCTGAGAAGCAGTAAGAGAGGACCTCAAAGACCATAGTGAGTTGGGGTTCTACTTTAGTATCCCCCTCAGAGCAAAATACGGACACAATGGGCCACTGTGTTGTGCAGCTTCTCAGAGCCTGATACAACACACTGGGCCACAGGCAGCTTCCCAGCGCCTGATACAACACACTGGGCCACGTGGAGCTTCTCAGAGCCTGGCACCTCAGCCTTTGGCACAGAATTAAGAATTGTGGCTGCTGAGAGCCTTGAATCCTTGGAGCCCACAAGACACTTGTCCACGGTGGTTGTGGTCGCATGTGATGGAGGCTGCGCAGGTATCCCAAGAGACAACTAGGGCAGGGGGGAAGTGGACAACACCAGGCCTGGCATCAGCCTTTCAGGGGTCCACATGGCATGAGCGCCGTGCCTCTGGCTCCTCCTGCCCATCTAAGGCCTTGATGCCAAGGCAGCTGTCTCAATAATGTTTCTGAAGCACCGCTTGGACCGGCACTGAGGGGCGGGCACTGGGAAGCAGGTGGCAGGGCAACCAATGAACCTCAAGGTCAGCTCGTCACTGGCTCGGCAGCACGACCCACAGCTCCAGGCAGGACAGACGCTCTCTGCATTCTGCTGCCCCCTCTCCCTCTGCCCCTCCTGCCCCCCATCGTCCTTGGCTCATGCTGGCCACGCTGCCCACTGTGCCACCGTATTCTGAGATCCTGCTCTCCCTTTTGAAGCTTCCTAGTTCCCGAGCAGGGATCTCACCCTGGAGCCCTTTCCCAGTCCACAGCTCTCAAAGCACAGTCGAGAAGCCCGGTGAGTGGATGCGCTGTAAAATGTCGCACCCCCTTCACAGTGCCATAGATGCCGGGCAGTGAAATCTTGCATGAAATCAGAGAAAATACAGCATTAAACCATGTACCACAGGGTGGGGAGAAACCAGCAGCTCATTACCATGTCAACTGGGTCTCTGAAGAGTGGGGGCAACATCATTTATGCTTAATGAGGGTCTTTGCATGCGACCGTGTCTATGACAATTTTTACATTGTCGTGCCCTTTCAGGAGTTTCCTTGAGGTTCACTTTTGTGTTGGTTTCTCTGACTACTCCTATGTCAGAAGAAAGACTCTCCTTGTTGCTGGCCTGAGTTAGAGTGATTCGCTCATGGATCTCACATTCTTAGGGAATGCTCTTAAGGAAAGAGAATTGGGCTAGAGCGATAGTACAGTGGGTAGAGCCATCTGCTTTGCTCATGACCAACCAGGGTTCTGTCCTCAGCATCCCATGTGGTCTCCTGAGCACCACCTACCGCTCTGAGTGCAGAGCCAGGAGTGAGTTCTGAGCATTCCAGATATGACCCAAAAACTAAACCCAGAGACAGACAGACAGACAGACGGACAGAGAGACAGAGAGACAGAGAGTTATCCGTGACTTATGGATCAATCCAATGGTAACACTGAGCTGAGGGAAAACATTATCATGGCTCTGGAAGACAGATATCCAGGCGAGCTGAGTGTGTGACTTCCACGTGTGAGGCCTGGCTTCCTATGGGGGAATTCTTGAGGGTCCTCAGTTCCTTTCCTCCCACTCTATCTTCTCACCTGTGGACCGGATATATAGAAGAGAGATTTGCAAACAGATTAAATACTAAAATATTAAATCCTGTGAGCAGTCGTTTCAATGCTCAGAGAAAGGCGAGGTGTTGGGTGGAGTGCTCATAGCATGGTTGAAAAGTCCTATGGCGGTTTCTTCCTTGGGAAGCTTAGAATGTTGCCATCACTACTTCTCCCTTGTGCTCGTGGAACACTCTGTCAGAAGCCATGTGGGTGCTGGTATCCTCTGCAGATTGGATCATTTAAGTGAGGGATGCAATTAGTTTAGGGAGTTCTTTCAGAAATTGTTTTAGTGTGTTGTATATTGCCTATTTCTTGAGATGGCAGTTGACATGCTGTTACTCACCTGTTATTAAACCATTTAATAGCACATCCTGGGCCAGAGATGTGACTCAGTTATAAGTGCAAGAGACCTGGGTTCAATCCCCAGCACTTCCAGAAAAATAGAAAGAGAAAAACACAGCCCACTCTTTGACTCCATGAGCTTGAACAACTTAATGAATTAATTCTCCTTTGTACCCTGTGTTTGCATTTTGAAACAGACGCCCTTTGACTTACAAAAAGATACAAGAGATGATGGAACGCATTTCTCTCTGACTTCCTAAAGTCACTGAAGGGCCTCAGTCTGGAAATACACTTGATTGGACTAATGAGCCATCTTAATTATGATTTCTTTCCCTAAGTAGAAAATCCTTTTGGATTATCCAACACAGCTGTTTTTCATCCTTAATTCTGACTTGGCTCTTCACAGTCATGGGCCTGAGTGCCAAGGGGTCCATTTCAGTCACGGCATTTTTAGTGTCAGTGGACCTCAAAGGAAATTGATATGTTTGTCAAATTTTGTCACTGTTCAGATGCTGTTAGGAGTTGCTGTACCTCTGTGTTTACTCTCTACTTTGTATTTCTTTTTGTTTGTTTTAGGGTTACAATCCCAGTGCTCAGACTTATTCCTGGCTCTGCATGCAGGGATCCTGGTGAGGTTCAGGAGACCAAATGGGTGCCAGGGATCAAATCCTGGTCAACTATGTGCAAGGCCAGTGCTCTGCCCATTGTACTATATTTCTGGCCCCCTGCTTTATGTTTCTAAATTAAGTGACAACTCTCAAGTGTCAACATTGGCGCTGGCATCATAATAGTACTCATGAATCGGGGCAGTATTCCTTTTGTCATTTGGGGGCTGCTGGAAATTGAACTCAGCTTCTCACACAGGGGAGGAAGGCACTTACTGTACAGTTAATAGAAAACTGCCACCTAGGCAGTACTTCTTAACTCAGTTAACCATCTCAGTAATGGATGTATATGTTCCTCAGACTTGAAAATTGTTTTTAATATTTCATTGTTCGAGAGATACCATCATTCTCCTTTGGGTAAATAGTAATATTCTTTGACCATACTTATTGCTATTCAATGAAGTTCATAGTCCATTGGTACTATGAATGCAAAAATTACAAATGTCCATAGTCTCAAGGTAAAATGCTATAATGGGTTGGGATTTAAAACATCTCCTTTTAAAGAGAAATACTGATTAGAGAGCAATATTGACCACAGAAATAAGATAACTAAATTTTCTAAGTTTACTAATTTGAGAATAGCTATGGAAAAGGTGAAGTGCTGTTCATGGAAAACATTCGTGTGTGTGATGCTTGGGATCCTGCTTGGTCACATGTACCAGCCATGCCCTCTCTCACTGATTCACATGCTCAGTCAACATTTGAAATTTGTTCAGAGTGACTTCCTTACAAGAATGAGTGGCGGAGGATTGCTCAGGCATGCAGGGGGCCAAGCTGACTGGACTTGGAGCAGGGATTTGGGCTCCTCCACCCATTCATCCACCTCCATGTTGGAAGGCGTGGCTGTGAGCTCCCAGCCACCACAGCCAACAGGCGGAAGAGAGACACTCCAGACCCACAGCTGTGCAGATTGGCCTCATGTGGAGTGGTCCATGGAGTTCTGGAGGATGGTAAAAGGCTTGACCAGCCCCTTGCCATGTCCTACATAGCTCCTAGGGATCGCTCACACATGCAGGGGGCACGCTGGCCAGACTTGGAGGCGGGAATTTGGGCTCCTCCGCCCATTCTTCCACCTCCATGTCAGTAGATGTGGCTGTGAGCATCCAGCCACCATAGCCAACAGCTGGAAGAGACACTCCAGACCCACAACTGCGCTGGTGCACAGCCGCTCTGTGGCCGTGGGACAATCTTAGACAATAATGGAAGTTAGGACCAGGTCCCTCCCAGGATCTTTCACATTTATACACTAATGATCATTCTAGTTGCAACAAACTGGAGATATTATGGGAATGGGGAATTGTCACAATAGAACTCACTATTGAATATGCACATAGAGACATCATAAACCGTTAATATCTGTAGGACAAGCCACAAAGTGTAAGAGAAGAGAGAGTGAAATACAGGGACAGAGACAGAGAGATAGAAAGAGAAAGAAAATGTGCCTGCAATATGGACAGGCTGGGGTTGGTGGGGGGGAGTGTTTGGGATGTGGGTGGTGGGAATGGGGCACTGGTGGAGGGATGGGTGCTGGGACACTGTATGTCAGAGACCCAATTATGAACATCCTGGTAATTGTATATCTCACAGTGGTATAATGAAAATATAAAAAAAAGAATGAGTGGCAGGGCCAGAGTGATAGCACAGCAGGTAGGGCACTTATTTTCCTTGCATCCAGCCAACCAGGGTTCAATCCCCACCATCCCATATAGTCCCCCACCAGCACCTCCAAGAGTAATTCCTGAGTGCAGAGACAGAGGTAATCCCAGAAGATTGCTGGGTGTGGCCCAAAAAAGCAAACAAATAAAAAGAACAACTGATTGCCGCAAGTTGTCGGGTATAATTTTTAACTGCACTTCTTTTCAAGCTCAGAAGTGTTTATATGAGGAGCTGTGATTATTTCATTTATGACACACTATTATGACCTCAAATGCCTGATATATATATATGACACATTCCCAAAGCTTTTAAATTAAGTATATATTTAATTAAATAAAATTAATTATGTATACATACACACATGCTTCCAACAATGAAATAGCAGTTTTATTGAAAAGTCACTATACTGTCACTTTATTGAAAAGTCATATTTTATGTCTAGTCTTCTCTGACACTGCCAGATAAGTTGACTGTACTTTTTATTTCCCTATACATTAGTGGTTGATTCTGTGTATGCCTGCTCTGTGCCCTATGTGAGTTATTTTAATGCTAATGTATCTTTTCAGTCATAGGAAAAAACCTGGAGGGTTTTACTAGAATAATCAATTCTTTTTTTTTTTTAACCAGGACTAGAATTTTGAAAATGAAACTACAGATGCCAATGTCTCAAACTGGCCTGAAAGATTTATCTAATAACAAATACCCCAAGTCAGTGTTAGCTGGGTAGAACTGGGCTCATCTCCTCAAAGTCTGGGTAGAAATGATGGTGGACCCGTAACAAAGTTGGTTTCGCCTGTCGTGTAAGGTCTAGCCAGTGTATTCACTGCCCTTTATGTTCTGTCTTTGCTACTTTCTGAAAATTGGAGAAAGATAAATTCTATTCCTGTCTTCCCAGAGAACCCGGGAGGGGCTGGTCTCAGGAACCCATGAGAGTTGATGCAGAGCTCAAGTTTGTCCCTAGTTGCTGGCAAGTGACAGTTCTACCAAGAGTGGAAAAGGGGGGATATACCTATTTTTTCCTCATTATAAGTGGACAAGGAGGAAATACATCGATAAAGACGGAGAGAAAAAAGGATAGCATTCATTTTACAATCTAGTAATCTAGTTGCTGATTAATACTGAGTGGTTTGTTTTTTATCATAACTGTTACTTTAAGAAGAGAAAATTAAGACTTGGTCCAAAGCACAGCTACATTATTATGCTAACCATTGTTTAATTATAATTTTGTTTCATAGGAATGAAAAAATAAAACATAGCCCTCAACCAAAAAAATTCTTCTGCTTTATAATTATTGTTCTTGGGTTGGAGAAATAGTATGTCTTAAAATGCTTGCCTTGCACTCAGTAGAGCCTGGTTCAATCCCTGGCACTGCTGGGGATGACCCGAAACAAGAAAATATAGTGATTATATGGAGGCACAACTGGGCGTACACCGACAGCAGACAAATTCGCGATATCAACCCTGCCACGGTAAAGCAGTTAAAAGTGTGGGGGTGGAGGGGGGGAATCAGATTGTAGGGTCATTTTGTTGTCTTTGATTTTTGTTGTTGTTTGGGGTGAGAACGCATACCTCGTGATACTCAGGACTTACTGCTCACTCTGTGCTCAAAATCACACCTTAGGGTGCTTGGATGATTCGATGCGATACTGGGAATTGGACCACGGTTAGCCTTGTGCAAGGCAAGTCACTTAAAACTGGTCTTTTTTTTATCAGACATAAAATAAAAGAACACTGAGCTACTCTGCTTTTGATCAGTTCACATTTTTAAATAGATGACTTTTAGTTTTGTTGTGGCAAATTTTAAAAATCCACAGCAGTAGACAAAATGGGTATCAGGAAACTTCAAATATCTTATCACTGGGGTTCAACTAAAACCAATTCCTCAGATCACATCCCTCTATTTTTTTGCCTTATTGGATTATTTTTAAATATATCCCATCATTTCTACAATATTCATCTTTTATATTTGAAGGATTCTTCTTCAGAAAATAACAGGAACTCAAGAACTGTACAGGAAGCCAGGTACTTCCGTTGCATGCAGCTGACCCAGGTTTGAAATCCGGGCACAGAATGTTTCCCTGAGCACAGTTAGAGGCAGTGAACACCACTAAACACCCCTGTAACATATCTTGCCCCTTTGGCTATATTTTCTCTTTCTTTGGAGGGGGTTACCTCCATATGGGATTCCTCAGCATATATTATATATATGTATATATAATATATGTATTATATATATGGATAATATGCATATATGTATAATAAATTTTATGTAAATATGCACACATATTATAACAGTTACATATTACACATGTATAATACACATACATATTAAATACATACGGGTCACACCCAGCAGTGCTCAGGCGTTACTCCTGGCTCTGCACTCAGGATTTACTCCTGACGGTGCTCAGGGACCATATGGGATGCTGAGGAATTGAACCTGGGCCTACCGCATGCAAGGCAAATGCCTTCCCTGCTGTGCTATCACTCCAGCCCCTACATATATATATATATATATATATATATATATATATATATATATATATATATGTGTGTGTATGTATGTAGAATATGCACACATTACATACAGAGAGAATATATATGTGCATATATATAATAGAATTGTCAGGTAAAAATGTCAAGCATATTTCACTCAAAAATTATCATTGAAGTTTTCTGTAGTAGCCTGGGTGTCTTGATGACTGTTCCAATCAGGAACCAAGCAAGCTTCACAGATCTTGATGTCCTAAACACCAAATAACTTACATTTTAGAAAGTAGAAGCTGTCATTTTAAATGTGATTTGTTAACCATACCAAAGGTCTTGCAAATGTTTTCATACTAGGCCATAAAACAGCAGATGTTGTTTAGCCCAAATAGCCTGTGAAAATATTTTCATGTATAAGACAGCAGATCTTTTTTAGTTTAACTTTTAAAGGATGTTGATTTCTCGCTTCCTTTCCTCCTTTCTGCTGTGGAGAGAGCTGCTTGCTGGTGTCATGGGTTCAGTACATGGAATATGCTCATAATCTTGAGTCTCCATGCTAGGGATCAGGCCGGCTTGTGGAGATGGCTTGAGGGTTTATAATTACTCATTAAAGCAGGTTGCGTATTTCATGTGACTTGGGAGTCGGCTATTTTGTCCACAAAATGAACCTATAAGCATATTTCAGTGGTTGTGACAAGTCTTTTTGTTTTATTTTTTTAGGCTTTATCTTAGGGCAAGAGAACTGAATTGAAAAGTTTCAACCAGTTCAGTCAGGCTCATAGTTCATCTGGGCCTGGAATCCAGGCTTCACTTCGGGAGAGAAATGTCCTTCTCAGCGTCATGTTTCACACAATGTTCCTCGAACAAAAAACCTTGTAAGCTGATGAAACTGTCACAGCATTGGAATAGTCATCAACGGCCAAAATTAACCTGGCCCCTATGATCCAAGACATCCTTTAGATTAGACTCTCTTCAGCTTTTCCGTCCACTACCCACTTCACCCCCAAAATTTTGACCTAGCAATATATAAAATATATATACTTATAAAATATAATAGTATCTACTATATTTTATCTAGATTATATCTATAAGATATATTATATATCTACAAGATTATATCTGTGAGATTATATCTACAATATAATATATATACCAATAATATACTGGTACACAAATAAAACATCTATTGAAAATAAATCATAAATTTATTTTCAAGCAAGTTTTTTGAAAGATTCTTTTGTTGGAGATCCCCCACATTCAGTTACATGGCGCATGTTAGCATCACAACAAAACTAAAAGTCATCTATTTATGGTTCAAGAAACTTAGCTTCATTTATTGTTTTGGGGAGCCAAATATGGCAATGTTCAGGGCTTACTCCTGGTTCTCTGCTCAGGGAACAGTCATGCTATTGCTCAGGGAACCATAAGCAATCTGGGGTTGGAACCAGGGTCGACTCTATGTAAGGCAAGCACCTTACCTGCCCTACTATCTCTAGCCTCACAAGGGTAAGCTTTCAAGGACACTCTAAATAAAACAATCCTGTTTGGTAGATTGTAATCCACCATGCACGTGGATGATCTTCACGTCTTGGAATGTGCTTGGACTTTAATTATACTAGTTTCTTTTCAGTAACTGACATTCACAATTTGAAAAGATAGTGAACCCATCTTCTTTTTTAACAAATAAGGGATGGGAATAGGATATTAGGAAACTACATGTACTGTTGAATGTATGACTTAAGAAGCATAGTTTCAGGGACCAGAGCGATAATACAGAAGTTAGCGCATTTGCCTTGTATATGGCAGACCCAGGTTCAACCCCAGCATCCCATATGGTCCCCCAAGCACCACCAAGAGTAATTCCTGAGTGCAGATCAGGAGTAAGCCCTGAGCATCGCCAGGTGTGACCCCCCAAAAAAAAAAAGCATAATTTCATTCTTCCATCCTTCATGTGGAATTTGCACTTGCATTTTTCTTTCTTCCTTCTGCTTCATTAGAACTGAGCAGGCAAGCATAAACGGAACACAGGCAGAACTTCACTAGAGCAAAGATCCTGGCTAGTAGGTACAATGTTCTGTCATTTTGAATTTTCCAAAATACAACACAAATTGACTTCACATAAAAAAAAAACACTTTTAAAATAATTCTGTTGATTTGTAAGTAATCCAAGGGAAGGCAGTATCCATATTGGCCTATATAGGGAAATAACAGTGTCAAAATGTCAGTCCTTTTCATTGCTCTTGATCTCCCCAAGTGCTTATTTTTCTCAAAGTTGGCTTTCAGAAGCAAACAGAGGAAGGAGTCTCAGTTGCGTAGGGGAGAGAATTCAATGAGGCACAGAAGACCAGGACTTGCCTTCAATGGAGAGTTCTTGCTTTCCATAAGAGAGTCCTGAGTTTAATACCCTGCCCCATCCTATCTCCAAACACTTCTCAATGTAGACCCTGGTCACCTGCCCAACTGCTACAATAACACCAACACCCTTTTGAAGAAAGGGTTGGAATCAGCAGAGGGCCAGTAAGACAGCTCAGTAGTGTGAGACATGCTTCACATATAGGAGACCCAGATTTGCTCTCCAGACCTCATTGACCCTTAAGGAGCTGGAAGTAGCCTCTTAGCACTAGGCGTGGTCCAAAAACAAAACAAATAAACTAGGAGCAAACGTTCATATGTATTTATACACCACCAGACCGTTGGCCAGCTGACCATGGGTGTTGGAATTCCATGATCATTGACAATATAATGGAGCCTGAGGTTGGCCCTGCTCTGAAGTTGAGATTAGAGCCTCTGGCCTCCAAGTGTAAGAACTTTGGGACTAGATGGGAAGGGACTTAGTGTTCTTTAGGCCATTCCTAGGATTTCTGAGCTTAGTTTTGGCTCTTAGTCTCTGCTCAGGATTACTACTGGTGGTTCTCAAGGAACCTTATGTGGTGCTGAGAATACAACCCGACTCGCTGAGAGCAACACAAGCTCCTGACCCCATGTGTTATCCCCTGCACTTCAAGTTATTTTAGGAAGGAGGAGGAAAGGGCTGGAGATAGACTATAGTAATGCTTGCTGAGAGGGCTGAGTGGGCTCCCGGCTGTAGTAATGCCTGCTGAGTGGTCCCCTTCATTTCCAGCTGCCTATGAATAAATGAGCTCTCTTGGGATTAGTGAGGTGGGGCTGTCCAAGATCCTCCATAGCCTCTCCTCTGGGCATTCTTTGACTTGATCTGAGCAGGTGTCAGGAGGGGCACCGGGGCATCACGGGACTTTCTCACTGTATTTTTTTGTTTTTGCTTTTTGATCACACCCGCGACACTCAGGGGTTACTCCTGGCTCTGAACTCAGGAATTACTCCTGGCAGTGCTCGGGGGACCATATGGGATGCCGGGAATCAAACCTGGGCCGACACAGGCTGGCTGTGTGCAAGGCAAATGCCCTACCCGTTGGGCTATCGCTCCGCCCCAAAATTGTTCTCTTCCTTCTTGAATTTTCCTTTACCACATGCTTTTTTTTTTTTTGGGGGGGTTTTGGATCACACCCAGCGACGCTCAGGGGTTTCTCCTGGCTCTGCACTCAGGAATTACTCCTGGTGGTGCTCGGGGACCATATGGGATGCCGGGATCAAACCCGGGCAGGCACAGGCTGGCTGCATGCAAGGGCAAACGCCTACCCACTGGGCTATTGCTCCAGCCCCTCTCGCACTGTATGGACATCTCTGAGCTGCACAGATCACTTCTTTGTACCTCTGCAGAAGTATCTCAGGCCAGAGGTCTTTGTTCCTTCCTACTGGAGTTTATTTGTTTGTTTTGTGGTCACCCTCAGTCACATTCAGGGGCTTACTCCTGGCTCTGCACTCATGGATCACTCCTGGTGGTAAGGGGACCATATGTAGTGTCAGGGATCAAACCCCGTGTGCCCCTTTTAAGGGTTCATGCCTTTCCTGCTTTACTGTCTCTCCAGCCCCTTGCATTCACTCGTGGTTGGTTTGCTCTGCGTCCAATGGGGCACTGAGAGATGAGTTTGCAGCCTCTGTCTGGCCTCTGGGCTTAGTCCATTTCTCATAGAATCTGAGCAGTGAGTGTTTCTTAGTCCTCAGAATTTCATTGTTATTTGCTCATCTCTTCTACCTGCCTGACACCTTTCTTGGCATAACTACAAGCCAGGCCTGTGCCCATGCTTCTCCCCTTTGGTCATTAGTCTGCCTGCAGGGGAAATATACTTTGCTGTGTTGAACTCTGTTACTATAAAGGCTTCAATACAAGGTTTCCAAAATTGCATATTGGAACTTTGCGTATTTTGGGACTTTTATTTTATTTATTTATTTATTTATTTTTTTGCTTTTTGGTCACCCGATGATGCCCAGGGGTTACTCCTGGCTCTTTGCTCAGGAATCACCCTGGTGGTGCCTCAGGGGACCATATGGGATGCCGGGAGTCGAACCCAGGCCGGCATGGGCGGCCACATGCAAGGCCAATGCCCTACCGGCTGGACTATCGCTCTGGCCCCGGGACTTTTTTTTTTAAACTCAGTGATCAAATTCCAGTAACTCTTCAAAAAAACATTTTTAACATGGTATTGTGGTGCCAGAGATTGACCCCAGGATCTCAAGTGTGCAAGGCACTGAACCACCTCTCCAGCCCAGAGTTTTGCAAACCTTCTGCTTTACTATTTTTCCATCAAATCTACGCAAGTGTGTTGAGAACAGAGGTTAGGTAAGATAGGGAAGGGACCAGTTTGCCAATAATAGTTGGAAATGGTAATGCTAGACTAGAACTGAGTGTTGAAAGTTGGTTGAGGGATATGCATGATAACTTTTCAGTGTCTTTTGCAAACTAGAATGCACTAAAGGGGAGAGAGAGACAGAAAGAGAGAGAGAGAGAGACAGAGAGAGATCCTGCCATAGAGGCAAGTTCTGGGCAGAGACAGGGGAGAAATAGGGCATGTTGGTGATGGGAAATGTGCACTGGTGGAGAGATGGGTGTTGGAACACTATTACTAAGATCCAGTTGTGAACAGCTTTGTAATTGGCCTATCGCATGGTGATTTAATAAAATAAAAGTTTTTTTAAAAGTTGGACATCATTAAAATGTGAAACTCTGTTCATCAAAAATAACATTAAATAAGTACAAAAGGAAGTTGAAGACTGAAGATAGTCTTCAGTTGAAGACCAACATATTCCACATTTGTATTGGCCAAAGAGCTCTTTCCATAATACATCATAGAAATAGATGTGGGTATTGTTATAGTTTAAGATAAATCACCACTGGCAAAAAATTTTTCAGAACTTGTTTTTTTTTCCCACTTGTCACTTGTTTTCCGTTGTTCATCAATTTGCTCGGGCGGCATCAGTAACATCTCCATATGTCCTGTCACATGCTAGTGTAGCCAAAGGGCAACTGCTTCCTCCAGGAACATGACAAGCCTCAAACCACTTCAGGTCATAGGATTGAGGTCTATAATTGTTACTGGGTTTTGGCATATCAATACGACACGGGTAGCTTGCCAGACTCTACTGTGTGGGTGGGATACTCTTGTAGTAGCCTCTCATCTTGTGCATGTACTGATGAACCGCAATGGGGAAAGATCAGCTTTTCTGCTGGGTGGAGCTCTGACGAGCTGTGAAGTCCAGATGTTGAAAATGGTGGCCCCCATGGTGTAGAGTTCCTCTGGCTTCTTCTTCTGGCTTCTGCTTTTTCTTATAATTATAAAATTCTGGAAACAATATCAGTGTCTTACATAAACTGGCTAAGAAAATCATGGTATGGCTGCACAAAGGAGTCCCTTAAGACTCCATAGAGAGACAAGAAAGATCTTTCTGAAGTAATAGGGAGAATATTTTGTTAAATGCCAAAATCAAGGGATGGAAGTGTATCAATATAGTACTTCTGGTCACGTGAGAAAAATGTAAGTTCTAAAGTGCATACATCTGTATATTTGTGTAAGAATAGTACAGATATAAAGCAGAAACTAATGAAATTGCTTATGAATAAGAAACAGATCTTGTATATTGGGTTAGAAAGGAAATAGCAGTATGGACTCATGGATGACAGTACATCAGCATATATGCTCAAAGGGCTGGCCCTCTGTATGTGTAGACATTTCTTTTGCTCTCTCTCCTAAGCAGTTCACAGCATTGAATGCATGTCTAGCACTCAAATTTTTTATTTCTAATAGAATTCTCCAACAAAAGGATCCAGGTCTTTGAAGAAGGTGTTGGAGTAGGGAGCATGTGAGCTGATCCTAGAACATCAGCTGGCACTAGAAAGCTCAGGAGTCCACAGAATGATAAGGGCAGGCCAAAGGATCACAAGCGCCAGTTCAAAAGGCTCCCATGGAAAACCCTGGGCAATATGAACAGCAAAATAAATGACCGATAGTTTCAGATGATAAGCCATAGCATAAATTAAATTCTCCTCATTCCACTCATGCCACGTATGTAAATGAGGGGAAAGGAACAGTTCTTCCTTAAAATTCAATTCCAGTAGCCAGGGGACAGTGCAAGAGATGAGGCACTGGCTTGCCTTGCAAGTTGGCCAAGCCCAGTTGGAATCTCTGGCAGCACAGGTCCTCTGAGCACTTCCAGGGAGTCACTCCTGAGCGCAGCGTCAGGAGTAACCCTCGAGCACCACTAGGTGTGCTAAATGGAGGAAGAAATGGGAGCTCTTGGAAGTGAACACTAGGTCCGAACAGCAGATTGACCGTCACAAATAAGGTTTCTGCACTTCTAGGTTGATAAAAATATTCTTTCTCTTTCTTTGATGAGGGTAGATATCTGTCCCAACTTACTGAGTCAGGAAGTACCTTTGATCTCTCAAAATAAGGCCTGGAATGGAGCAGAAGGCCTTCAAAAGATTTTTAAGACATTATAATAGGCAGGAAGAGAAAGTATGAAACATGCTCACTTAATAGTCATCGTTCATATTTCAGTTACTCTTTTGTGGTAATTATCTGGAAGCAAATTTTACTGGTGATTAGGCGTATCTCAGGAAAGTCGAATGAAAGACTGTGCTTTATCTACCTTTTACTAATATAGCAGTGGAGTACAGACTTCCCAGGGTATCCACTCTTACTCAAGGAAGTTTCTGCATGAAGCTAGCGCGTGTGCTAGTAAGGTATAAACATCTTTCCTGAAAGAAAGGAAATGACCCTGTGAGTAATGGAGCAGAATGCCAGATGTTTGAGTTAGCTTAGCTAAGAGCATAAAAATATTAGGACTATGATCTTCTCAGTGAATCTGCTGTTAAATACCTTGCATTCATTTCATTTTCTCGGGAGGTTGGTTTTTGTTAATAAAAAAATGTTTTTCATGATTTTTTTTTTAGTGACATTTTCCTGGAACCACGTAAATCTGTTAAGAGTACAGGAGAGAAATTGAAATTTTCTTTTCAAAAGAACTCTAATTATTTCAAAATTAGTCAAGTTTTAATATTCACAAATTACATGTAATTCATTAGGAGATGAAGGGAATGAATATTTTCTAAATGAATATTTGTGTCAGCTTCAGCAGTAAGAAAAAATTAAACTCCTACAGAATTCATAAAATTATTATGTATAAACTTTTGAAAACAAACTTCCGGAGATGAGGGAAATTCATATTTTATATCTATCTTTTGAGACAGGGTTTAATGTTGTTTCATAATGAAATATACTGGTGAGCATTAACTCATATTTTCTAATGTGTAGGTGGATAAACTTTTCTCAAAATGAGCACAGCATTTTCTAGACTCTGGTTTTAACCACAGAAAATCTCTGTCAATTGTCAAGTCACCCAGCATCTAGAGCCATATTGATCTGGGAGGGAGAGCTTGGTTCAGCCCTAGAGTAGTAGGAAGGTAAGAAGGGAATTGGGGATACTGTATCCCAGATACTCAGGAGAAAGAAAAAAATTACTTTTCATCGACTCTATCTTCATGGCATCATTTGGTCCTCAAACGTTCCCAGTTCAAATTTTTCATATATGACACCCTGGCTTTAATAATGTCCAAATCCTTCATTCCTAGCCATCAGCTCCTCTTCCTTTGCTCATCAATTTTACCTTGATCCGACACCAAGAGGAAATCCTTGATTAACATGGATATGAGAAGCCGGAACCTACTTTAATTTCAGGTGCCTTTCCGGAAATAAGAAGGAAAATAAACTAGTACTTGTTAGCTCCCTGCTTCGAGTTAGGCCCTGTCACTCACACCGTCTTTAGCTTCTAGCCGTCCTATTAGATGTCGTTGTGACCACTCTCTCATGAGGACATTGAAGTCATTTCTTCCCAAGCAGCAGAGTTGTCCAATAAATGACAGAGCAGGGATTCTAACCCATGTGGTTCAGCTCTGGTCCCCAGTATCCGCCAGCCCCATTCCCCCTATTGGGCCGCACTGTCTCTCCAAGCTTAAAATCTAGTGAAACCCATGACATGTGGAAACATTTCACCCGGTCGCCTGCTCTGGACCAGGCATGCTGGACTCTGTCAACCTGTGACAGAGATTTATCTGCCAGGGACTCTGCAATCAGTAGCGTTCTGCTGCCTCACTGCTTCTCAGAGACACTTTGCACATATCTGCAGCCAGTATTCCTTCATAGCATGCTTTGGGTGTGACTTTGTCTAAACTGTGTAAAGAAGTGAAAAGGATAAAAACTTGTGCTTTGAATATCAGGTCATAACATTGGTATGATCCATTTCATTGTGGCTAATACATACATGTGTATAGATAGTCTCATAAAAATCTTTAACATCGGACTGGAGAGATAGCATGTCAGTTAGGGTGCTTGCCTTGCACATAGCCAACCTGGGTTCCTTCCCAGGCACCACATAGAGTCCCCTGGGTTCCTCCAGGAATGATCCCTGAGTACAGAGCCAGGAGTGATCCCTGAGCACAGATGGATGCAACCCTCAAACAAATAAAAGCATGCAGTCACAAAGTCACAAAGAGATTCAGTTTGTTCCTTTACATGAAAGCTTTGCCTACACGCCAGTGGCATTCTTCATGAGACATCCCCTTCTTCCTGAGATGAGGCGCTTCCTGTTTGCTATGCGCAATCTCTCTTTACTTTCCGCTTTGATTGGTTTTAGTGACCAATCAGCTGTGCTCAGGACTTACTCCCTGCTGTGCACTCAAGATCACTCCAGGTGGAACTCGGGGAACTGCAGGTGGTCCTGGGGATTGAACCCAAGTAGGTTGCATGCATGGCAAGCACTTGACCCGCTGTGTCACCATTTGGTTTGGTTTCATTCCCCCCCATTATCTTCCTGCTTATCTTGATAATTTTGACTCCTTGGTCTTTCCCAGTTTCACTTAATCCCTGTATTCTGTCTAGTCAGTAGACGTCCAAGATCCTGTCCGTTCATTGTCTTCCTCGCTCCCATCCTCAATCTCAGTCTTGTTCTGTATGTTCTGTAGTCTTTAGGATCTTTCTGTGTCTGTATATTGGAGATGCCTAAGCATAAGGGGAAGAAAATGTAGCTTCCAAGCCTTGCAAGACTTGCAGCAGTTTCCAAGTTCTGCCCTGGTATTGATGACAATCCTGGCTTACTGTGGGCTCGAAGATTTATAGCCTTGAAGTCATCCGGATTCATCTGTTGCCTTTGTTCTTTATGTAAAATCCCTCTCCAATTCCTATTTAACTCCTGATTGAAAATCTCTCTACAGTACTTTTTCTTCTTTACACAGGTTATTTTATCCTTTAGCACTTGGCAGACTCTCTTAAACCTAAGCCAGCCCTTCCACGTCTCAAGTGGTATTACTTCATCGCCTATTTCTTTGGGCTTTTCCTGAATAAGAGCTTATCACAGCTCAATAAATTTGACTTTGCCTGATCTTAAATTGCATACTGCCTTCATCAGCTACCAAATATTTATTGAAAGCCCGCCAGGCACAGTGGGGAATGCACAGATTTGGATAATCCGGGGTCCATGTGCTCAGAGAGTTTATGGTGTAGTTGGAGAACTAAAACATATGTGTGAAAACAACACTAACAGTACATGCTAGTGCTTAATGAGGACCAAATGACACTTCTTTCTGGGTCTTCCGTTGAGTCCTCCAGAGTAATTACAGTTACAGAATCAGAGAAGGAAGAATGCATTTGAGCCCAGGAAGACAGGAGGGGTGGTGCTCTAAGGGCAGCCTCTGTAGCTGATGGGGAGTGTCAGTGTTTGGTAATTCAGGGATCAGACTCAAAGACGAAGGCTGGCACCAAAGTTAATTTATTAAAATTCACCCCTTTCCCTTGGCTGCTGCGCTATTTGTCCTGATTGAGAGTCACATGCCTGGTTGTGGTGCTATGCACACCTGACCACAGGGTTTGCTGAGCTGGGGGTATCACACACCAGAGCATGCATGTTTGCCCATCAGGTGCCCACACTGTAGTGGTGCTTGCCCAGTGTCCCGTGGCAGTGCTCCCTGGCACTCACTGTGGTGCCCACCTGCATCGTGTCAGCCAGAGCTGCACACCAAGAGCAAAACCTGTGTGTCTTTACGTTGTGTTGTGCTCAGTGGTCGCACTCTTTACTTGGCAGTGCTCGTCCGTATTGCTGGCTGCTGGAGGTCATACACTCCACTGTAGTGCTGGAGTTCATGACAGTAGAGCCTTCAGGAATGTGCATGGTACATGGGGGTGGAACTGGGGACTGGCTTTTACAAGACCAGCACGTTTTTTTGTCACTGTGCCACCCTCCAAACCCCCAGTGTTTTCTGATTTATTAACTAATGAATCTCTCTCCACCTTTGGATGTTCTGCCTAGGATGGTTCTAAACAATGCTTGTAATTAACATGTATTCCCTTTTAACCCACCAGCCTTTTTATTTTTACTAGGCATTTTGCCTATGATATTTTTATCTTTTCCTTTCCTTCTGCCATTCTCTTATCCTTTTTCACATTCAGATAGAATAGTTGATGATTGATTGATGTTGTAAGAGCCCATCTATTCCATGAGCTGTATTCCCTTCACTTTTATTTGTATATTTATTTGTTTTTGCTTTCTCGGTCACACCCAGCAATGCTCAGGGGTTACTTCCTGGCTCTTCACTCAGGAATTACTCCTGGCGGTGCTCGGGGACCATATGGGATGCCGGGGATCGAACCCAGATTGGCTATGTGCAAGGCAAACACCCTACCAACTGTGCTATTGCTCTGGCCCTCCCTTCACTTTTATTTTCCAGTTTTTAATATATTTTATTATACCACCATGAGATAAACAACTACAAAAATGTTCATGTTTGGGTTTTGGTCATCCATTGTTCCAGCACCCATCCCTCCACCAGTGCCCATTTCCCACCACCAATGTGAAGGGAAAGTCTGTATTCCCTCCACATTTAAGCAGCTGGTAAGAATGCATACAGGCTTCATGATCACAGAGCACTTATCATATTGAATTTCAGTAAAAGAGATGGCAAACTTCTTCTCTACTCCTTTCTAGTAAACATTTATAACAGCAAGCTAGAAAATTATCCAAGTAAATGAGTCTCAGTCAAATAGAATGTAGTCTGCATTTTAAATTGAGTTGTTTTTGTTATGTTTTGTTAATTTCTTAAATGATAATATCAGTAATGAAAAATTAAATGTACTTGAGTTTTTCTATCAGTGGTTAATAAATGAATTTATGTAATACTAGATTCATTGTTTCTCCTTTCACTATTATCTACAAATTTTAAGAACTGTTTCCACTTGCAATACGAAGAAGAGTTGCTACTAAGGAAATTATGAAAGTTTCTTAGTAGAACTAGATGGTGAAGGTCAGTTTCCTTCAGGCAATTATTTAGGATAAGGTGGGTCTTTGTTTTCACTAAATCATCAGGATTTGTGAAACTAACACATGCCCCACCAACTAAGAAATAGGAGCCTATTAAAAAATTTTTATTGTTGATGTTTTCCTTAGTCCATTTAATTATAGATAATAAAAGTCAAGTCATTTTAGGTCATGTTTTATGGATCTTTACAAGATATGTTCTAATTCTAATGGTGTTTCATTTCACTTCAAGGGGGGGGGGGGGGGAAACAAATAAGGATGATGTTCCATATATTACACAAAAATCATTTTGGTTTCAGTAAATTTTGTTTCATATATTATAGCAACAACAAGAGTAGCTAACTTACTGATTACTACTCAGCTAGTGATTAATAAGGGAGTGAGCTTAGTGACTGCCACACTGCTTTAGTTCTATTTTTTAAATAAATTTTGTTTGTTTTAGGGCCCCAACCAATGGTGCTCAGGGCTTTCTCCTGGCCCTCTGCTCAGGCATCACTCCTGGCAGGGCTCAGGGGACCCTGTGGGGTTCAAGGAACTGAACCCAGGTTGACTGTGTACAAAGCAGGCAATGCTACCTGCTGTACTTTCTCTCCAACCCAGATTTAATATTCTATATGTTAGTCTTACTCTAACATTTCAATATGAGTATTACAATTATAAGACTGCTCTAAACCTTGGCAATGTGCTAAAGCTATGTTCTATGACTTAAATATGGTAGTTATTATAGATTTTTTTCATTTTGAGTGTCAGTAGAAGGAATATTATAGCTTTTATTAATTTGTTTTAAAGAAACTTAAGAAATTCTCTTAATCATTTTTGTTCCAATTCTGCTCATTAAATGTTATCGTCATTTGCCATGTTTCATGACATGTTATGACCAGCTGATTGATAGATTCTTCTCCTTTGACCACTATGTGAAATAAATGAACAATGTGGCAATGAAGGGGGGTGTTGAGGAAAGGAAACTTCCCAGAGGCCATCTGAGTGGCCCCTCCAATACAACCGTTGAAGGAGTAGTCACCTCGTGGAGAAATCAGTTTCACCTCCAGACTCTCTTTTCTCAATTACGACCTTCTTGATTTCACTTGCCAGGGTGTGATGGCAGAGGCCTCAATGCTTCAGAAATGTTGCTACATGCTAAGTGAAGCATGGACAAACCAGACATTAATCCGAGTCCACCCCTGTATGTCCTTCTGCGTCAGTCCATGACACTGTCCTGCCCCCAACCCCCACCATCGTTTCTACCCAGGCCCAGGAGTTGCAGACACCCCTGCCACACCTGCTGACTAGGAGCACCCCACTTCTCCCTCTTTCTGACTCTATTTCTTAGACCTCTAGCTGGGTCCCCAAAAAAAATGTCTTTGATCGTGTAGATTTTGTTTGCTTGGTTCTGGTCTATGAATATGCTTGCAGTGTCCTTTACTATCACAAGCAACTTTGATATTTCCTTAGCTTAAGAGAGCCTTTGGGGCCACATCCTGTAGCCTCTTAGGTCCCCAGGAACTATAACATTTCCTGTGATTCTCTGGATTTCTGTGGCATTCAACTATTGCGATGGCCCATTCAGAAACAATACATTTGTTGCTTGGAGATTCTTGGACCAAGACATTGTTCCGGTTTTTCCTATATAATTATATTTAGTGGATCATATGTATTTCTAATTTTATATGAATAATATATATAATATTTTCCAATGGTGCACCTGCACTCAGTGACATTCTTATCACTCAAATCTTATTTCCACTTGTTCACATTCATTCAACACCTTGTAATTATGACTGTCGCACTCACCTTTTGTTTTGTACTTAAGCTCAAAAGCAAACTCCCAGCCTTACCTCAGCCTAGGTACTGGGTTCCTAGTATCTCAAGAAATCATGATCAGGCCGGAGCGATAGCCCAGCAGGTAGGGCGTTTGCCTTGCACGCGGCCGGCCCATGCCAGCCTGGGTTCGATCCGCCGCATCCCATATGGTCCCCGAGCACCATCAGGAGTAATTCCTGAGTGCAGAGCCAGGAGTAACCCCTGAGCATTGCCGGGTGTGACTCAAAAATGAAAAAAAAATTATGATCAGTTGTCAGTGATTTTTTTTTCTGTTATCCAGTGAAGTTCCTTGTTACCCTTTCGAAAATTAAATCGAATAGCACAGCTATGAGATTTAATCAGGTTCCCAGCAAGTAAGGACGTGTCCTAGCATTAGTAGATTTGCCGTGGTCTTAAGTCATTTTCATTAGCTCCTCTGTGTTCAAAGCACCACTGTTGAAGTTTTCTTGCTGGTGGCAACAGTTCATTACAACTTCTTTATACTTGGGCTGAACTTGTTTCTTTAGATAAAAAAAAAGGCTTCTCCACATTCTCTGTTTCAGCTCTCGGCTTCATAAGTACTTGATTAAGCAGCCTACACACAACCTCAGCGAGAGAGTGATAGTATCTAGAACACTCTTAACCCAAGTTTCCTAGATCCCCATTGGATACCAAACACATATAAGTAGACTGTATCACTGTATCACTGTCTTCCCGTTCATCATCGATTTGCTCGAGCGGGCCCCAGTAACATCTCCATATGTCCTGTCTCATGCTAGTAGAGCCCAAGGCATTTGCTTGCTCCAGGAACATAAAGAGCCTCAATCCATTCCGAATGAGGTCTATAATTGTTACTGGTATTTGGCATATATATCAAATACAACACGGGTAGCTTGCCAGGCTCTGCTGTGCACTACTCTTGTAGGCATTTCTAAGTCCAGCATTTATTGATGAACCATGCGGCCGCGCGAACCGGCCCTGATAGGCTGGTCTGCTGGGTGGAGGTCTGAGGAGAGAGAAGTCCGGATGTGGAAAATGGAGACCCTCATGGAGTGGGGGTCATCTGGCTTGTTGCGAGGCTCTGCTGGGATGGTGGGCCAGGGCTAGAACCCACCATCCCTCCCGGGCGCCGTGAGCGGCTGGTCACAGGGAGAGCCAGTAGCAGCTCTGCCCCATGTCTGCAAGTCTCTGGACTGGCATACCTGAGCCAGATTTAAGAAAGACTGCTGCAGGGTGGAACTCGATGAGCCGGGTGCTGATAGGCTGGTAGGCTGGGTGGAGGTCTGAAGAGAGAGAAGTCCGGATGTGGAAAATGGAGGCCCTCATGGAGTGGGGGGGTCGTCTGGCTTGTTGCAAGGCTCTGCTGGGATGGTGGGTCAGGGCTAGAACCCACCATCCCTCCCGGCGCCTCGTGAGTGGCTGGTCACAGGGAGAGCCAGTAGCAGCTCTGCCCCATGTCTGCGAGTACAAATATTTCATCATCATATAAGTAGACAAGGGAGAAATTGACTGGCGGCCCGTCTTCAGAAGATGAAAGCAGGCAGATATGGTGTGCAACTGTAAAGACCCAGGAGGGTAGATGCATCTCCAGGGGAATAAGAATAGGGTCACAGCATTCAAGGAAGTTCCAGATAATCTGTTATACAAATGGTCTCTGAGATGAGGAGGTTCCAGGAGACACAGTGACCAGTGCTGGCCCAGGTTTGACCTCTTAGACTTAAAGAACGAGGTGGGGGCCGGGCGATAGCCCAGCGGGTAGGGCGTTTGCCTTGCAGCGCGACCGGCCTGTGCCAGCCCGGTTTGATCCCGGCATCCCATATGGTCCCCCGAGCACCGCCAGAAATAATTCCTGAGTGCAGAGCCAGGAGAAACCCCTGAGCATTGCCAGGTGTGACCCAAAAAAGCAAAAAAAAAAAAAAAAACGAGGTGGGTTCTGTGGGCCAAAACAGTTTTTCCCCCGTGTCTGATCAGGCAGTTTCTGTGATTTTTGTTCAGAGGTAGAAGCCCATGCGCTGGGTTGGTTGCCCCTTTGCACTTTATGATAGATTAAATCTAGCAGAGGAGATCCCAAAGCGGGCACTGTTCAGTATTTTCTAACTCAGAGATGTGACCACTTTGGGGCACTGTCAGGGATTCTGATCACTGCACAGAATCCCTTTGCAGTTGGGCCAATAACTGCATTGCCCCGAATTGGCTCGGCTTAGCTATAATTCTTCCACATATAAAAGCCCTCTCAGTATTTATATGCATTCGTCTTGCTGTCTTGCTGCTCTCTGCACTTGCTGTGGTTCAGGTGTGCAGGCTTTGGGCAAGTTGCTTCATCCCCAGCTCTGTGGCAATAGTTTTCAGCTTTGGTGAACAAGACTCCGGCACCATCTGGGACTCCACTTCTGGTGGGCCTGTTGTAACTGCATCCCTGTAAAAAACTTGTCTGATTGTGAACAAGAATGTAGTAGCAAAACTCTCAAGGGAGAGTGAACATACAAAAGTTTTTTAGTCAGTAGGAACATTTCTGCCATACCTGGCCCCACAATGCAGCCATCTAGACTGGACATGCAGTAGGTGCTTGTATGCTACAGAGGCCCTAGTGGGAATCTGGATGCCCAGGTCCCATGTCAGATGAACGATTCAGTAAATTCTTGGGAGTGGGAGCAGGGGCGCAGGGAAGGAGGTGAACATGCTCTCCTGGGGTTGAGAACCTTTATGCACTCTGTAGTCCGTAGCCCAGAACCCCCAGCCAGCATACCCACCTCTGAAGCTGCCTTTGACAAGAGACGTGACAGTTACAGCATCGATGTCTTCTGTGATCCTAAGAAATTTTTGCTGGGCTGTTGTCAGAGCTCAAGGAATGCAGTTGAGTGATTAGCGTCTTCGTTTGAGCTGGTTGACCCCAGGGTCAAAGAGGAACCCTCTTTTCCTCTTGTGGAGACACTGTCCCAGGCCAGAGGCCACACGCAGCCTTTTTGACATGGTGGTCTTGAAACTGAGAGTGTACAGGGGAAATGGGGTCAGAGGAACAAAGGAAAAATATTTAGCAAGGACCAAGGAGGTCACAGAGAGATCAGAGGTGCACGTTTTGATGCATGAGGCCACAAAGCATCCCCTACTCCCTCATAGTCCCCCCAAACACATTGTCAGTAGCCTGGATCACCCCAGTGCTTCCAGCATCACCTTGTGGTCCCCAACACTTGAGTATTAAACTCTTAATCTCAGTTGGCGACAGCATTGCTCAGAGTTGCTGCCTGGCCCTGGTCATTCATTCCAAAAAAAAGCAGGACTGGAGCGAAAGTCCAGCGGGGAGTGCATTGGCCTTGCATGCGAACAACCTGAGTTCGATCCCCAGCATCCCATATGGTCCCCTGAGCACCGCCAGGAGTAATTCCCTGAGTTCAGAGCCAGGAGTAACCTCTGCCTGAGCATTTCCGGGTGTGACCCAAAAAGAAAAAAAAGGAAAAAAAAGAAGGAAAATCATTTGCTAGATCTGATGGGATGAGATTCACATTGAAGTGACAATAAAGTTTAATTGGAAGCAGCTCTGCTCATTCCCTCCCTTTGTCCGTGGCTGCATTTCCCCAGCCGTGGCACCAGTGAGAGTAGCAGAAATCATGTGTTCGACAGAGCTTGCCAGGTGGACCAGGTGGCTTTGCTTTAGATCCTGCAGGGCTCAGATGCTCCCAGATGCCCTCCATCAGCAGGCCAGACTTTGAGGATACTCCTTTCTGCCTTGAGGTTCTTCTCTGTTGGTGTAATCAGGGAGCAAACGGGCAGAGACACAGATTCCATTGCTGTGTTAGTCTCTCCACTTGAGCAGAAGCCTTGGGGCCTGCAGCCTCCTGGGATCCGGGTTAATCAATTACCTCCGCCTCCTCCATTTTCTTTATCCCCATGCAGCCCGCAGCCTGCTTTCTCACAAGGAAGGCTGCTCTGCTCGCTCCCCCAAGCTCCCCACCCCAGCACCCAACCAGGCTGCGGGGAGGAGAAATGCCTCAAGGGCATTGCAGAGCATTCGCAGCCTAGTGAACTGGAATGGTTTTCCCAAGAGCTCAGAGCACCGTCCACTTAGCTCTGAAACAACAAGGGCAGGCCCAGGAGGCCAAGGAAATGCAGAAATGCAGACCCAGGCAGGTTCTGGAGCTCTGGAGCTCAGAGGGTCCCTTCTCTCCAGCTAGCCACACCATCAGTCAGTGTAGCCAGGGTGGTGGTCTCCTGGTAAATTTTAACTGTCGCGCGGGGCCCAGTGGGTATTAAAAGGAATTGTGCCCAATCTAGATAGTATTGAAATCATAGTAGAACTTGTGGTTTGTCCCGTCTGATGCTGGTCCTTGATGTAAAAGGGAGCTTGTTCCCCAATATTGTTGGGGACCCCCGCTCTCCTGACATCTAGTACCCAACATGGGGCACAAACCCACAACCCTGTGAGTAAGAGTCTCATGCTCTATCGACTGAGCTGGCCGGGCTGTGTCATCCAACACATCAGGACACCTTTCTGCAGTTTGTTGGCATATACTGGGAGCAGGAGTAGAGGCAAGTTTTATAGTGTGTCCACCACCCCCTCCCAATGCCAACATGGGGCCATGCTGTGAATTCGTAAGTAGAAAACAGAAACCTTCATTTCCCGAAGCCGGCTTCTTTCCACCCAGTGGAGCTTGGAGGAGAACATGCTTCTCTCACCTTCCCGCCACTTTAACTTCCCTGCCCCCGACTTCCCTGGAAGACTCTGGGCACCCAGTCCCCCAACTGGGTGCTCTGCTCCTCTCACAACTCAGAAGTCAAGCTTGTGAGGATATTTTGTTCGGCCTACAGTTTTTTCTTTTTTTTTTTAATTTGCAGCCAGTGTCCCCAAGTCGGGAGATTTCTTGTGGAATCTGGACCCTGCAGCCGTACATGGGGGAACTTGTTCCCCGGTTGGTCCCTGCAGCCCTTGGCAAAGTCCAGAGCAGCTGTCACAGCTGTTCTTTCCCTATGCCAGGCCCTGCGCAGCGCGGGCAGCCTCCTTGCTCGGGCAGGGTTCACTTTCCTGGAGGGACTCAGCCTACACCCCCATCTCCTCTCCTTAGAGGTCTGCAATGGCTCCCAGACCCCAGGAATTCTGACCTCACCTCCAGTTTGAGAAATCTTGTTTTGTTTTCTCTCGTTTTTGTTTTTAAGAGTTGAGCACCAGCAACCCAAATTGCAGAACAAGAGGCACAGGGCTTCTATTATTCTATCTTTTTTTTCTATACTTTTTTAAACTTCTTTTTTAAAGGAAAAAATAAAGCAAAATTAAAATAGCCCAGACAGTAAGGGGAGGGAACTGACTGATGTTCAGAGGGGTTTCTAGTTTCAGGGCTCCACATAATAATCTGTGTGAATAGCTAAGTTGTTGGCGCACCTCATAGCTAAGCTGTTGGTGTACCTCTCCTGCTAATGATTCTGCTTCGGTGCCTTCAGTTCCATTAAGGAACTGGACTCTGTTTGCACAGATAAAGATCCTGACCCATATGAAGTACACTGACATGTGCCGATCACCAGCAGTAACTGGACTTTAAGAGGCTAACACCTTCTGGGCCAGAGAGACAGTGTAGTGGGTAAGGTGCTCACTTTGTACTTGCTGCCTTGGTTTGACCCCACATATAGCTTCTGAAGTCCCTCCAGGAGTGATCCATGCATGAGCACAGAGCCAGGAGTAAGCCCTGAGTGCAGCCAGCGGTGTGGCTGAACCAACCCCACCCCCTATAAATTCTAGCACCTCTCTATTTTCTCTGTGACATGGGTCATCCCTCCACTGACATGAAGCTTCCCTCCAACTCTCAAAGGATATGGCTTTCTAAAGCCACAGATGAAACAGCTCCCTCCATACACAACAGCCTTTGCAATTCAGTAATGTAAGGCAGTGGCTAGTATTCAAATTTCAAGGGGACCCACCTGTCCCATGGCCCCGGCCTTGCTTAGAGTTCAAGGACAGAGGCTCTGTGTGTGTTGGGAAGTTCAGGCAGTCATGGTGACGGTTACCTGTCCTCTTCATTCCGTAGCTTTCCTAGATGAAACAAATCAGATTACAACGATCTCATCTGCAAATGTTCTCAGAACCTTACAAACCCTGTCAACGATTTTGTTTTAACTATAATCAAAATTTAATTTAAATCATTTAGAGTGTTTGGGCGGGGGACACAATGTCTGAGACATAATGTCTTCGTAAGCTATTAGATTGTATTGACTTCGAGGCTGAGTCCATGTGAAAGACCATATCCCTTGGAAGTACCACATAATAATGTCCCATGTAAATTTCATACAGATAAACAAATTCAACTCAAGCCATCAAAAATATTCAAGCAGAAAACTTGATTCTTTACTAAGCGACTGCGCACCAGGATTCCATTGGTTGAGGGGGTTCATTTTCTTACCATTGGGATCCTATGTAATGATTTCTCTTCATCCTTGTGTTCATTAGCGGGCCATCTTTTCCCATATTTTTATATTAAACTCGTATATTTTATTACTGGGACTTAAAACTGATGCCCATGGCTTGACTGTTGCCAACACCCCCTATTTGAGTCATTCGTTTTGAATCCTCTGTAGCAGGTGTGTTTGCTGTCACCAGTGTGACCTCACCTAAGGGGTTCCATCTGACCTAACAAATTCTCTCCTTCCCCTTCTGCACTCCAAGTAATGGCTTTTCTTCTCCCAGGTGAAGAGGAGAGGCGATTTTCTCATCTCTCCTCTCTGGTCACCAGTGCTCGCTCTCCTCTTTCCCACGTTCCTTTCTTCCCAGACTTCTGTCAGGTTTTCAGCTTGATTGGAATACAGTTGACAAAATTGTATTTAAAATGTGTATGGTGTGGGGGAGTGTTGGGGGAGTGGAGAGACAGTATTGGAGGACAGGCACTTGCTTTGCGTGCTGCCAGCCTATGTTCTGTCCCTGGCACAGCATATGGTTTGCTCCGGTACTGCCAGGACTCACTTCTGGAACACAGAGCCAGGAACAGAGCTTGAACACCGCCAAGTGCTCAAAAAAACCAACCCCCAAAAAAAAAGATAGAATGTACAGTGTGATTTGATATATGCGTACATGTGAAAGAATTCCCACCATTGAGCTAACAGCAATTTATCCCAGAATTTTATTATATTTCCCTCTGTGAGTAGACTGTACTGTCTTTGTAGATTTCATTCAATAAAGTATTGTGTGGGGAATGGGGAGGGGAAGTGGTGGGGATGTCTGAGATCATCCCTGCTGGGTCACTTCTAGTGGTGCTCGGGGGCCAGATGGGATTGAAACACTGTCAACCACATTTAATGCAAATGCCTGAACTCCTGAAATATTTGCCTGGCCCCTCAGTACAGTTTGTCAACTATAGTTAGCGCCACGTTATCTGTCAGATTCTCAGACATTATCATCCAGCCCAACATTTATGCCCTTCCCCAGCCTCTTCATGTCTCATTCTTCAGCCCCTGCAGTTGCTCTCCCACTCTGGGACTATGATTTTGACTTTTAATTTAGATTCTGCTCATGCCACACACAATTTGTCTTTCTCTAACTTAACTGCACTTGGCAGAATGTCCTTCAGGTCCATCCATGATGCTGCAAATGGCAGGATGTCCTGTTTTCCCCCCGCGGTTGCATAGTACTCTTGTATACTTACATATATATGTCAGCTACCTTATTATGCATATATATGTGCTCATGCACACACACACACATTTTCCTTGTCTATCAATGAACACAACTTGGCTTGTAAGTCATGCTGCAGAAGCCTCTTTGGGCTGCTCATTTCATTCCCTTGGGTAAAATCTACAGTGGATTGAGGCTCACCTGCTGGTTTTAATTTTATTGAGCGCCCCACACCCCCCCACACACACAGACAGGTTTCCAATGGCTCTGCAGCTCACATTCCACCAACAGTGCACAAAACCTTTTCCACCTTGTTGGTATCAGCCCTTATTGCCTCTTCACTTTCTCTAATAACCATCCTTCAGGAGGAAACCTGTCACCTAACCTGAATTTTACCATCTACATGTGTAGATAGTTCTGTGCATTTCTTTGAGCAGACGGTTTAGGGTCACACACCTCTCACATGCTTTCTAGACACAGAGGCTTGCCACAAATTGGTGCTTTCTTTCTCCCTCAAATAAAAATGTCATGTAGACACCGTGATTTGCAAATATGTTCATAGTAGAGTTTCAGAATCCAACACTAGACCCTCACCTGTGTCAGCTCCTCTCACCAATATCCCCATTTCTCCCATCCCCAGTCTGCCTTCTCCATAGACGTTTCTTTAAGTTTAATCATTGCATTGGTATCCCATGTTTACAATCTTGCTGGCTCTGCTTTTAAGGGGACAGAGGCTGGCACCCTGAAATTCCTGAGTACTCCAATTTGATCACTTGTGTTGTTACACCATAGGCGTCAGCTTTGATTTCATGAGGATGCTTTTGTTTCGTCCTCGGACCGCCCCTAAACATGGCCAAAGGACAATGCATGTTCACCTTTTCATTTCACTCGGATAAACTGCTCGCTCACTTGCTCATGTCTCTTGGCCTTCTAAGTAGATGCGCCTCCTTATAGGATGATCCTCTATGCGGGAGTCTTCCAACATTAACCTCTGCACTCTTTTTCTTTTTGGTCTGTTTTTTGCTTTGAGTTAAACTTGCTTTCTCAATGTGCTTCTTTATTTCCTGTTATCACTTTAGTTAACACCCTGGCTATCACGATGACTTGTTACAGGCATTCAGTAATCCATTACCAATCCCACCACCGCTGTCACCTTCCCTCCACCATTGTCGCTCCTTTCCCAACCACCCCTCAAGCTTGGCCCTGTAGCAGATCCACAGTGATTTATTTTATATTGCTTGTTACCACTAGATGTCTAGTGCAATGATTTAAAAAAAAAAAAAAAACTTCAGTAAAATAAAATTCATGAAAATTGTTATAGCTCACCATGGAAGCAAATGAGAGCTTTGGAGAAAGTCTCAGTTCTGAGTCTGGGTTTGCCTCCAGGCAAGGACTGGACTCTCTGCCCCAGACACTGGTCTTAGCTAAAGAACAAGAATTGGGGCCAGATCCATAGCATAGCAAATAAGGCTCTTGCCCTGCTCATTGCCAACTTGAGTTCAATTCCCAGTACCTCATATAATCCCCGTGCTTCCCGGAGTGATTCCTGAGCACTGAGGGGTGGGACCCAAAGCCAAAAAAAAAAAAAAAAAAGAGGAAGAGTGAGTGCCCTCTTTTATTTCATCAATAATTGTCATTGTCATGCAGTTTTGGGGCTTTGGGATTCTGTAGTTGACAATACTGTTAGTAATGGTCTCTCATGTAATAGCTCCAGCACCACACCTTCACCAGTCTACTCCCTCCCTATCCCTTCAAACCCTTCCCATTTACCTCCTTCCCCACCAACTCAATTGTGTGGATCCGTTGTCCCATTGTGTTGCCTTTGCACCTTCCAGTTCCAAGCAGGGGAGAGATCATTCCATATCTGCTGACTTGGAAAGAGGTCTCCTGCAGACCTGTGTGAAAATACTGCAGTGGGGAACCCAGAGCCTTAGAGCTCCCAGCTGATGGTCATGAATCCCTGAAGTTCAATTAATCTGGGGGATGCATAGATTTGTTTCTGGCCAAGGTTCTAGACTGTTTCAGAGAAACTTGAGCTTTAGTTGGGGCCTTAGAAGTCGTCAACGTCTTGTGCGTTCAGTGGCTGGAAAGAGAAACAGCATCAGACTCTGAAGACTATGCAGGAGCCTCCAAGCAGGGAAACAGATTCCATTCATCGATGGCTGGTGAGAATTCTGCATAATAAAAACTGAGTCTCCCAGAGGATTGAATTAGCCCAACTCTGTATGCATCGCTGGTATCTGGTGAATGCCATCCACCTTATTTTGACAGATGGAATTCAGAGCTGGGGAAAACGGGACTATTTTTTGGCCTACAAGCTGCATTTTGTTTATCACCATCCTGCTTCCTCCAGACACTTTATCTCCACTACCTCCGTCTAAGGCGTGAGCTGCCGAGTGCCTTACGCTTTTGGATTTTTCCAGCAGGACCACAGCTTATCAAGCATCATCATCTCCACTTTTTCATCGACTCGAAATAGTACTTTAAGATTCCACAACCACCTCGCCCCACCGTACATTGCATCCATGTTGGCATTGCAACATAAACACATCAACGAAGGGCCTCTATTAGAAGCTGTGCAGAGAATAGGAAGTCAACCTTCAGTTCTGCATTTTATATCTTGGAATCCCTACTGAAAGTGCCCCAATCTTGTCTGCACGTGACCCTTAGCACCGTCGCAGCGATTTGAGGTGAATATGGGTGGCTGGAAAGGTGTTCACAAAGGCCCAAGCTTGCTTTGATTTTTTCTCCTCATGTGCTTGCCTTGGGACTATTGTTTTAAGCCATTTACTCTTCTCTTTAACTGCCCTTCTCATCAAAGTCCATAGTCACTGCTGCTCTGAATCCTTTCAATCAATTTGCAATCCGAGGACTCTGATGTGGTCTGGACTATGGTTCCCCCTCCTGCCCTTAGCAATTGGCTCTTGGTCTGGCAGTATGGCGGACACTGTATGTGTGTACACGGGCAGGATAAAGTTCCTTTGCCTTATTTGCTGCCAGTTCATTGTAGTGAACTGTGATTTCCTCTTCTTCCCTCTTCTTGGAGCCATGAAAGTAAGAAACAGAGGGCTAAAGGCAAGAGAGTTTACATAATCCCAAATCTATATTTTTACAGACAGGCCAGCACTCCCACTCTGGTGGTTTACCAAGATTGCCCGATACTTCTTATATGAAAATACCTAATGTTAGGTAATTGTTTATCGGTACTTGTGGATAAGAAAGGTTTACAAACCATATGACTGTTACTTTGAGCTTGGTAGAGGCAGAGCTACCTCTTTCTCACAGCAGGGACTATACTTATAACTTCTCTTTGGACAAATAGGTAAAGGGTTGAGAATGGAAGAGGCATATCACAGCTGAGTGACAGCCCAGTCAACCAATGGGTGTAGAATTGGACTTCATGGAAAATGGACAGGGCCCAGGAATCAGTGTCTAGGAGACAGTGGGCATGCTGAAGTTTCACCCAGGGTAGGTGCTGCTTATAGGCCTATGCAGAGCATGGAGATGAGAAAAACAAAACAGCAGTGTCAGGGCCCTGGGGAAGCAGCTCAGGCAGGGATTAGGTACAAGCCCCAGTTGCCTCAATGCCTCGTTCTTTCTCTTCCTTGGGAGATGCATAAGGGACAGAGTCAAGGGGGCAAACCAGCCCCTTAGCATTGTCTCCTCTGGGCTGCCATTCAGTCTCTGTTGAAATGATTTGAGAAACTCAGTGCCATAGTCTCTATCTATGCCTTCATTCTCTGTTGGCCAAAAAAGGACTCATGGCATGGAAGCTAACACATCCAGTCCCTTCTCCACAGAACAGAGGAGTTCTGGCAGAGGATCTGTGAACTAGAGGAGAAACTAAGCTTGGAAGACTCTTAGTCTGGTGAATATTATACAACAATGCAACACCAAGCTAATTCAGTGCTCCAGAGCCCTGTGTTGGGGAGTAGAAGTATGGAGAAAGTTTGGAAGTATGCAGGAGCTCAGTTTCAACTCAAGACTTAGGACTTGATAAGATGTGGGAGGCTTAGAAGTGTGTGTTTGTGTGTGTGTGTGTGTGTGTGTGTGTGGTGGGAGGTGGGGTGTAAGTAAGGAAGAAAGAATGGAGACCTGCTGCTCCCATGCACAAAAGCTCCTATTTGCCGGTTACAGAGGCTACTGAAATGTGTGTGTCTCCTTCACGAAGGGCAATGGTGATGGCTGGGTAGTGCTTGTTAATGTTTATACTTAATGACCGAATAAAGCATTTTGCATATGTCCCTTGTGGTGAGCTTTATCTTTATGAGGAAGAAGGGGGAAATGGCTTAGTACCAGTGCAAATAGACTTATCGTGATCATTTCCTTCTCTGTGTGTCTTAAGTTTTTCATATAAGAAAGTGTGATACTCATGAGAGATAAAAACTATGTCTCTGGCAATGAATGAATGGAAGAAACAATGAAGCTGGTTCAAAGGCCTGTCCACCAGTCAGCTGTCATGAGAAGTGATACCCAGAAGGCATTGTTCAGAAGGCTGGTAACGTGGTAGGACAACCCAAGTGGCTTTGGGTTCAAAAGACAGGTGGGCAGCTCTGGAGACATGGGTTGTACCTCCCCTAGTTCTGGACTAAAATGGGTATTTGGTCTCACAGAAGTTGTTTGCTCTGTACAAAGTGGGGCATTGTGTACATTGTGTCAGTAATACTGGCACTATTTTTAATTTTCATCTAATGGTCACACCCCAGTGTTTTGATTTTTCACCTAGATGGTATAGCACATAGCTTAAGGTGCTGGCCTTGCATGTGACCAGCCCTGATATGAATCCCGGCACCACACTATGGTACCCTGAACACTCCTGAGCACGGAGCCAGGAATAAATAGCCCATGAGCACCATGGGTGTGGCCCAAAATTCCTCAAAAAACCTCTAATAAAACTCTGCAATGATTATGTGGTGAAATGCGGTGAGCAGCTGTTGGATAGAGAGTTCCTTGTTTAAGCACTTTAGTCAAATGAGCCAATGGTCAAGGTTAAGCATGTAGCAAATTTCCAAGAGTGCAAGCGTTTCCGTGTGTGATGGCTTCAGGACTGCTTCTGAGTGACTTGTCAGTGAGCCATGGGGAAGTGTGGGCTGTGTTTTAGTCCCGCCTCACCACTGCTGTCACCCTGCTGGCTGTGCAGTGCACCATGCACAGATACTTGGCCCAGGATAGGAGGAAAATATTGCCTGTTCAAAAGAGCATCAAAACCCTTAAGTTTGGGGGCTAGAGTTTTAGCCCAGGGGGCTGAGTACATGTCTTTCATGCCAGAGGCCCGGGGTGATAGCCCTTCTACCAGATGGTTCCCTCATATTCTGCCAGTATCAACCCCTGAGTACCAGCTAAAAGTAGAAATCAAACGTAAAGCACAACCAGTTGTGATACTAATCCACCCCCAAAAAAAAACACAAAGGAGACCTTAAATTTGTGAGCATCTAAACTTGTCCTTCTGAGCAGAGTTGGTACCCAGCAAACAACTATTCTCTTCACTTCCGCTTCCTACTTCCTGTTGCTGTGTCTGCTAGAGATACTTCCAGGTCTGGTCCCTCCCAAACCCCTGCCTTTCTCCTTCCCAGCCAGCTGCAGCTTGTTGGATTCCACTGAGCTGTTCGTCTTCCTCCATCCCCTGTCGCCTGCCTCTCGCCCTCATCTGGTAAAACCACCTGACAGAGGGTGAATGCCAGCACGTGCAATTTCCCACTTTGTACCATTCTGTCCTCAGGAGTACCAGCATCATGATCAAACATACTAAATCGCTGCGTCATTTCTATGGGCATTTCTTAGAAGTGGGAGCAGGGGGTGGGGGGCGATAGAGGCAGGCTAGGGGAGGGGGAGTTATTAGTGTTATTGGTGGTGAGAAATGGGCACTGATGCTGGAACACTGGATGACTGAAACCCGAACATGAACATCTTTTTTTTAACGACATGAAGATCTTTGCAATTGTATATCTCAGGGTCACATAATAAAATATTTTTAAAAAGCAAGTCACTAAATCATTAGATCACTAGATCACTAGACATCCCCTTTGTTCATCGATTTCCTCTGTATACCTAAAAAAAATGAAAAAATAAGTGAATGTCTATGCTGCCCTGGTAAGCCCCGTAGGCTGCGTTTTTATCTCCAGCAGACAGAGATCTGCCTCTTAGAGGCAGTGGTGGGAGTCTGGAGGCAGAAGCTGCCCCCCCGTGAATTGGCAAATCTGGACTCTCTGCAGGAAGAGCCGGATCGTCATTACTGGGGCAGGCTTTGGCTCTCCTAGCTTGGATGATGAAGAGGATGTTGAAGAGATTCAGTTTAGGGAAACCCACTTTAGGGGCTGGATTCCAAGCTTCACTGGTCCCTCCACCATTCCTCCCCAGTAGTCCTCTAAGGTGCCAGAGCAGAATTCTTACGCACACGTCAGCGATGAACTGGCTTCCCCATGGCTGGAGGTGCACAGACAGGCCACTCAGCTTAGCTCAGCAGCTCCGCATGGCACTCTGAGCTCAGACACACTCTGGCAGGCGAGCCCACAGGATCAACTCCGCCCAAACCCACACTGCCCTGTGACAGGGTTCTTTGGGGAGATAGTGGGGGATGGGACATACTTGGTGTGCTAAGGACTTTCTCCTGGCTCTGCACTCAGGGATGAGAGACTCTGGCAGTGCTCAGGGGACCATATGTGATGCCACCAGGGGTTGAACCCAGGTCAGCCATATGCAATGCAAGCACCCTCCCTACTGTATTGGCTCTTTGGGCCGAAGTAGTCATTGTTCTGAGCTGCTGTGTCTCTGACTAAATCACCTCTAACCTCCTTTCCATCTCACAAGCATTTCTCAAGATGGCAGCCCTCACACATCTTCTTGGAAACTTGGGGATTTTTCTGACATCAGAAGCAAAGGGCAGGATGGAGCCAGAGCAATAGGATAGTGATTAGGGAGTTTGCCTTCCATGCTGCAGACCCAGTTTCAATCCCCACCGTCCCATATGGTCCCCGAGCACCCCCAGGAGTAATTCTTGAGTGGAGAGTCAGGAGTCACCCCTGAGTACAGCTGGGTGTAACCTCAAAAAAAGAAAAAAAAGAAGCTGCAAAAGGCATCACTTCCTCTTCCCAGATCTGATTAGCTCCAGATCCTGTCCCCCTTCCCTGGGCTCTGAGCCCTCCATAGTGGAGGATTGATGTGTCACTCATCTCTCAGCTGCCCTGTGCCAGTCCCAGCAACTGACATGGATTAAGAGTCTCCCAACAACTCTTGCTTGAATTAATTAGCAAAAGAACAAGCAGCCATACCCAACTTAAAGAGATCATGTTTATGGCGGTTAGAAACACAGGTCTTCGGAGACCTGGATGTGGGTGAAGAGACATTGCAGCCTCAGCTGCCTCTTGGGAAGGAAGCTAGGTAGGGAGAGAATGGAGAAGATGCATTTGAGCCTAAGGTGTGCTGTATCCTGACACATGCAGGGCTTGGAGGGAGAGTCAATAGTTAAGGCACTTGCCCTAGTTCTTTTTTTTATTTATATTTTTATTTGTGTTTTATTTTTTATTATAACACCATGAGATAGACATTTACAAAGCTGTTCATGATTGTGTTTTAGTCATGCAATGTCCTACTACCTGTCCCCTCCACTAGTGTACATTTCCCACCACCAATGTCTTCCCCCTCCCCTACCTGCCTCTATAGCAGGCACTTTTGTCTCTCTCTTTCTCTCTCTCTCTCTCTCTCTTTCTCTCTCTCTCACTCTCTCTCTCCCCTTCTCTTACACATTGTGGCTTGCCATACATACATTTAGGAGTTATCATGTAAATGCCTTTGCCTACATTCAATGCTCAGTTCTAGTTTGGCATTACCATTTCCAACAATTAGTAGAACACTGGTATATATTTATATCTCACAGATGAATGCAGTCATTCTATATTTGTCCTTTTCTTTCTGGCTAATTTCACTAAGCATGATAATCTCCATATCCGTCCATTTGTAGACAAATTTCATGACTTTGTTTTTTTCCTGACAGCTGCATAGTATTCCATCGTGTAGATGTACCATAGTTTCTTTATCTAGTCTTCTGTTCTTAGGCACTCGGTTGTTTTGTTTCCAGATCCTGGCTATTGTGAATAGTGCTGCGATGAATATAGAAGTGCAGACGGTATTTCTGTTATATGTTTTTGGTCTCCAGGGTATAATGCCAGGAGTGGCTTTGCTGATCACTCACCCTAGTTCTATCCCTGACACCATCTATGGTCCACTGGGAGTGATCCCTGAGTAGAGTCAGAGGCAAACCCTGAGTGTTGCTGGGTATGATCCCAAAACCAAAACATATGAAACTGGCCTCATTTCAGGTATATTTGTGGGTCAGCAGAGCAACCTCCTGTCAAACAGGCACATCATTTCTAGGGAAAAAAAATTATATTTGAGTGTTGAGGGGGTCAGGGTGCCCAGCAGCCTGTCCCGGGATTCTGGGTCAGCAAAGCTAGTGGATCAGTATGAGGACAGGAAGATGAGGTGCTGCTTATTGTGCTAGGAATGACCTGGGTCACCCCAGCAGTGCTTCTGGGCCTCCAGGGCTGTACCCAGCAATGCTCAGTGACCATGTGATGCTGGGGATTGAGCCAGGATCAGCCACATGTAGGGCGAGTGAGTGACCCTGCACTGTCTCTCCGCCTCTTCCAGTAGAAATTGAGGTCCCTGTAGTTAATGATCCAGTAGCCGCCTGTATCACCAGAATATCTCACCAGGGTTTGACTTGGATTTCACACTGGACGGGACCTTAGAAGCTAAACTCCCAGAAGACAGTAAATTACTAGCTCCTGAGCTACAGCGATGCTCTTGGATCTTGAACAGTTCAAAGCTGCAGTGGCTGAACAAGCCTCATTGCTGCTTTTGAGCTCCTGAGTTAGCCATGGTCTGGCTGTCTGTGGCTGCAGGGTGATGCTTCAGATGCAGGACGGGGATACGGAGGATTGTACCACAGGCTGTACATGTGTCTGCTTGGAGGCCTGGAGCAGAGAGCATGCTGGGAGGATTCTGGGAGCCTCAGCCTAGGCCTTCAGGAGTTTGCTGCCCTTTGCCCTTTGGGAAGTCCATGCTGGTGTCTTGCTGTCTTGTGTCAGTGAGTCGTTAGCGATGCCTGAATGTGGCCGTCCCCTTCCTGCCAGCAGTGTAAACAATTTTCTCTTTGTCAATGTGTCTTCATTGACAAAACCTGATGGCCAGTCTCAGAAGGGAAATTAAAGGGGAGCAGAGCTGCCCCCAATGGATTCTTTTTTTAATTACGGATTAAATGATTGGATTGGCAAAGCCCCTGTCATATAATGGGAATTCCACAAATGTTCGTTTCCTGCCCACTGCCCACAATAAGTTATTCGTTTATCTAGATAACAGATGTTTGTGCCGGGTGAAGCGGCTACCGTAAATTCCTCCCTGGTAAATGTGTATGTGCGGGACGTCAGTCGCTCCTGGGTGTGTGTGTGGGATTGGGGGCGGGCGATAATGTTCCTGGTTCTTGCTAAGCAGTCTCTTGTTGTAGTACACCTTGTGGTACATACAGCTTAAGGTGAAAGGTGGCACTTTGGGGTTGTGGATTGGACTCCGAGGGGTGGAGTGCCAGTCTGACACCTCACCCGGACCCAGCTCCTCCGGGGAAAAGCCCAGTCGCCCCCACCAGACTTTCCTCCCGGCACTGTTGCATCAGACCCACATTTCCGGGTGGAATATGTCTGGGTGTGGCCCCTATAATAAAAATAAAATAGCTTTTGAAAGCTCACAGCTCTTGCCTTTTACTCTGGTATGCTGTGCCTGAAATTTATGCCATGAGCATTACAAGCTTTTATATATATATATATATATATATATATATACATATATATATATATATATATATATATATACCTATTATAATATTATATTAGTCTATAATATATAACAAACATATATGCATATATCTATGTTTGTTATATATTATAGACTAATATAATATTATAATAGGGTATAATACATTTTTATATATATTTTGATGAATATTTTTCCCACCTACAAGAATGTTTCTCTGGAAATTCTGTGTTTTCCAGCATGGGAAGAACTTGTAAAAGCCCACAGGGTGTGTTGGGAAAAAGGAAGAAACCATCTCGTTTCTAAATGAAAGTCTTCCAATCCCCAAGACTTGGCTTCCAAGGTCTGCATGAGGCAGCCCAGACTCGCTGTCCAGAGGATTCGGGCTGTCCCCTGGCCCTTTTAAAGTCTGTTCTTCCAGGCTCACCCATAACCGCAGGAGCAGGCGAGCCCTGTCCCTTGGTTCCCAAGCAGCAGACTGGACTGGTTGAAACTGAGCGGAGGAAGTTAATTATCAAATGTTTTAGTTGGCTCCAACAGTGAATAACCAGTTCTGGCCGGACACTGTCTTACTCACTCATGGGGCAGCATTCGAAGGTGGAGGGACGGAGCCGGGAGAACGGGGACATGGGGGAGGGTGCGGGGGGCTCTGGGGGAGCAGGTGGAGGGGGGGGCAATCGCCCATCAGATTCCGCATTGGGGGAATTTGTTGGGACAGCCCTAATCTGTTTCCCAGGTTGTTTGAACCAGTTCAAGAGCAGTTAAACAAGGTTATGTAAGTGACATGTGATGCAGCCCAAAATAGTGACTTGCAAACACAGGCTACAGTTGCTGGGCAGTTGTCAACTGCCTTTAAAAAAAACCCTCCAGCAGGACAACAAATGGACCTTTAAAACTGGAACGGGGACTGAGGAGGAACATTATTCTAACAGGCTCCGGGGGGACTCTTGTCTCTCTCTCTGGAAAAATTTGTGCATCAAGGAAATTGCCGGGGTTTGCTGATTGCTGACCCCTTTGGGGGTCTAAGTGGGGTTCGTTGCCGAAGGGCAGGGCGGCCTCCTGGCATCTTAACAGAGGGTTTATTGTTGAAAGAAACGCAACTCTCCCATCTGCCCGCGGGCTTTGGGCGTATCAAAACCGCTGCACAGTCGGTGGTGCCGAGAGGCATACGGACGAGGCATTCACAGGTGACTGTCCCCCTTCGGACACAGCCCCTCTTGGAGCTTCAAGGTGTGGGAAAGGAAATTATGTCCCACATAAGCAGAGAAATGAGGTTTTCAAAGAAAGTAGCTTTCTGTGGTGAACTGTCTCTGTCCGGTTGTTTTTTCTAGAAGGAAACAAGAGCAGGAAGGGGTTTGAGAGCTCAGTTGCCCTCGGGACACTGGTGCCCGCAGCTGGGCTCCCACAGGGACCTGTGTATGGACCCTGTGCCGTAACATGCTGCAGACCTGGGGGGCCTGGAAGCAAGATTTCACACTAGGGGGTAGTGAAGGCGGCTCTGAGGAACCCCCCTTACTCCCTGTCCTGGAGGTTATCATTAAGATCTAAGTCTTGGGGAGTCAGAAGTGACCTGTGAGATTACGCCTTATTTCCCCATCTAGATGTCGGACAAATTGGGAGACTGAAGGTGGGGAAGGGTCACTACCTGCATAAGTCGCCTATTTTGGGGTGCAGACAACCCCCTTCCCCACCAACACTGAGCCAGCCCCGATCCCCAAGGGTGGGGGGGGTTGGTGCTGAGGCAGGGGGCCCTAGTTTGTGTCCTAGATTTCCTAACCCCGCCCAGTGGGCAGTGAGGAGGAAGGAGGCCCTGGGTGGGGAGAGGAGGCCCCATGCAGCCTCGGTGCAGCTGCTTCCCCCTCTCCGGACATTTGTGGGTGCACAAATGCTCCCCACCAAGAAGCTGGAACCCCCTCAGGTTCCAGACACAGTGGTATGGGGGCCAGGGAAAGGATCTTTGGTACAGGGCTCATGGCCTGCCCTGCCATCCTGCTCCTCAGCACATCCCTGAGCTTCTTCTGTCCAGATCCTTGCAGGGACCAGAGAGAGAAAACACAAGGTACTCCACAGTTTCTTCCCTGGTGCCGCCTATGCCCCGAGCACTGCTGTGAGTGACCCCTGAGCCCAGCAGCAGGAGTGAGCCCCACGCCCACGGCAAGCAAGCAGTCAGTCAGTCAGTTCATGGGGAAAACAAACTCCTTTCAGGCCTTTGTGGCGGTGTATCTCCAGGGAGGTTCCGAGACTCTAATTTTACCTGAAACTTGGTGACGGGCTGGGTCAGAAAACCTCCCTAACCCCACAGCTGATCACATGAGGTGACTCCCAAGTGCGGCAGGAAGAGGGTGTGGACTCTTTCCCAGACGCCACCAACAGGGAGTGCAGAGCTATGTCGGGAGACGGACAAGGCACAGGACTGTGGCATCACAGAGGTGCTAAACAGAGCAGGGCAGAATTTCTCCCAAGGTCCTAAAGTACAGAGCGTGTGTGAGGAGGGTGGGCCGGACCCTGCTGTGGGGGCAGGGCCTGGGCACTGCCCAGCTGTGAAGTCCTGCATCACAAAGCAGTGCGGTGGTTAAGGGCTTAAGAGAGAAATGCTAGCGGGAAACCATCACCTCACCTCTGACGTTTTTGGTTTTGCTAGAATAAGCCACCAAACATAGTCTTGTGTTGTTGTTTTGTTCTTTGGGTCACGCCCAGCAATGCACAGTCTTACTACTCCTGGTTCTGCACACAGGGATCACTTTTTTTATTGAATTACTGTGAGATGCACAATTACAAAACTGCTCATGTTGGGTTTTAGGCATACAATGTTCGAAACCCAACCTTCCACCCATCCCAGTGCACATTTCTCACCACCAGTGTTCCCAGTTTCCCTCCCCAACACCCCCATTCTCCTCTCTCTGTGACAGGCCCTTACCCCCCCCTCTCTCTCTTTCTCTCTCTCCTTCCCTCCCTCCCTCCTTTTTAGGCACTGTGGTTGACAATACAGATACTGAGAGGTTATCATGTTTGTTCCTTTAACTGTTTTCAGCTCGCAGCTCTTATCCAGAGCGAACGTTTCCAGCTATCTCTGTCAGGGAGGCCCCTCTCTATCCCAGCTGCCTTCTCCTCCAGCACTGAGCAGACTTCCAAATAGACCAGTCCTCCTGGTCCTTGTTTCTTGTATCAGTCCTTAGATATTAGTCTCATATTATGATTTTTATATTCCACAAATGAGTACGATTGTTCTATGTCTCTCTCCTTCTGACTCATTTCACTCAGCATGGTACTCTCCATGTCCATTCATTTGTAGGTGAATTTCATAACTTCATTTTTCCTAACAGCTACATAGTATTCCATTGTGTAGATGTACCATAGTTTCTTTATCCAGTCATCTGTTCTCGGGCGCTTGGGTTGTTTCTAGATTCTGACTATTGTGAATAGTGCTGCAATGAACATAGAAGTGTAGATGGTGTTCCTGCTGTGTGTCTTTGGACCTGCAGGGTATATTCCCAGAAGTGATACCTGGGTGATATTCCTGGGTCATATGGTAGCTTAATTTCTAGTTTTTTGAGGAATGCTCAAATTGTTTTCCAAAAAGCCTGGACCAGTCGGCATTCCCCCAAAAATGTAGGGGAGTTCCTTTCTCTTCACATCCACTCCAGCATTGATTACTCTTGGTTTTTTTGATGTGTGCCAGTCTCTGTTTCAGCAATGCTCAGACAGTGCCAACATGCGTGATCCCTGAGCACAGAGCTAGGAATAACCTGTGAAGAGCACTGGGTGTAGCCCCCAAACAATCAAGAAACAAAGTGAACAAAATACATAAGGGATGGGAGCAAGGAATTGGACGTGACTGAGACAGTGACAGGACGGTTGGCAGTGTTCTCCCTCAGGTGCTCACCTCCCACCTCCACCCACTCCCTGGCCAGCTTTAGAATCCAGCGAGCTGAGAACAGAGCTGAGCGTATTTGCCATGTCTCAAGTGGGCTCTTGCCTTCAAGAGCCTTTCCTGGGAACTCACCACCCTCTTTCTGTGGAATTAAGAGTTGTCTGGATTTGTTCTCTGGATTTTCTCTCACATTGTGTTGGTTTTTATTCCTATAAGGCTGAGCAAACCTCAGAGACAATAGCTGACGGCATCATCACCTTGTTGTGTTTACCCGGAGTCCTGGGCCCAGGCGCCGGGCCGTGCCTTTCTTGCTTTCTGTGTATTCCACTGAATCTGTCAACGGCTTCTGTGGGCAGCTGGGGCAGAGCCTTTGCAGCTCTTGGGAGCTCGCAAAGAATCTGACGTCTGCTCTTGACTGAGGCCAGATTGGAAGCTGGGGAGTGAACTGGGACCCAGGCACCAAGCCACCCATGGTCACTGCTTCTCTTGTCTTGGTGGCTTCTATTGCTTCACTTTTCCTTCCAACATTTGGAGCTTTGAAAGGCAAGACCTATCAAATGCCCTCACTGTGTTGCCTCATTTATCACCAACTCAGGTATTACAAAATTTGGTTCTTGCTATACATGAATAGGAAGGACAGTTTTTATCGACCCTGACACCTTTCCATAAGGCCTGGAGAGGGGGAGTGGTCTGGAGCCACACCCAGCAGTGCTCTGGAGCTACCCCCTGGTTCTGCCTGGAGCCTGCTCCCAGAGTGTTTGTGAGACCAGGGATGGACCCAGGGTTGTTGTGGTGCATTCAAATCCAGCTCCTTAACCCTTGTCCTATCCCTTCAGCCCTCAGTATCTTTTTTCCCCCACTGTTGGGACACACCAGGCAGTGCTCAGGGGACATTCCTAGCTGTGTGCTCAGGGATCTCCCCTGGCAGTGCTCAAGTCACCACATCTGGTATCAGGGATAAAACCGGTGTTGTCACATGAAGGGGAAGCATTACCCCTGTACTATTCCTATGAGACAGTATCTTTTTTGAAAGATGAAGCTGAGTTTTAAAAAACTGCAATTATTCTACAATGGAAAGCTATCCCCGTTACAAAACATAGGAGATGGGAGTGATACTTTTTTTTTTTTGCATTTTAGGTCACACCTGGCAATAATGCTCAGGGGATACTCCTGGTTCTATACTTAGGAATTACTCCTGGCATTGTTTGGGGTACCATATGGGATGTCAGGGATCAAACCTGGCTTGGCCTTGTGGAAGGCAAACACCCTACCCATTGTGCTATCACTCCGGCCATTTTCATTTTTGAGCTCAATTTTTTGTTTGAATGTATTTTGAATATTGTTGGCCTTCCTGAAAATGATGATTTTTGTCACTTATGTAATCATAGCCTAAACTTTCCCATTCCCTTGCACAGTTACTTACTAGCAGAAACGACCTCTCTCTAGAATCAAGGCCTGTTCTCTGGAATGATGCTATTTACCTCAGACAGGCGATAACTTTCTGGTCCTTGCAAATAGACAAGGAACTGCAGTTCCTGAGCCCCTGAGATTTTCATTCTTTTATTTTGTTTTTTTAAGGAGTAATTTCTTTTTTGTTCCCCTTTTATAAATCTTATTAAAGAACTGTGATTTACAACATTACTGATAGTTGGGTTTTAGGCATCTGATATCTCAACACCAATTCCACCACCCAGGTCCACTTCCCTCCATCAGTGTCCCCTTATTCCTCCCAGCCCTACCCCATCCCTGCCTGTCAATTTAACAAGCCCATGACAGTTTCAGTGATTGTGTCTTAGTCTCATGTTTCCAGTGTTGTTGAGTCTGTGTTTGGGTATATTACTGTACCACTCACTATATCACAGTGTAACTGAAACCCTGATGCCTGTTCACCCATTCCTTCACATTCTCTTCTTCCCCTCCTTAGTTTCTTTCCTTCTCTGTCCTCCTCTCTAAACATTGGGGTCAAGGGCGATCTAGGCTCCCCCCTTTTGCTTCATTATATTTCTTCACCCAGTATTCTCTTTACCATAGATCAGCGAGCGCGTTCTGTGTTTGTCTGTCTTCTTCTGGCTCACTTCACTCAGCCTGATATCTGCCAGATCCAACCACGTTGCAGCAAATTACAGATTTTCATTCTTACCAGAAGCTTTTCCATGCCCGCGATGCTGTCATGGCAGAGATCTAACAGGTCCAAGGGAAGCCTGGTTGGGTTGGTGGAGAAAGTAGTTAGATCCCAGGTTCGGATGATGATCCAGTCGTCCCTGCTTGGGGTTCTCAGGTGGGTTGACACTGTTCTCACCTCTCATGAAATCAACTCTCCACTGCTTCCTCGCAAATCCTCAGAGCTCTTGTCTTCTATGGGAACTGAAGAGGAACTCAAGAAATGGAGCCATAACCTGTATGTGCAGGTCTTCTCTTGGCTCAGAGGCCTTGAGTGAACACTTCTGCGGCTTTTTTGTCTGTATGCCACAGGCCTTCTGGGGATGGCCTCTATGTCAGCATGCCACGGGCCTTCTGTATGGCACCTGTGTTCTGTTTATCAGGACGCATAGGTGCATTTCGTTCTTCCAGCATTTTCTCAGTACCAGCTGCATTCCAGGCACAACGGCTGCTACTGTCCATGCCATGTCTCTGCTTTCTCCACAAGCTTAGAGCTACACTGGCCACGGTGGAGTGTCTCAGCCTGTGGGTGGTCATACAGCATTTTTGTAGAAGTTTCATTTACAAGAGATATTTTGTAAGATTCGAATTGCATTGCCTTTACACTAAGCTTTTGAATCTTCTTGTATGTCCCCATGTTGTAGAATTGCGCTGCACCCCTCCCTCCCCCTTCCTGCCTTGGTACATCTTTTACAAGTGTTTCCTAAGAACTAGTTAGAAAGAACTTTGGCTAAATTGTTATGAGGGTTGGGGCCAGAGCGATAGCCCAGCGGGTAGGGCATTTGCCTTGCAAGCGGCCAGCCCATGCCAGCCCGGGTTCGATTCCCAGCATCTCCATATGGTCCCCCGAGCAACACCAGGAGTAATTCCTGAGTGCAGAGCCAGGAGAAACCCCTGAGCATTGCTGAGGTGTGACCCAAAAAAAAAAACAAAATTGTAATGAGGGGAAAAATCATATTCTATTTGAAAATTGTGGGAACTTTTCCAGTTTCCCTTTAATTTATTTACTTGCCAGTATTTTGTACAGATTCCTGAATATGTATGCCTTCTTGTATCCCAACATTAAGGACGTTGCTAGAATTTGGATTTGGGAGAGCAGGAGTTACTAGATTACCTGCTTTATTGAAATAGCCCATGCAGGGCCTGGAGCGATAGTACAGTAGGCAGGGCATTTGCCTTGCAAGCTTACCCAGGTTTGATCCCCAGCATCCCATAAGTCCCCAAGCACTGCCAGGAGTAATTCCTGAGTGTAGAGCCAGGAGTAAACCCTGAGCATTACCAGGCTTAATGTTCAGAAGTCCCAACAAAAAAAAAGAAATAGCTTATGTATTTTTTAAAGGAAATTACAGCTATTTTCCTAGTAATGTTTTGGAAATTTTAGCTGCTTATGAAGAGAATCCTTAATTTCTCTTATTGAGATTAATTTGCCAAAATGCTAATCACAAAGACAGTAGTTTGGATGATGCAATTTCTCCTTCACGGAGTTAAGTCTTAAGGTTTGCCTGACCAACCCTGCTCTTTGCCTTCTTGGAGAGAGGGTGGTTGTGGTTGATGGCCTTTAGGTGGTTGGGCGGGGTCACTAGAAGACACCTGGGCAGGGGGAGGGAGCAGTCCCTCTGGGCTGTGGATTTCCTAAGAGACTGCGGGCTGGAGAGAGCTCAGGGGCCAGGTACTTGCCCTGCAATGGGCTCACCCAGGCTCCAGCTCTGCATCTGGTCCCATGCCCTGCCAGGAGCGATCCCTGTGCCTTGAACCGGAGGAAGCCCTAAACTCAGGGTCTCATTTTTTCTCTTCAGTAGATTCCCTCTTGCATTGCTGTCATTGCGTTATTATCTTTGCTCCTAATATTTACCATTACTGGGGCCGGAGCGATAGCCCAACGGGTAGGGCGTTTGCCTTGCACGCGGCCGGCCCATGCTGGCCTGGGTTCGATCTCCGCATCCCATATGGTCCCCCGAGCACCGCCAGGAGTGATTCCTGAGTGCAGAGCCAGGAGAAACCCCTGAGCATTGCCAGGTGTGACCCAAAAAGCAAAAAAAAAAAAAAAAATTGCTGTTACTGAGAATGTGCACTAGATTAAATTCTTTTCATGACATTCACTTCTTGATTGACTTCCTGTAGATCATCGATTACCTGAGCAGGCACCAGTAATAAAGGATTTATATTGTTTTTCACTGAGCATGTTCTGCTGCTTACACCCGAATCAGGTGATTGTACCAGGCAACAGGGAGCATTTTCCAGTGATCAGAGAAGTGCCCCCACTTCATGCTTTCAGGGACCCTGAACTCCATTCCAATCTTCCTGATCTGCGTTCCTGGTTCAGGGACCTCTGTCAGCCTCCTGGCTGAAATAGTGACCGTAGGTGTAGCCCCTCTCCAGCCTGGCCGCTCTGGGACTCATTAATCCCTTGTCACCTGCATGCAGGTCACTGCAAACTGGAACCTGTTCTAAGCTGACTGGGATCGTTCCCCGTAAGCCACAAGCTCCTACCATCTTTAACATTATCATTCACGGAGGCTCTGTAGTTCTAAGTCTCTGAGCCAAAGAGGGCCCCTGCCTCTCTACTGCTCTGCTTCTCTGGCCTGCCCACCAACCCTGCCATCTCCACTCTCAGAGTGAAAACCTAACCACTTCTCACTGCTCCTGCCGTTCCCACCCCAACCCGACCCACTAGCATGGCTCCTGTCAACCACAGTGGCGGCCGCCTCCTGGACTCGCCCTGCTTCTGCCCTTCGACCTTGGCTCTGAGCTTTCCAGGCCTGCAGCCGGAGTGAGCCCGTCGAGTCTGAATCACATCAGGTTACTTCTGTGTGCCCGGCTCCGCAGCCTTAGTCACTCCCCGTCTCACTTGGAGTCCGCATCTTAAACATGACCTGTGAACGCCTGGAGCCAGCTGGCTCCAATTAGCTGTATTGCTCCGTCACTTCTGAGCTTCACTCTTCTCTCTGCTCTTTCACACTTGATCCCCAAATATGCCAAGTATTCTCCCCACCCCCTGCTCCCTCATTTGCTTCTCCCAGTGTGCAGTGGAGCATCTTCCCAAGATGTTCAGAGTGTTTTGCAGCCCACACAACACACCGTGTTTCCAGATCACCTTCCAGGGGCGCTTGCTGTGTGCCCTCTTTCTAAAGCAGCAGCAGCGTCCTCCGCGTCCACAGTGATCCACTGCCCTTCCCGGTCCTGCGGTCCAACATCTGTGCAGTTTGCCCAATTGCCTTGTCCCTGGTGTGTTTTGCCTTCAGGATTAATGTCACCTCACAGAAACAGAACTTTTTCTGTATTGTTGGCTGCCATCTCTTCAGTGTTTCTTATCATGCCTAACACGGGGAGGGGGGATGTTTAGAGAATAAATGAATAAATAGTGAATAATAGAGCTAGGTTGCAGTGTCACATCTGGCCACTAGATGTGCTACACACAGTAAGCTTACTCTGTGTGTGTGTGTGTGTGTGTGTGTGTGTGTGTGTGGCACGCGCACACAAGCTCGCTGTGCATGTGTGTTTGTGTGTGTTGGTTGATCATGTGTACAGTGAAATAATTCAGTGTTTCCAGTTTTGCAAAGTGGCATATTCCTAAAAGGCGCGTAGACGGCAGATAGATCTTAATTTAAACATCTGCAGTGAGACCTTTAGGTGGATTTGATGTGGAATAAAGTTTGCACCCAGCTCCTGAGATGATGCATGCCACTCCCAGACTCACACAGCCAGGAAGCTGGTGCCCCCAGTCTCACGCACGCGAGGATGTGAGGAGTCTGCCTTCAGCTCAGCCTCTGTAACAAGTGAGGTTATTACACTTATTACACATGTAATAACTTCAGCCATGACTCCCACACTTCTGCTCTTTCCAAGACAGATTTGAAGTCTGGGGAGTTTCACATTCCACTTTTACTTATTAGTACTTTACATTAGTATCACTATCACTATCACTATCTTCCCGTTCATCATCGATTTGCTCGAGCGGGCACCAGTAACATCTCCATATGTCCTGTCTCATGCTAGTAGAGCCCAAGGCATCTGCTTGCTCCAGGAACATAAAGAGCTTCAAACCATTATATTAGGTCATGGGAATGACCTAATATAATTGTTACTGGTATTTGGCATATCAAATATGACACGGGTAGCTTGCCAGGCTTACCGTGAAGTGTGTGTGTACACACACACACACACACACATAATTATATGTGAACACATATATATATGTTCACAAGTCAAACATCTACTAATATACTAGCAAAATCAGGCATCTATTAATATTGTACACAAATGCTAACCTACTAATTATAAAAGTATTCCAATATACTCCTGTATGATATTAGTCTTTATTTTAACAACTTTTTCTATTTTATTCAGGGCAACACAACTATTTATGTGCTGGAAGAAATGATTGCATCATTGATAAAATTCGCCGGAAGAACTGTCCTGCCTGTAGACTTCAGAAATGCCTTCAAGCCGGGATGAATTTAGGAGGTAAGATTTTTTTAAATTTAATAAAACTTATTAAATTGATACTATAGCATTGCAAGACTCAGTGGATTCCCAAATTTTAACATGAAGGAACCATGGAGCAAAGATAGCTAAAAATTTAAACAAGTTCTATTTTCCACACTAAAATAGTTTAGCAGAAAAGCATTTCTCTGCAAAAGTTAAAAAAGAATTATGGTATGTGGTTATTTTGTGAAGTTTTCAATCCTGAGTTTGCTAAGCTTTTGCGAACTGGGCGCAGAACCAAAACCAAAACAAAATGAATGACTTTTTATAGAAAACTGTAGCTATGTTGGTTTTTTTTTAACCATGTGTATTTAGAAGCAAAATCTGTATGTGATAACATCAAACATGTAGGATTATATCCTCACCGTAAGACTAGCCTTAATAAAGGATTGTGTGTTGGGGGGTGGGTAGAGACTTTTTTAAATGTTATAGAAAGTTTCACCAAAGGAATGGAAATAAAAGGCAAAAGTGTCCAACAATCCAAAGATGGGATAAGCCAATATTTTTCTAGCTATCACCAAACGACTCGGTAACTATAAATGGTCCTAATACAGATTCCAGTTACTGATTTGAAGTTTCCAAAGAACAACCAGAAAAACCTTGGAAAAGATAAACAAGAGCCTAGATTAGCACTACCAAATTAAACCTTTGATATAGCTACAGAATTTTTTTTATTCGCCTATGTATTTGCAGTCATGATAGGACAGATACGTGTATCTGTCTGATCTACAGAAATAACTAAGAAATTCAAGTAAAATGAGAATAAATTCAAGTAATATGAAAATTTTTATATAATGAACCTTGGCATTTCAAATCAGTGAAAGAAAGAAGAGATTACCCAACAGAAATTATTCTGACAACTGGAAAACCATCTGAAAAACAAGAAAGTTGAATCCAGACTCTCAGCATAAAACAAAACTAATTCTGATATTTCAAAGATAAGAATTTGGAAATACAGCCACAGAAGTCCTAGGATAGAAACAAGGATTTTTAAAAATATTCTCCAAGCAGAGAAGACCTTTCTAAATATAAAACTAGAATCTCTGAAAGAATTTTAACTCTAAGCTATTACAAATTACATATTATTATAAAGGCAAAAAATAAGAAACGAGGGAAAGACTTGCAATTTATAGCAATGGGTTTATTTCTCATCTTGATAAAGAGCTCCTATAATCCCATGAGAAATTAAAGCCAACTCATTACAAAAAGGGAATAAACAGAGGAAGAGTATGAACAGAACACCCATAGATTTAAGACAATTTATTTTTTGATACATAGGATTCTCAATATAATCTTAGTAAGAAAAATGAAAATTAAAATGAGCTATGTTTTTTACAGATAGCAAAGATAAAGCATCTTTATGACATAGTGTTTGATGAATATAGAAATAAAGTAAAATTCAGTGGTGATCTCATGCATTTTAGGTGGAAGTACAAATTGATACAACCCCTATGGAGAGCAATTTAGCTATTTCAATAAAATGGTAAAAGCACACATCCTCTGACTCAACAGTTCCACTTTCAGGAATTTATCCTAAGTAGATTTCTGAAGCATAAGAAATGAAATACAGCAAGGATCTTCATTTTCATATTGTTAAAAATGGAACTATTCATCTGTTCAGATTGATTAAATAAATTGGGGCATTATAAAAATAATGGAATCACTCCATGGGCATTATTTCCAAAATATTATCTATTGAAATAATCCAGGTTTCAAAATAGGGCATTTCATATATTGCAAGTCGTATCCCTGTTTTCTGCAAAAGAATATATGCTATAGAGAACATTTCTGATAAGGGAAACACAAAGCTGTTAATGATAATTATATCACTAGACAGACCCACACAGCTTGGAGACAAAGTCACAAAGAGAACTAATCGTCACCATATTTTGTGTGTGTGTCTTTGAACTTTGTATTGCAATTAATTCAAGTTCCAACAATATGTGTAGTATACATATTTAATGCATGTATGGGAAGCAAATACATTACCTGTTTAAAAGAAATAATTTGACAAAAGAATGGGACTTCTTTAGAGAGTTATTACAGTAGTCTAATAACTGTTGCTGTACATTGCCAACCTTGGTCTGATATCAGACACCATATATGGTCCCCAGAGCACCACCAGGAGTGACTCTTGAGCACTGCCAGATGTGGCCCCAAACCCCCATTTTGAATAAAAGTGACTTTTTCCTCTTTACTTTGATGGCGGAATGAACTGTAACTGGTTGGCTAGTAAGAACTGTGGTGCAGACGCGGCTAAAATGCAGGGAAGAACCGAATCAAACAACAAAAGGAAGAGGAGATGGCACTGTCTGGGCAGCCTGTGGGAGTCAATGCCAGCCGAGCTGCTGCTGCAGTAAGTGCTAGAGAGGTCGATGCACGTTCAGAGGGTGGGCTCAGGAGCCAGAGTGCCTGAGTAGGACCCTGGCTCTTCCCCTTCCTCACTGGGACCCTCAGTGAGGTAACCCATCTTTCTCTGCTTGTTCCTTTGCCGTCATTTCGCATGAGCCAGCATCGCTACCTTCTAGGCTGAACCAGAGAGTGAATGAATTAAGGCACAGCAAAGACATGGCAACCAGACGTGGAGGGTGGAGGGGTGGTAAGGCCCATTACCATATCTGTAGCGCTTCACCCATGGGCTCAGCAGCGTTTATTTTGCCATGTTTGGGAGATGGTGAAGCTCAAGTAGCCAGCTGGTCAAAGATGCTGCTGGCTGTGAGGTGTTGGCACTACGTCTTGGCTATCTGAACCCGTGGTCTTTCTAGCTAACGGCACAGTTCCCCTTTTTTAATATCAGTATCATCAGAGAGGCGGCACAAACAAGCAACTGGTTTCTGAAGCAATCCAGGTGAAGGCTGAGAGCGTTTAATCGCCCCCAGTTGCCCCAGCACTAAGGCTCAACATTGACAGTTCAGGAATCTCTGAGTGAAACTTTTAAGACTTGTCATCTGCAGGGCTGGATTGATATGATAGCACAGCACGTATGGCATTGCCTTGCATGTGGCCAACTAGGGTTTAATCCCTCTACCCCGAGCTCTGCCAGGAGTGATCCTTGAGCACAGAACCAGGAGTGGACCCTGAGCACCACCAGGTGTGGCCCCAAAATTCAAAAACAAAATATGAAAAAAAAAATTACCTGCAAGTAATCTATACACAAATACAACTCGGGTAGCTTGCCAGGCTCTGCCGTGCAGGTAGCATACTATTGTAGGCATCTCTAAGTCCGGCATTTATTGATGAACTGTGCGGCCGCTTGCGCCGTGTGAGCCGGGCGCTGATAGGCTGGTCTGCTGGGTGGTCTGACGAGAGAAGGTCCAGATGTGGAAAATGGAGGCCCTCATGGAGTGGGGGGGGGGGTCGCCTGGCTTGTTGCGAGGCTCTGCCCATGTTGTATTTGATATATATGCCAAATACCAGTAACAATTATAGACCTCATCTCGAATGAATTGAGGCTCTTTATGTTCCTGGAGCAAGCAGATGCCTTGGGCTCTACTAGCATGAGACAGGACATATGGAGATGTTACTGGGGACCGCTCGAGGAAATCGATGATGAACGGGAAGACAGTGACAGTGAATCTATACACAATGCCTAGATGGTTTACTTATCTGTATTGTATTAAGTTTATGTAACTTTTAAAATATAATAAAATTAGCCTGGAGTGATAGTCCAACAAGTAGGACATTTACCTTACACAAAACTGACCTGGGTTCAATCCTCAGCATCCCATATGGTCCCCAAGCACCACCAGGGCTAATTCCTGAGTGTAGAGTCAGGAGAAATCCCTGAGCATCACTGGGTATGACCCAAAAAAGTAAAAACAATAAAATAAAATAAAACATGATAGAATTATATGCTAAATAGTAGTGTATAATCGCACTATAGAGTATATATCATTGTACTCCATGAGATATAGTTACTATTGATTAAAAGGATAACAAACAGCCATACAGAGAATTTTGCTTCCCAGGATTGTTAAGGATTAACTGAGTCCATACATAACCTTTAGAACAGAGTTTCTTAATCTCTGCACAGTTGATGTTTGGGATTGGCTTGGTGCCAAGCATATGTCTGTGTCCTACCCTCGTCTCTACATAGTCAATGCCAGGAGCTCTTTCACTCCCAAAGTTACAATAATCAGACACACTTCCCAGTGTTGCTGAAGGTCCCTGGGTGGCACTGGAAATGCCCCGGCTTAGCCATCACCAGAAGTAATTGTAGGCACTAATTAATTGTGGGGGTTTTTTCCCTCAAATACACATTCCATCAGGGGAGAAATTTTTCTGTGATTTGTTCATGATTTGATCCTCAGAATCACAAAAGTAGTTTTCTTTCTTTTCTTTCTTTTCCTTATTTCTTTCCTTCTTTTCTTCTGTCCTTCTGTTCCTTCTTTCCTCCACTCTTTTGTTCATTCTTTTTCCTTCCTTTTCTCTCTTCTTTGGGGGAACACACCAGGGGTTCTTGGGGCTTCCTCCTGGTCTTGTTTTCAGGAATCACTCCCTGACTGGACCTTGAGGACCATATGCGGCAGTGCCACAGTTTGAACGTGGGTCAGCCACGTGTGAGGCCAGCAGTGCAGCTGTGTGCCCTGGGATGAGAGCCGTGCCCTTGCCTGCATCTCACTGGTCTGTATGTGTGATGCGGCTGGCTCATGGTACAGAACTCACAGGATTTCAGTCGGTTTCTTCACAGACAGGTTGTTTTGTGGATTTTACTCAAACTTATTGAAAGAAACTGTACTAGGAATCTCAAGGTCATTCTTTCAAAGTGGCCAGTGAATACAAAAGGGCCCAGTGGAAATCAGTATTTATGAATCTGCTCTTTTCTTTAGGTTTAAGTTATAATTTAACCGCTTCTGGGTCACACATTAAATAATTAACTTCATCCAGTTTACCTAGTTGCTGTGACATACATTGTAATTTTTTTTCTTTAATAATTTACTTTGCAGTCTCACTTTTTTCAGTTTCCATTTGGAAAGAAAGAAAGTCAGGCAATATTATTGATGTTAAAAATTATTTATTTATTTAACATAAAAGTATATTTATGTTATAAAATAATAAACATCCAGAGGATAACTTTTAACTGAACTTCAAGCATTAAAATTCAAAACTTCAAATGAAATGAAAACCTCCTCAGAGCTTTTCAACCTCACCCTTATTTTCCCACCCAGACTTTCTGTCCTACTCCCTTTAGTTCGGTTCAGTTCAGTTTGGTTTGGTCTGGTTTGGGCACACCTGGGCTTACCCCTGACTCTGTTCTTAGAAAACCACTCCAGGCAGGGCTCAAGGAGCCACATGTGGTGCCGGGGACCGAATCCGTGACAGCCACGTGAAGCACCTTACCTACCGCACTAACTCTCGCCCCGCACTATCTCTCACACTATGTCTTCATTTCTTTCCCTCTTCCTCCATCCACTCTTGGAGGAGTCATCATACTTGGGAGGCACCATTTCCTCAACACTTCAGCAATCCTGGGTTTCTTTGGGATGATTTGTTTTTCCTTCCCTCTCAGCTTCCTTAGCACGTGATGTTAACTGTGTCCCCAACGTCACCTCTGCCAAAGAAAGGGGAAGAGAGGCGGAGCAGCCGCAAGTCTGAGCTTCTCAGAAATGAAGAAAACCTTTCCATGGGGCTCCTGCCTTCACTCTGGGTCCGCCTCCCTCCTACCACAAGGACTGTTCCTTTCCTTTAGTTACCACCGAGCTGTAGGCTGCCTGCAAAGGCAAATAGCAGAAGATGCGAGAATGCCAAAAGGAAATTGAAAGAAAAATAACAGCGTTCTCTGGTTGCAGCCGGGACCTGTCGCCCTTGCTGCTGCCCCCAAAAGTGTGTGTGAAAGTCGTGGCTCTTGGTACATGAAGGGCCGTGGCCTGGCTGGGGGATGAGCGACTCAACTTTCACTTGGCGTTTTCTGGAGCTCAATACTCCTCCTCCAGAGCATCTTCTAAGCCATATCACAGTATTGAAGTGAAGTGAACCTCGGGCTGAGGGTCCTTTAGGGAGCTTCTAGCTGTGCCGTGCTCTCATGGCAGAATCCAAAGACCTTACAGGGATTTCCTGGCCCACGCTCCCATTTCACAAGTGAGTGACTTGAACTTCAGGATCACTGTATCACTGTCTTCCCGTTCATCATCGATTTGGCTCGAGCGGGCACCAGTAACATCTCCATATGACCTGTCTCATGCAAGTAGAGCCCAAGGGCACCTGCTTGCTCCAGGAACATAAAGAGCCTCAAACCATTCCATCAGGTCATGGGAATGAGGTCTATAATTGTTACTGGTATCTGGCATATCAAATACGACACGGGTAGCTTGCCAGGCTCTGCCATGCGGGTAGCATACTCTTGTAGTCATCTCAAAATCCAGCATTTATCGATGAACTGCATGGCCACAATGGTAAAAAACGAGGGAAGGGTTCTCGCTCATCTTTTTGAAGCTATACCTCTTGTTTTATTTTTGTTAGGCAAGTTGAAATGTGCATTTTTCACAGAGGAGAGAGAGAGAGAGAGAGAGAGAGAGAGAGAGAGAAAGGAGAGAAAAAGGGATAAGGCACTTGTCTTCCATGCAGTGAATTCCCAGCACCCAATACGCTTCCCTGAGCACAGCCAGGAGTGATCCCTTAGTATCAAGCCAGGAGTAAACTCTCAGTATTGCCAGGTGTTGCCCAAGTAATCCCCTAATCCCCCCCCCAAAAAAATAAATAAAATGTCTCCACTTTCACGTTGCTTTCATGAAACTCTAAAATGATGTCTTGTTTCCCATGGCTTTGAAACCAAAGACTTGGCAAGTCACAGCATAGGCCTAAACTGGTTCCACTCTCTGCCCAGACTTCACAGGGGCTTAGTGGGAATCCCTGGATGTCCACCAGTACCCCCTGTAGTGTGGGATGTGTCATGAGAAAAGAGAGAAGAATCTCGGCCCAGGGAAGCAATAGACACAGCAGTTAACGGTAGCGGGTTGGGAGATGGAGAACGGTTTCAGAACCGGAAGGAGGAAAGACAGGGGCCAGAGTGATAGAACAGCCAGGAGGACATTTACCTTGCAAGCGCCCAAACCAGGTTCGATCCCTGGCATCCAATAGGGTCTCCCCGATCACTGCCAGAAGTAATTCCTAAGTACAGAGCCAGGAAAAAACATCACCAGGTGTAACCCACCCAAAAGGAGGAAAGCCATGAAAGGAGTTGAAATCAAACAAAAGTTGGTCTGATTGGAGAGATCTGCACTTCTGGACAACTCCATCTCCAGAGCCCAGAGACAGACAGAATCTGGGCTTCCCTACCAGACCCAAAGAGAGCTCATCACTGGAGGGAAATTGGCTTTGCTGGCCCCTAGTGTGACTCTTGCGTGCACTTAGCTGCTTGCCTCATCGGTGGTGTAGGTCTGGGGGAGAAAAATTATAGATCAGCGCTGGGGAGTGTGTGGGTTTAATACCTGAAATTCAATAAGAAAAACCATTTTTATATCTTTAAGCATCTCCAGCGGCTGGTAAGGCAGTCGTATGAGACATTTAGAGGGCCCCAGTGGAGCCGGACTTATGAAGAATGATGCCACTTCTCAGGATTCTCCGCTTCCTCTCTGTGCCCGTGCTGAGACACCAGCAGAATTCCCATGGGTCTCTTGAATAGTGAAGTGTAGTAACAGGTGGGGTGGTGCTGGGGACAGACAGACCGACACTCACACTTTTATAAAATCGATGGAAGTCTGCTTTGAAGATCTCCGTCTATACGTTAAGTTCTGGTCTGCAGTCGTCACAACAGACCTTGCAGCCAGCAGATGCTTTTGTATTCTGCAGAGTTTCCAGGAGGAAAGTTCAGGATTGGTTCCCAAATCAGAGCGTTGGAAGGTTTGCTTTGTGCCTCCTTTTCCGATCTCTCTCTCTCTCTCTCTCTCTCTCTCTCTCTCTCTCTCTCTCTCTCTCTCTCTCTCTCTCTCTCCTTTTAGACTCAAACAATTGCGACATTGATATGTGTCTGTGTGCAGGTTTCACTGTAAGGAAACTCAGGACCCCTGCATGAGCTGGGGTCTGAGTTCAGACTGAGGCCCCTCGTAGAGGGCCCCACTGTGCAGGTCTGTCCCCCCACACACACCAGACACACCTTTGTGCACACAACACAGTCATGGCCTGTTGCTCACTCTCTGTAGCCAGACTACTGAACGGCAATGTTGGACATTCCCTACTTGGTCTCTGGATGTCTTTTGATACTTCTAATATTTTTTTTTGTTTTTCCTTTAGCTTTGTGGGCAGCAGGGCCGAGAGAGCAGAAGGTTAAGCACCTGCCTTGCATGTAGTGCTCCCCAGTCAATCCCAGCATCATGAGGTTCACTGGCAATTAACCAGAGCCCCACAGGATGTGACTTGGAAGACCCCCAAGCTCTAATTGCCTGAGATCCCCAGGAGGTACCCTCAGACCTCCTGAGCACTGCTTAAAAGATCAGCCCCCTTTAAAAAAAGAAATTATTTTGTTATGTGCAGTACTTTTTGGTAGCTTGTCATCCAAATATTTTTCACTTAAAGGACCCAAGGACTTGGCCTTCAGGGTCCAAAAAAGCTTGTCCTCTGGCATTGAGACCCAAAGTCTGGGGTCTCCTCTTTGGCATTGGCGTTCAGGCTCCCTGCAGGACCTCAGCAGCCTGTGGCTTCCATGGACGCCCTGATGTTTGGCTTGGCACAGTTGCCCTACATGGTGGTTTTCTAACTCCTGCTCAGAGTGGGCGTGTTAGGGTTGGTTTTTGTTATGTTCAACTTTACTGTTAACACTTCCCTTACTGTTAACGCTCTCAGGTTACCTCCTGCTGACTCTTTTTTCCTTTTTCCACCCTAGTATTTCCTTCTCTCTCTCTCTCTCTCTCTCTCTCTCTCTCTCTTTGTTCTTGCTCTTGCTCTCGCTCTGCTCTCTCTCTCCCCACCCCCACCCTCTCAGCCCTGCCCAGAGCCACTTGCCCATTGTAGATTTGTATGGATCAGAGTATGATGCTATTGCAAGCATGTGGGTCCCACTTTTCAGAAAGGAGCAGCTCATTATTAGGAGCCACAGAGGCTCATATACGCGCTCCACTCCAAATTCCTAACTGCAGCGATCATTTGTATATTGTAAACCATCCCTGAATTCATAGCAGTTTTTCCAACACCCACCTGGCACTCAGATACATTTCTTTTAGAGGTCAGAAAGATTCCATTTTTAGGAAGCAGGTTGGCCAAGCAAAATCACAGCCTTTGTGTGTAAGGTGAAAATTCTCAGATGAAGCATCTGTGTATGCAAATAGTCTCTCTCTCTCTCTCTCTCTCTCTCTCTCTCTCTCTCTCTCTCTCTCTCTCTTCTCTCTTTCTCTCTCTTCTCTGTTTCTCCCCTCAGGTCCAGGCAGGGAAAGAAGAGAATGAAAATGTTGGAAAAAAAAAGAGAAAAGCTCTTTGCCACCATTGCATTGGGTTGTCTTCAAAAGTGGTAACTGAGTGTTCATAAGAGCTGGAGAGCTAGTACAGTGGGAGGAGGGGCACTTGTCGAATACAGCCAGCCCTGATTCTATGGGGCCCTGCCCGGAGTAATCCCTGAGCACAGAGGCAGTTGTAAGCCTTGAACACTGCAGGGTGGGCCCCAAACAAACACAAGCCAAAGGAAGGGCCTGCCTGTTTCTCTACATTTGTGTTTACCTTAAACTCTGATTTCTCTAAGTCAGAAGAATCACGGTTCTTCTTGTTAGTCAGCAGGTATGTCTGCTAAGGGAGTGACCTTTATCTTCTTATCCCTGTTGAAAATCCAATTACTGCAGATAAGCTGATCTGCCTCTCTTTCTTTGATAAGAAAGAAGTCTTTCTCCTTATCTTCACATGAAATCTTTTGACTATGAAGATGGTACAAGGAAATTATGTTAATAGTAGCCACTGAGCCCTGGCCTCCAAAAAGACACAGAACAGCGCTCAGTAACTCACCAGTAGTCCTGCCGTTGCAATGGCCTTTAACAGATTTGATATTTGTATTGTAGGTCATGTCATTAATCACTATTACTATCACTATCTTCCCGTTCATCATCTATTTGCTAGAGCGGGCACCAGTAATATCTCCATATGTCCTGTCTCATGATAGTAGAACCCAAAGGCATCCACTTTCTCCAGGAACATAAAGTGCCTCAGACCATTATATTAGGTCATGGGAATGACCTAATATAAATGTTACTGGTATTTGGCATATCAAATACAACACGAGCAGCTGGCCAGGCTTGCCGTGCGGGTGCATACTCTTGTAGTCACCTCTAAATAAAGCAGTTAGTGATGAACTGCACGGCCGCTAGCGGCCACGCGAGCTGGGCTGTGATAGTCTGGTCTGCTGGGTGGAGTTGTGACGAGAGGGAAGTCTGGATGTGGAAAATGGCGGCCCCCATGGAGTAGGGGGTCGTCTGGCTTGTTGTGAGGCTTTGCTGGGGTGGCAGGCCAGGGCTAGAACCCGCCATGCCTCCCGGGCTCCTCATGAGTGGCAGGGCACAGGGAGAGCAAGTAGCAGCTCTGCCCCATGTCTGAGAGTCTCTGGTTCAGCATACCTGGGCCGGATTGAAAAAAAAAAAAAAAACTGCTGCATGGTGGGTGTCGGTGATCAGGGCTGTGATAGACTGGTCTGCTGGGTGGAGTTGTGGTGAGAAAGAAGTCTGGATGTGGAAAACGGCGGCCCCCATGGAGTCGGTGGGGGGGGCGGAGGTCATCTGGCTTGTTGTGAGGCTCTACTGGGGTGGCAGGCCAGGGCTAGAACCTGCCATGCCTCCTGGGCACCTCATGAGCGGCTGGGCACAGGGAGAGCAAGTAGCAGCTCTGCCCATGTCTGAGAGTCTCATGTCATTAATATCTGTTATTAATGATAGGTGCCTTGTTAGAGCAGTAGGTAGCACGTCAATCTCATAATATCTGTTCAGTTGATCCTTTTCTGGGCCCAGTGACATGCCTTTTAAAGTCTAACCTAATGCCAACAGATTTTTAAAATATTTTAATCCAGGTATCAACTTCTATAAATAAATAAAGAGAGTGAAGGTTCTCTGTGATTGTGGGAAGAAAAATGGATGAAGGCGAGATGTTTTCCGGACACCTTCTTTAGAGATCAGAAAAGAATGATTTGTGTTTCGGCAGGTTTCTAAAATGGAATCGCAGAACGTGTTGCTTTATGATTTGGATCCATCAACAACATAAAGCAGTTGCTGGGTTAAGTCAGAGAATAAGAAGCTGCTCACCGAGGTCGCCCCATATTCCTCCTGGAGGGTTTTCTCCCCTATTTGTTCGGAGGGGCAAAAATAATGTGAGACGTGTTGAAACAGTACTAGGAGAAGCAGTGATGGTTTTGATCCTAAGATCAGTCTCTTGATCTAGTTGACCCAGAAAAGGATCTGAGTGTTCAAAAGGTGCCTCTCCATTGAGATCACCCCCAGCTTATTAAGCTGCACCCCTTGCATGTCTTGATGCAGGAATTCACACCATAATGCTTGTAGACAGAAGAAGGGGTTATGTGGCTTCACTCGTAGGGGCTGACCTTCATACATACAGGCAAGGAGCAAAGGTCACGTGCTTGTGTAAAGTTTCTTAACTGGGCATGTGGCACTCCCTCCTGTTGACCCTGGCACACTTCCCTGCAGTTCTTTCTTTTTGCTTTTGAGGGGAGTCAACTTTCTGGCTTGAATCTATGAATCAAGGTGCTAGCCATCTGCTGGGTTCCACGGCATATGCTCATACTCACAAACACCCACTGGTCTGCACGGGAGCTTCCAGCGGGCGGATGGTGCTGCCTGCCAAGGGCCTCACAGCATTCCTGTATGCCACTTGAAAAACTCTTCTGCCCTGTTGCTCCTGGAATCTGGACTATAAAAATCTGTCCTCATTCTTACCTAAAAGCAACTTCACTTAAGGATTTCTGGCCATCTTACTTTGTACAGTAGTTCTCAACCGAAGATGGCTGAGGGAGCCCAGGTTGGTCCAGAGACACGGGCCAGGCCCTTCTCTCTTGAAATCTTGGAACAGACACGAGGAGACATGAGAAGCCTCTGGACATGGAAGGCTTCTCTCCTCTTCCCTCTCTTGCATGTTACAGACCCCCTCAAAACTCAAGGGCACGCCTCACCCAGACCCAGAGGAATGGGAGACAGCCATTTGTGAGCCTTTTTTAAGTTTTTTTTTAATTCCTGAAGGGATTTCAACATAAAATTTTCTTAATCTGGCAGTCTTCAAACTCAGCCATTCTAAATTTAAAGTCAGACAAATCCACCTGTTTCAGCTTTATTAGCTATATAAACGGAAAGCCTTTCATGTTAATTACCTAGAAAATTTGCATATGTTAATTTTATCATTTCTTTAAAAGCCAAAAATTTTCAATCCCAGAGAAAATATTTTTCTACTCTGTTACGTGCTCATATTTTTAGATAAATGTAAGTTGAGTCCGACTGGAAATTTTAAGCTGGAGTTGTCAAACAACTGTATAAAAGTGTATGGGGAAGGGACCAGAATGATAGTATAGAAGATCGGGTCTTGGTATTTGCCCTGCACACAGCCAACCATGGTTTGATCCCCCGCATCCCATATGGTCCCTTGAGCACCATCAGGAGTAATTCCTGAGCACAGAACCAGGAGTCACCCCTAAGCATCGCTGGGAAGAAAAAACCTGTGGGGAGACAGTGCTGATAGCGGCAGGTAACACTCCTCAGTTCTGGACTCCAGAACCACCACACAGACCTTCCTTCATCCTGTGCATCTGTGTATTTTCTATTTGAGGAGCAGGAACTTCCCCAGTGCTGCTCTGGGGCCTGGTGGGCCACCCCAGCAGACCTCAGCTGATTGGGACCAGCGCCAGGTACTGGGAGGACCCAAGTTAGCTCAGTGCTGCCTGGAGCTTTCCAGAACCGTGTCTGGTGATGGCCACAGGCCCCAGCGCCTCCAGCTGGCCAGCCTTGGGAGGTCTGTCAGTCTGGGCATTGAACCCAGGTGCACCAGCCACTGCTGTCTCCCAGCTCTGCTGGGATCTGAGATCCCGCCTCCTGGGTGGAGCAGGGAGGCTGCAGCCACACCACTTTGGGGCTAGAGGTCAAGTCTGATTGGAGCAGGACGTGTTGCTTGTAGAAGGCTCCACCTGGAACACTGGGCGCAAACGCATGAGCCTTTGTATGTAGGGAGACCCAGGTTCCATACCTGACCCCTCCCGGTTCCCAGAGCACCATTGAGTGTGACTGAAAAACAAGCTTCAGTCATCCATCAGCGCCGCACACCAGAGAATCCCTGTTCCAGAACATTCCCAAACACTGGCAGCATTTTCCTTATGCTATAAAAGCATTTTCATTTCTATTAAGCCCTTCTGTTGTCCTCACTATCTAGTGCTATTATTTACTTCAAGTAAGCCCCTAACCAGCATTTGGCAAATAATTTTCCCTTGGGAGAAATCTCTTAAATGGGAATATATTTCCTTTTTTTTTTTTTTTTTTTTACAATCCTAACATATTAGCTTTCTGATCCTAGTATCACCAGTGTGGGGCCTTACTTAGCAATAGCTTCTAGGTGACCTGTACATTTCAGAAAGGCAGGGAGCCACCTGGAGAAGGTGATGAAAGGACCCTGGAGAAGTTTAGGCTTTGCTAGGAAAGAGGAAATGAATTTCAAAAATAACCTGAATTGTCATCTCTGTCTGTTGACCTCTCCCCTACCTGGTGCCCTTGGACTTGACCTTTCTTTGTAGCTGTGGACAGCCCAGCGGAGGGAGGCAGGTGAGGTCTGCACCTACAGCCCCTCACTCACACACATACTCACGCACACACACACACACACACACACACACACACACCAGCCTTCACTTGTGCTCAGGTCAGCAGGGTTACAGACATGAGCCTCTGCACCCTTTAAGACCAGCAGTGGTTTGTCCTTCACTCTGGTCTCAGAGTAGCTGCCCCTGCCCTGACTCCATCTTGCCCCATGAAGACGCCTCGCTCCACTCTCCCAAGGGAGCGCCCACATCCTTCACTGTTGCCTTTCCCATTGTCTGGTTCCTAAAGGGCATCCTTGTGGCCCAAGTAGACAGGTCACCTGCTGGGAAGAGGCTTGCCTTGCCTGCTGCTGCAGTTTGATCCCCGCACCACATGTGAGCCCCAAGCACCAGCAGGACTGATCCCTGAGCACAGAGGCCGGAATAAGTCCTGAGCATCGCTGGGTTTAGCCCTGACGAAAAAAAAAAGTCATATCTGACTGGAAGTATTCCCTAAAAGGGTTTGAGGTCAGCATTCCAGATTTGAAGACAGATTTGAAATAAAACTCCAAAGAGCTCAGCTTTGCTTGATGCCGTTGCACATTTTTCCTGTTCCCAAACTGATTTCTCTGTCCACTCGGGCAATAGCCTAAAACTAAACTTCGCCGTGTCCTGATGCAAAGTTTGGGGGTTCCTCCCCACACACCCCCTTTACTGCCTCCCCTGAGAGCTTGGAGAGAGCTTGAGAGCTTGAGAGCGCCTCTGAGAGCTTGCAGGTGCTGCTCTGTGCTCGTCCTAGCACCAACTCCTCTGAAGTCTGGTGCCAGCATCAGATAGCCCCTGGAAGGGGTCATGTCAGTGGACATGTCACCTTTGCTCTGACTCACAGGAAGCCCAGGAGAGAGCCACTGGTTCTCCTCTGTGGATGTGTATGAACAGGAGCCACAAAATCTAAAACAGCTCATACCGACTTCCCAGGAGTCTGGAGGTGAGAAGCCCAGAGAGAGCTAGAAAGGTAAGCATCTGCAGGCCCCCTCTTTTGGTGCAAGGTGCAGGAGGGAAGTGGTCTACTTGGTTCTAACTGCTTCTGGGGGCTGCCCACACCCCTTGGCTCGTAGCCCCATCTGTCTCCAGAAGCTTGCTGTGCTCCATCTCCTTCACTTCCATAGTTCTGTGCTCTCCACTTCCCCTACCACCATTGTCCACACCCAACTCTACTGGGCTTAGCTGGACCATTCAGACTAACCACCTTACCTCAGATGCTCAACCAGCTCAGCCTGCACCATCCCTCGCGCCATGCCAGGAAGCACAGTCTCCAGTCTGGGGATTAGGAAGCAGATCTCTAATGGAGACAGTTGTTTACCCAGATACTATGTGACATCTGATTCCAACTAAGCAGTGGTCATTCTTGAGTTTCCTGGGTGCCTTCCTGATTCTTTGACATACTCACCTATCTTATCTGTATGCCCTGCCCCTCCGGCCTACCCCCGCCCCAGCCTTTAGTAGCGCCCATCCCAACTATTGTACTTGAGGTTTTTGAAGACTTCTCTAAATCTTTCGATGATTTCCTTCAATGGACTTAATCAGAGCCTTTTCCCTGATTCCAAACACCTCTTATAGCACTTTTCAAGTTCTTTAATGATTGTTTGTTTAGAAGCAGTTTTTACTATATAGCGCTGGCATTTCTCAGAGAATGAGTTGGCCTTTTGTCTTTCTCTCTAGAGTGCTTAACCCAAGTCGATGCTCAAAAAAAAAAAATACTTAAAGCCTCTTAAGTCAAGGAGGGAACAAACACGCAGTTAAAGCTCACTCATATAAGCTAATCTCACCAAAAAGTCAGGGCTCAGTTACACAGCTGTTAAAGGCAACACAGACTTCACTCTAAAACAGTGAGATCCTTTTCATCAATCCGAAGGATATTTTCAGAGTTCTAGTTTAGTATTATATTTTTTTTCAACCCTGTGGCAGGAAGGGACAGTTTAAAACAATGATCATCTTGAGTATGTATATTGACTGATCATAGTAAAGTCGGTATTTTCTCAAATGATAATGAGTAGAAAGGCTTTACATGTCTTTGCACCTTCCATGGGAAACAGGGGCGGGTGGGGTCTGGGCGGGGGGGTGGGGGCGGGGGGGGGGCGCTGGGTTGGGGTTTGGGGCGGTCGGGGAAATCTTAAAGGGACATTTGAGCTTCCTGCTTAGCCTCATTATGTTTTGTGTGGGAAGGTGGCATCCGGGGCACTTAATAGCAGGCTGGATGTTATTCCAAGAGGAATTCTAGCCCTTGACTGGTGTTTGTAGTTCCGGGTCAAGACGAGTTGAGCTTGAGTAAAAAGAGTAGAACAGAGATACTGGCAACTGAAGGCGAGAATGTGAGAACCAAGCTAATGGGAAGAAAAGGAAATGAAGAAGGGAAGATGCCCAAAACAAGTGAGTTGTGAAGATATTCCTCACAGGAGCTTCCAAGAGTAAACTTCAAGATCAAACAATCAGATAGGTAGAACCCATGGTCTCTGGAACTGCTGTAACCCTACGTGACCCGATGCCAGGGATATTGGAAGAGGGAGAATATTATTATTTTTGTCTCCCCAAAGCTTCCCCCATAATCAACAGAAGTGCACCACCCTACCTCGGACAGCCCAGTCCTGTGGTACAGACAGAGGCAGCATCATGCATAAATCACAAGGACAGAGAGGTGTTTACAGCCCTGTAGCTAGGGAGCAGCCACACCTGCCTATTGAAAGGGAGGTTTCTCAGGGAGGCTATCAGAAGGCCTCATTTTGGAGCTAACCCTGAGCTTCAGAACCACACTCATGATTCAGGTCACCCGGGGAAGGGGGAGGCTCCAGTTGGCATCACGTCTAATCATGTTCTCAGATGGGCTGGGTGCGGGCTGCCATTCAATCAGGAACGAAGTTGCACCCTTCAAGTTGAGGAATGGGCTGTAGAACTTGGGCTGTGAATCTTCTTTCTTCCAGCAGGTGGTGACAGCAGGAAGTTGTCCCTGGGGAGCAATGCCTGCCCCTTGCCCCCGGCCCCCAGCTGAAGGAGGATGAGGTAGGGGTGGCAGGGGACGCCCTGTTGGAACACAACAAATACTTGTGTGTGGAGACCTGAGCAATAGCACAGCGAGAAGGGCATTTGTCTTGCACGCCACTGACCCAGGTTCAATCACCCATATCCCATATGGTCCTCTGAGCACCTCCAGAATAATTCCTGAATTTAGAACCAGAAGTAACCCCTGAGCATTGAGGGAAGTGGCCCCAAAAAGCTAAAAAATAATATCCCAAATCCTTGTGCGTTTAATGGCTGTTTAGTAAGGAAGCTGTTGTCTAGAGCCCATCTTGGGTTAGGAGGTCGGGAAGAGTGCCGGGATCAGTCCATCATTCTTAGTTTCTCATGAATGTAATAGTAGCCAGGATATGCACTTGGCCATCAGCACAGCCTTTGGTGACCTGTCTAGTTTGTAGATACCCTTAGGAGATCACTTAAGAATTGTGTTTGTTGGGAGCCAAAGAGATAGCTCAGCAGGTAGGACATTTGCCTTGCACACGACCAACACGAGTTCGATCCCTAGCATCCCATATGGTCCCCTGAGTACTGCCAGGAGTAACACCTGAGTGTTGCCGGGTGTGACCCAAAAACAAAAAAAAAGTGTTTGTCATTGAAAAGTGTGACCCTCATAAAAAGGTTTTGTATTATGGATCCAAAATAGTAGATTCAGTGTGCAAGGGTTTTAAACATTCATTTATTATACATTGGGTCACATGTTTGGTTTTATGGGTTTGTGTGTGTGTGTGTGTGTGTGTGTGTGCGTGTGTGTGGGGGGGATGGCTCTTTGGTTAACAACCAGCGATTCTCAGGTGTATCTCCTGGCACTGCACTCAAGAATTACTCCTGGCAGTGCTCGGTATCAAACCTGGGTGGAGCCGCATGCAAGACAAAGGCCCTCCCCACTGTCCTATCACTCTGACCTTTGGTCATGTGTTCATAATAATTCTGACCCTTAGGGTTTTGGTGTACAGAATTGTCTCACCTCCAAACCACAGAAATGTCCAGAAAGAGCAAATTTTAAGTAGATGCTCAGGTGTGCTTCTTGTATATGTGTGAGGTGTGTTGTATAGATTTCCTCCTGACGTAGATGTCCCTCTACAAAAACACAAGGAGGAAGGCCCAGTTTCCTCTGAATGGTGGGGGGAGCAGTGCAGTTTTGAACTTGAGCCATTGGTGTATGTGGCAGGAAATACTGGATTTTCTGATTTTTTTTGCTCTGTGTGCAACCAGCCTCAGTTTAATCCACAAATCCATAATAGTCTCAGAAACTTGCTAACTTCTGTAAGATAAAAATGAAGTTGTTTAGTTATTTTTAACTCACTTCCTGGTTTGTGACTTCTGCTCTCAAGGAAACTTAACTTGAGGAGGATAATGAATGAGCAAGCTTCTTCTTTCAGTTCTCCTTTGCTTTTTTTTTTTTTTTTTTTTTTTTTTTTTGCAGTCTAGGGATTGAATTATCTTTCTAGCTCTCTTCTTGGTTGTACCAACAGCCTTATCTTAAACAGGGTTCTCAATCAGAGCCAGTTCTACCCTCAGGAGGGACATTGGGCAAAGTCCAGAAATATTTTTGGTGGTCGCATGTGTGGCGGGGGATGCTGGTTGCATTTGGGGCTAGAGGATGGAGCCCAACAATTTCCAGCTCAGAGTGTCAGCAGTGATGCCAAAGAGATAGACCACGTTTTTATACCCACTTTCCTTCTTCCCTCCCACCCTTCCTGCTCTTCCCTTGTTCTCCCTATTTCCTCCTTCTCTGATCCCATTGTGAGCCTTTGTGCTGATAATCTGTCTAGAGTTCATAAGCACTTTGGAGTTTGGCCAACATGTCCGGAACTGGCAACGGAAGGCCGAGTGTCTACTCATCCTCCCTCAGCTGGAGTCTGAAGTGAGCCACTTCCTCTCTCTGGAACTCCACTTCCTCTGGTGTACAGTGAGGAGACTGGCCTGACAGTTTAGTGAGATCCAGTCTGACTTTTAAGGCCGTAGTACTAGAGTGCTTGCAACTTGTGCAGTAACATGTTGCATGAATGATGGTTATTCAGACTCAAAATTTTTGCTTTCTCTGCCTCCTATCTTCCTCAGTGAAGGGTCAAAGGAAAGCCAAGGACATTTACCCACCTAAAGGACCCCAACATTTTGTAAAGCTACTGAGGCCCTAGGATCAGGGAGGGAGAGCCCTTTTTTAGCTGTATTTCTAGAGTGTGATTAAAAGATGTGAAAAGCCTCTGTTTGGCTTGGCCCTCTTCGGGCCCTCCCAGAGATCAGTGTGGCAGGGTCTTCCAGCCCCGGTCTGCTACCTTGACTTGCTAATTCCTGGGGGATGCATAACCTGCCTTTGTGATCAACAGTTTGGACTAAGTCTTGGCAAAAACCCTTGCCAAGACTTAATCCAAACTTTTCAGGTAGTCTAGCCTAGTGTATTGGAATGTGGTACCACCTTAAACCTCCCTCTGGCTACTTCCAAGTGTTCATATTAAGTAACCTATAGAAACTCAGCAAAGTAATTTATTCTTTCCCTCTACTCATGAAGCTCTAATTTAACACCTATGATGTGCCCTGCAATGAAATATTTAGGTTTGAATGATGGTCATCTAGAATCCAAGATACCCAGTATGGAGGAATCATTGTGTGGGGGCCATGGTGTCATCATTCTTGTTCTCTATAAGTGTAGGAAGAAAATTTCAATCAAAAGAGAATTTTAAGCCATACTGTGAACCCAAAGAAAATACCACCAGGTAGACATTTCTTAAATTATACCACCGTGACATTCTTGAAAGAAAAGTTCATCAGCTCATGTCATTCCCACTCTTGTGGAAGATAAAAATGATATGAATGCTTAAACACTGTCTGATATGACTTAGAACGGCCCATTGCCCATATGGTCCACTTGAAAATCATAGCTGGAGAGGGACCAAAGAGGTAGAGATAGTTCAGGGATTAAGGTGCTTGCTTTGTGTGTGGCCAACCTCCATTTGATCCTAAGCACTATTATGGTCCCCTGAGCACTGCCAAGAGTAACCCCTGAGCACACAAAGCCTAGAGACCTGAGTACAACCAGGGTGGCCCAAGCCCTACCCCACAACCATAGCAGATTAGCCTTAGCACAAGACAATGTTGATGACTCAGCCTAAGTAAGAACTCTGCTCCCTGAGGACTCTAGGTAAGGCTCACGCTAACACTGAAAAGACCCCCAGAGAAAATCATCATCACATGTACCCTCCCGCTTCCTTCAGAGCTGCGTGTAGGAGTGTTGGGGCGGACAGGATTGACCAGTGCCCACCTTCAGGACAGAGGCTGAATTCAAGTAGGGGCGTGGTGAGCCATTTCTGATGCAGAAGCAACCGGGTTTGCTTTATCAGAAAGGTGGTGGGACTTGACCACAGTGCATGCTGGGCATGCTGGAATCCGTGGGCCCACTCCCAATGCTGCATGGTCCCCCAAGCACCAGGCATCACCAAGCGTCCAGCTGTGAGTAGCTCCCCACGCACAGCTGGGTAGCTGGGATATCCCAAAAGTCAGAATGATTCTAGTGACTAGCAGTGAGCGACCAGTCAGCTGCCTTCTCACGGAAGGAGAAACAGCCCAGGGAGCCTTCCACAGTGACTGAAATGACTCCACAAGAGCTGGAGCAGCTCACCTTCACAGCCGTGAGGAGAATGTCTCAGCTGGAGTTATTCTGTCTGTGCTTATGGCGGCTCTAGCTCACATGAAAGAAAAATCCAGGTTCTAAAGCCATGCTGAAAAACTAAAAAGGGGGCCCAGAGTGATATTACAGCAGGGAGGGCATTTGCCTTGCATACAGCCAAACCGGGTTCAATCCCTGGCATCCCATATGGTCCCCTGAGCACCGTCAGGAGAAATTCCTGAGTGCAGACTCAGGAGTAACCCTTGAGCATCGCCGGGTGTGACCCAAAAAAAGTAAAAAATGTAAAATAAAATAAAATAAATAAAAAGCTACTCCATATTTACTTCTCCTAGAAGTGAGTGTTTCTCCCTGCCGAAGAAGGGAGGCCTCCTGTTTCTTAAGTGCCATTTTCGGTTCTCTCATGGGTCTTTTCTGAAGTCGTGGGGTTTTGTTTCTTTTTTTTTACATGTAGCCGAGTGATCGTGACTCTGAAGACTCCTTGGGAAGTGTAAGTGGCCAGGAAGTCCTCATGGTGCTTTTATTTAGCGTGCAGCTGGGCTGGGAAAAAGTCTCCATGGCTCTGCTGTGTCCGCGGTGGCGGAACTCCAAATGGCAAACAGCAGTTGGTCTTCTGAGCAGAGCACTGGCTCAGGCATGGACACTGCTCTGACACCGCCACGCAGCAGCCCGAGGTTCCCCATCCACAGGACCCGCCAACATAAGGCCAAGGAGCACAAGATGTTTTTCTCTGGACCAGAGAAGTGCAGAGAAGAGCTGACGTGAAAACATGAAAAATCAATGCAAGAGAAACACTTTTTCGGGAGGGGGTGGAAAACCCACTTGGTTTGGCTCAGTTAATTCTGGGAATTTCCAGAATTCAGCCTCTCCTAAAGAGATCCCAGCCTAGAAAAATAAGTTTTTGTTCAAGGACATGCATCATTGGCTACCATGAATTCTTAATTTAGACTCAGCCTGATAATGTCAGTGGAATAAAATGTGGGTAATATTTATTTAGAATGCCTGAAAGCTATAAACATGGATATTCACTTTCTCTTTCCTCGGGCCTATTTAATTTACCACCACACACCCCACTCCCAAACTTGAGTGGCGTCCCTGTTAACTCATTAACATGCGTTAATAGCCTCCACCTTTTCGATATTAGTCTTAGCATCTCACCGAAGATGTTTTTTTCAAGGTCTGTTTGACTTATTTTATTTTGAAAATGTTCTTAATGCTAGCGTACTACTACTCAGGGAGTAAAGTAGTACATATTATTTAATACTTAGTGGTAAAATTATTCTATTTGATACCACTTATGAAAAAGATAATTTTATGTTTCAACTCAAGGGGCTGTTGTTTTGTGTGCCTATCGGCCTCATGGTTCCTTTTCTTACTAAGCAAATTTTAGTGTGTGTAGGATGCCAGAAGTTTGTGTGTGTGTGTGTGTGTGTGCGTAGTGCCAGGCTTGAGACTGAACACGCTGAGGAATTTCAGTGACCACAGCCCTGCCCTTAGTAGTTCTTAAGCTCTCATCGCCTCAATGCCTTAACAGTATCCACCAAGTTTCACTCCTTACCTGAAGTAGTGCTTATCGTCTGATTAAAACAAAGCACTTTTACATTGTCCTTGAAACACATAATTGAGTATAATGATGTGACTCTAAGTAATTACAGGAAGAATCTTGAACCAAGAGGGATGGAGTGTCTTGAGGAAAATGATATGAGAGATCAAATCTGCCTGCTATTTTTCCATCCCACCCCATAGTTTTTATTTATTATACACAGTAATGATAAGACATTATTTAGAGTGAATTATATGACTTAAGAAATTAGAATTGTTGGGCGGGGGCCGGGGCGGGGCCCCAGAAATAAATTGTTGTCTTCTTGAAGCCAGATAGATGGTACAAGGAGTAGGGTGGTTGCTTGCATGGGAATGGCTCTGTTCTGTTCGCAAGGACACCTCTGTCCTTGGCACCCCCAGGAGTGATCCCTAAGTGCAGAGCTAGGAGTAAGTCCTGAGTATGCTGTGTGTGACTCAAGGAAGAGGGAAGGGAAGAAGGGAAAGAGGGAGGGAGAGAAGGGAGGAAGGGAGGGAGAGAGAGGGAGGGAGGGAAGGGAGAGAGGGAGGGAGGGAGAGAGGGAGGGAGGGAGGGAGGGAGGGAGGGGAGGGAGGAAGGAAGGAAGGAAGGAAGGAAGGAAGGAAGGAAGGAAGGAAGGAAGGAAGGAAGGAAGGAAGGAAGGAAGGAAGGAAGGAAGGAAGGAAGGAAGGAAGGAAGGAAAACAAGCTTTGAGAGGGTACATATAGAATTGCCTGTTTAAACCATAGGCCGGAAGCTGCCTTTACTTGGTATAAATAAATACCTTGTACACCTCTTGCTTCCATGGTGCGTGAAGACAGATGCATTATAGACCCCTATGGGCTGGACTGTGCCTGGCCCCTTGGCAGAGCTGCCTCCTCGCCGCTCCTCCCCCAGCAGTCCTGTGGCCCAGGCCAGGTCGCAGGGAGGCGCAGTAAATTAAGCCACATGCAGTGGTCAGTTTCCAGGTCACTGCCTTTTGCCTCTTTCTCAGACCTTGTTCACCCCTTGACCTTGTTAGAACAGTAATGTTTCTGCCTAAAACATGCCTAATGAGGCTATTTACCTTGCATGTCCAATGAGATCGTGCTGCATGTCATAAATTCTCTGCTCCAGCCATAGGCTAGGGGAGCAGCCTAGTTGCTGTTAAAAAATTAACTTGTTCAGGGAGGGGGAATTGTGGTCTGAGCGGCCACAACTGACTCGCTGTTGTTCTTGTTTTCAATGGTTTATAAAACTCAGTGGAAGTTTTCTCATTCTTGTTGTTTCCTATTTCCTTTGAATGTTTTTATAAACTCATTTCAGCCTTGAGCCAAGCATAACCCCCCCACCACCCACCCCACACACACACACACCACCACCACCACCACCACCACCACCACCACCAAAGAATAAGGATTTCCAGTGCGATAAGTCATCTGTAGTTTCTAAAGAATGCTCATTTGGTTTTTAAAATGTCTGTCCAAAGAACTCAACTCTCCACCTCAATGAACTCTAGTTCCTTTACTTTCTACCGGAAGGGCGAAGCTCTCTGCCCGGTCCATCCTATGTTCCCTGTAGATGGACTCGCTCCCGTTCTGCTTCCCTTGGGGTTGTTTTCCCCAAGCACAGTCAGTGTCATATACAAGGAGCAAGAGCGAAAACCCTAGATCATGAATCCCAAGAACAGCCCCCGAGCACAGACGTAACTGTTGTGCAGCGCAGGAAGGGGAGACATTCGCAGGTGAGCAGAGGGTCTGGACCCCCCTACTGCCCTCCTTTCTTCAGCAGACATGAGCCAGGGCTAACTTTACTGATTATTTGGAGAAAACATTTGGGCTCTGGGTCCTGGCACCCCCTTTACCTTCTAATGTGGTATCATCTGCAAAGGTAATTGGGGCTTCTCTGCTCAGGTTCCCTGTGCCACGGAAATGAACTGCGCTTCCATCTGTGCCCGCTCCCTGGGCTATGGCCTCGTCTCCATCACTGCCTCGCCCTACTCCAGGGAAGCCGCTGCACCTACTTTATCGGGTATTTCCATGAATGAAATAAGAGCTTTAAACATTCTCTTAGTACCTGATGGTCTCTATTAAATGGGCTGTTTCTCAGTAATAGAAGAAAACAGAGCGTGTATTAGATGCAGAACTGAGCTGGCAGTTCTGAGCTCTGTTGGGGTGTCCGTATCCAAGTGGGGTGGACAGTGACTGAGGGGCACTGAGGTATTTTTCCTTTCCTGTTACTTCCTCTTATTCCAAGCACGCAGCAACCTGAGCACAGTATTTGCCCCTGAGGGTTTAGGGGAGGCGAGGGGAGCGTATCTCAGTGTATCTCTTACCAGCCTTGGAAGCATGAGGTATTTATTCCTGTTTTGTTTTGTTTTGAACAAGTTCTTTCCAAATAAAGTGAGGGCTGTGCCTTAGGGGCTGAGCGTTTCTTTCCTAGAGTGCCCCCATTTCAGGGGCTCTTAGAATCACCTTCATCTGGTATAGGACAGAGTCGCTTCCGGACACGCCGGAGACCTGTCGCAATGTGGAGCATTTTCAGAAAAGCCTCATGTGTGTTCTTGTTCATACCACACTTGGGATCTCTCCAGCACACCTTCCACACCTGGGGAAGAGACACTCCTGAGGTCTGAGCCGAGCACGCTCTCTGGCCTTTAAACCCTCTGTAGCTTGTCTTGACCCCATGGAAATTGGAAATCGACTCTCCCCAGAATTTGGCCACTGTGAAGGATTTGAAATAACCCTTGGCTTTCTTTCCATGGTCGCCTTCAAGAAGGCAGCCCCAGCCTTTTCCTACTCCTTTTCTTCCCTAAGCACCTTTTGTCCCAGGCCCAGCAGGTGATGGATCAAGAGCCCACAGTAGCAAGACTCAGGTGAGGGTGTGGGGGGTGGGGGTCTGAGGGTCTGATCCAATATGCCCACCCCATGGGTACCCCATCAGTATGAGTGCGCAGCTTCTTCACTGCCCTGCCTCTGCCTACAGTTTCCCTTCTTTGTGATTTTGTCTTTGAGACTCACCCGGTGCTACTCAGGACTTGCTCCATTTTCTGTGCTCTGGGATCCCTCCTGTCAGGACTTGGGATTAAACTCAGGCAGGCAGCATGCAAGGTCAGCGCCTTACCCGCTGTACTGTCTCTCCAGACCCTGTGGGCAGTATCTCAAAAGAGGGGCCAAAAGGTGTTTTTCTAGTTACTGAGGCTTGGCCCCACTACTCAATGCAGTCGTTATCACTTTTCTTTCAGTAGCAAGCCTAGCTCGCTGAGAGTGCAGCAGAAGAAAGTTCTGGATGCTGTTGCATTGGTAGAGTGATGAGCAATGGGTCACTTTAGGGCATCACATCTCCCTGTCTTGAGGTTCTTGCTTGGGGACATCCCCATCACCTCCTGGTCAGAGGTGGGAGACACGTTTTCTGTGAGGGACCCTTTGTACGTACACTCCCCAGTGTACAGGCATTCTTGACTCTACCTGGCAATGAAAGAAAAAAATGGAGGAAAATGCACAGAGCCAAGAGTAAGTCTGACCACTGCCAGGTGTGGTACAACAACAACAAAGAAATCTGTTTCCTGCTTTATCATACTATGTTTGACAAAGCAAAAATACCATAACTATTTGACGTGTTTGATGTTAACTATACCTATATCATATCCAAGTCAATCTAATTAAGATATCTATCACTTTAGGTACTCTGTGTGTGTGTGTCTCTGTGTGTGCGTAGTTTGAGTTTGTCTTAGCACTGCCCATGCTAATAAAATTGACAAAGCTTGTCATATTTTTTTTTTTTGGAGAGGAGGTGATTGGGGCCACAGCTGGTGCCTACCTTTGGTTTCAGGAGTGAACCCTGGGATTTCTCGGGATCCGTCATTGCAGGTTGCTGGGATTGAACTGTGGTCAGCTGCATGCAAGTGCCTTAGCCCTTGGAGTACCTCCCCTGGCCCCTTGCTCATGTATTACATTAGGTGAATCCAGATGAGAATAGCAGTACTACTTCAATGTAGTACTAACTTTATGGTAATCAACTATAACTCCCTTAAGCACTCAAAGTGTATTTATAAATACTTGGCATGTCACTTCCTACGATCACTTCAGAAGCTAATAACTTCATAAAGCCTCGTGTCTGTGTGCCTCGGCCCAGCGTTGTGAAGGTGGGAAACCTCCCCAAACCATCGAGACAATGGTTTTTCCTTGAGAATGAATCAGAGAGGTTTTGCTAAACCCTGAAAAGAATAAAATCAACCAATAATAGTTGGTTTCATGGCAGGATAATATTCAGCTGTGCGCCCTCCCCCAACTTCAGAGTATTCATCCTGCAGCTATAGAAAGGCAAAAATCTATACAAATAAAGAAACTAAGGAAAAGAGCAAAATAAGTGTAATCAGGGTGATGCGGCACGAGACAGGTTAAAGAGGTGCAAATACTGTCATTGTCCTGTGGATTGGAACTAGTAATTACCTTTGGCCTGCGAACAGAAAAAATAGATGTTTTCATATATCTCAACACATCGTCACCAATATTTACTGCCAAGACCTTGAATGTGAAGACGTGGCATGAAGCCCCTGGAAAATGACAGATTTCTCACTTTAAGAATTTCCAGTGAAATGTTGTGATTGAAAAAATTCCATATTCCTCTAGATAGCAGACTTTCATTTTATTCCAGAACAAGAAAAAGGGGGAAGAGCAGTTCTGATTACACATCTCAAAGCTACCGGCTCTTTCACTGAGAAAGTGAAAGAAATCAGTGGTGGGCATGCCATGGACTTGGCAAGGAGCCATTCCTCACCAGGCACCAGTCTCCTGCACTAGGAAGTTGTCAAAGGTTAGCTAACGGGTCAGAGCAGAAAGGAAGCTAACAGTGCTATGTGTCAGGGTTTTTGAGAATCAAGAGATTTCGCTGGGAACTTTTCAGTTTCAAAAACAGACGACTTTTTCCAATTGCCTGGAGAGCGAACGACTCTACTACCCGTAACTCCTGGGAATGTGCATAGGTCTGCAGAGTTCTCTCTTTCATGAAAGAGGCTACCAAGATGATGCTTTTAATTTAGTTCTGGGCGCCTGGTGTATCCAGGGAGTGAAATTCCTGTAGACTGAAGTAGAGCTGGGTGCGGTATGTAGTCACATCAGTGCATGTGTGTGCCATGAACTTAATGGGGACTGTGTTTGGATAATGTTAAGACCACAAATTTGATGTTCAGAAAGGCTCTGCATAATGGAAGTGTGCAAAATATATTGGCCAAAGATGTCCCTGTGAATTTGTCTGTATTGGACAAAGCAATCTTCTTTGTCTCTTGAATTTGAAGCCTGTGCTAATCTTAGGACATGAAAATAATATAAATGAAGGGGTCAGGGAGACGGTACAGAAGGTAAGACACTTGTTTGTCTTACCCACAGCTGTTGCAGGTTGGATTTCCCCAATGCCCCAGGGCTTCACCCCAAGCACTGCCAAGGGATACACTGGAGCCCAGAGCAGGAATAGCGCTGAGCACAGCTGGGTGTTGCCCGACCCCCTCCCCCCCCATCAACTATAAGTTGAACAGAGAAGAAGAGAGACGTCACAGCATAGCAGGTCCAAGTACAGGTCGTGAGCCAGGGCTACAGTCAAATCTGGCTGGTGTGTTCTGTTCTACTCCTCAATAAAGTGCTTTGCTCTTGGTCACCCTTTCATCCTATAAAATGGGTCCAGTCTGGCCTCACTACAGGGTCTTGGTGGACATTCGAAGACTTAGGAGCATCAGAGAGGGTTTGGAGCTGGAGCTTATTGTTAGAAGGCATTAGGCAGGAGTGTGATCTGATAGTTATAGCAGTGCTAACGCATATGGCACACACCACAGACGTTTCAAACCATTCAGAGATTTTTATCTTCACATCTCAAAACCTTGCCTACATCTCTTGCATGGAAGTAAATTGACATTGATTAGGTGGACTATAACTTGACTAAAAGTCAGTTTCATTAAGATTTGCTAGTTTCACATAAATATGTTCAGTCAACACTGGCTACCCTTAAATATTATGGAAAGTGAACTACTTCCTATGTGTAGTTCCAGCTCTCAAAAGTTTTATTTTTGAGGACCAGAGAAAATGGTGCAACTGGTGGCAGGACACTTTCCCTGCTTGCAGCCAACCTGGGTTCGATCCCCAACACCCCATAAGGTTCCTGAGCCCACCAGGAGTGATCCCTGAGGACAGAGTCAGGAGAAGCCCCGAGCACCACCAGATTTTTTCCTAGGAAACCAAAAGTTCTGTTTTCTTCCATACAGCAAGTATGGAAGAATAATATAAAATTGCCTAGGCTTTAGGAAAAACTACCCTGGTAGAAGACGGTTAATTGTGTCATTAAACTCCCTTTCAGAAAAGAGAGTGGATAGAGCCACTTGCCGAAAAATCTGCACACTGAAAATATTTATTACCTTGAACCATTTAAATAAGTATAGATCATTACTCAATTCCAAGTGTGCTCCACATCTATTCACAAAATCATAGCCTGCAGTTGAATATAACTGAAATGCTAAAACTCATGTTGATAATCTGTTGAATTGGTTGTGTGTCCCAGTCTATATAATCGTACTAGAGAAAATACTACACATTCTTCATAGCACTGACCTTAAATCCGTCCTGAGAATAAACACAGCCTTATAGATCCAAGGCCTAGAGCAAATAGGAATTTTATAATTAATTTGTGAGCAAATATCACTTTTAATAAAATTTGAAAATATCACCCAGGGCTCTCTGTGGTCAGGCAAACCATGGTTACCAGCAGATTCAATTTTATAAGGCGGAGGGCATTTTAATGAACTGAAATATGTTTTCTGTTTGCAAAATAAAAGGAAAGAGTAGGAGCGGCATTAAAATATCTTCAGCTATAAGGATGTTGAATGTGTTTTTATTTTGGCGTCCATTTAGCCCTCAGTAAGATAGGTGAGGGAGTATTAATGTGCCCATTTTACAGATAAATCAGTGGAGGTTTAGTGGTAGCTCTGGGTACTGAATCCACCCAAACCACCAGTATGTGACTTTGGGGATTTTAAGGAGTCAGCAACCACGTTGTGAATTACTGAAGCATTTGACTATTTTAGTTGCCTTTCCCCCTCATTTTTAAGCCCTTTGCAGATTTGGAGGGTTCCCCAGTAGGCTTTAGGGGGGGAACCTTTAGCCTCTCCTACAGATATTCAACCAGGATGGGTTTAGACCCGCTACCACCAAGGCAACACTCAAGGATGGGTTTAGACCCACTTACCACCAAGGCCACTAAACAGGATGGGTTTAGACCTGCTTACCACCAGGGCAACACTGGTGATGCACCGGGACCTGGCATGGCTCTGGAGCTCCTGTGGCATCAGGAACTGAAAGTGGGTCTCCTCAACCCCTGCTGCATTTGGCCACTCACTCATTGTCCATCAGAAGCTCAGTGCGCCGCTGTAGACGCTGCCTCACGCTGCTTCCTGTGTGCATGTGAGACCCGGGGTCAGCTGTTCTGCCCACAGTGCGGGCACGGATTTGTTCCCCAGCAGAGCTTCGGTAGAAGGAGCCCATCCACCAAGAAACTGCATGTTTTGTTTTGTTTTGCTTTTTGGGTCACACCCGCAATGCTCAGGGGTTACTCCTGGCTCTGCACTCAGGAATTGCTCCTGGCAGTGCTCGGGGACCATATGGGATGCCAGGGATCGAACCCGGGCCAGCACAGGCCGGCCGCATGCAAGGCAAACGCCCTACCCGCTGGGCTATTGCTCCAGCCCTGAAACTACATGTTTTAAAAATGATGCCATTCATCTTCAGTTCCTATAAGATGGGAACAGAATCTCGTGTCCCCTTTAAACCTGAGTCCAGCATTTCTGGACCACGGGCAGAAACATCCAGTGTTGAGAAGCAGCTTGTCTTGGTCCAACTGGGTGTTTCTAGCCCAATGGGGGCAGTTCTCAGATGCCACAATTATAAACCCAAGTGGTCCTTGTAATCTTCATGCCTGGAGATGACAGCCGAGACCAGGTCCCACCTGCAGCCTCGACATTCCCCCCTGCATGCTCTCAATAAGTAAAGGTGTCTGTCTCTTCATGAATTATGAGGAAACTTTTCTTCTAATAAAATGCAAAACTGTAAAAGTTTATCTTGTGAAAATATTCCCACAACTCTGAGTTCATTTTGTCACTTCTACACTTTCCATCTTCACATTTTGGTTTAGGTTTGGGGGGCCTCTCCCAGCTGTGCTCAGGAATCATTCCTGGAGGGGCTTGGGGAGCCTAGATAGTGAGCCGTGTACACAACCTGGGCCTGCCGTGTGCAAGGCGGGTGCACTACCTGCTCTACTGTCTCTCCGCCCGGCCGAAGTGTCCATGCCGCACTCAGTTCTCTGCTCCATTCACCCATCCACCTTCCAGGATGGATCCGCTACCCGCCCACCTGCCTCCTACCCCATCCTCGCTTCCACAACCTGGCTTGCATTTCCTACAGTCTATTTCAAAGATGCTGTCGAGAAGCATGAAAGGAAAACAGTTGCTACTAAAGTCAAATATGAATCTTTTGGCTTTTAATGATGGCCACGGTATATACATTCATGGCCAAAATGTGGCATTCCTCCACGCGAGCAGCTGTGCTGCCAACACACACACATACAGGAGAGCTCTGGCTAAACACAGCACATGGTCACTTGTGGACTTTGTCTTCGTGTCTGTCCTGGGATTCCTGTGCCACATTGGGGCTCATCTCTGTGTGACCATCTGTAGGATCTGGATTTCTCATGCAAAGACTATTGAACAGAACAGATTTTTCCATTTATTTCTTCCCTAGCAGTGCTCAAGAGGCCTATGGGCTCTGCTTCCTGGGTTTCTTGGCCTTTGCAGTACCAGAGATCACCCAGGCCATTTCCAATGTGCTCAGGGCATCTCCAAGGCTCTATTTGGTCATGCTGGAGCAACCATGTGGCGGTGGGACCTACCAGGCTAGGTGCTGTCTCACATATTATCTGCTGTGCTGTCTCCTCCCAGATTTTTCAAGGCTTGTGTGTGTGTGTGTGTGTGTGTGTAAGTTACCCCAATTTGGAGGGGGAGGCTGCTGAAAATTTTGGCATTCACTAGTCAGCTGTCCAGTTTGAAATTCTGTACATATTCAAAGTTTTTCTTTGGGTTGGATCGCACTTCGCATTCATTTCATGGAAATCGAGAAATTACTTCTCCTGAATACGGCATTAACTGAGGTGTTCTGGAAGAAGCATCCACACTTTGCTTCAGAGGTTCATGGCATAGCTGAGGATACAAGACTGGCAGCATAAAACAAGAAAACTCATGGGCAGAGAATATGGGCCACAGAAGCCCCATCCATGAGCAGAAAAAGGTGCAGAGTAAGCTAAGGAGAAGAGTCGAGTGGAGCTCAAGGTTGTTATGACACTGACAACTTCAATGGACAATAGTTGGATCTTGTTAAAAGATTCCATTTTAGTGATAAAAGATTTAGTTGAGGGGCCAGAGAGATAGTAGAAGGGCCAAAGCACTTACCTTCCATGTGGTTGATCTAGAGTTTAATCCCTGGCACTACATATGGTCCTGAGTACCTCCTGGTGTGATCCCTGAGTGCAGAGCCAGGAGTCAGCCTTGAGCGCTGCTAGGTGTGGCCCTGAAACAGAATTAAATGTAGCTGAAATATTTATTATCATATGAAGCCAAAGACCAGAACTTATCTTTATTTTCATCCTCTCTCCTGTGTGATTTTAGACAGATTCCTTAACCTTTCTGGCTCTAGATTGCTTGTAATGAAATGGGAGTCATAATGCTACCTGCTCATCAATTCCTAGAATGGTTCGTTTGAGGAAAGCACTTAGGACCCAGACCTGGCGTTCAAAGAACACTGACAAAGTGCTTTTCCTAGTAGGCTAACATCCCATCAAGTGTGCGTTCATCTCTGTTCCTCCATGTGGCTGTAAATTGCCCCATGGAAGGGTTCCCATCCCAAATCAAAGTTTCATTCGCCACTGGTGTTCCTCATTCTCCTACAGCCCGGAAGTCAAAGAAGCTGGGCAAGTTAAAAGGGATCCACGAGGGACAGTCTCAGGAGCCCCCACCCCCACCCCCCCAGAGCCCCGAGGAAGGGACGACCTACATCGCCCCTGCTAAGGAGCCATCGGTCAACACTGCACTGGTACCCCAGCTCTCCGCCATCTCCCGAGCCCTCACGCCATCCCCAGCCATGATCCTGGAAAGCATCGAACCAGAAATCGTGTATGCGGGCTATGACAACTCAAAACCAGACACCCCGAAAGTCTGCTGTCCACTCTCAACCGCTTAGCTGGCAAGCAGATGATCCAGGTGGTGAAGTGGGCAAAGGTACTGCCAGGTAAGTCTTCGTGCCCTACACCCCGTCACTGACAGCCACGCCCTGATTGATGTTGTGTGTTTGTCTTGGACGCCCAAGTCCTGGGAACTCTAGGCAAAATCTAGGCAAGGTGGCCGTTTCTTCTGAGCCATCAGGATAACAGGTTCTGTCATGGATGTAACAGATTCTTTTCAGGGCAGCAAATGAAATAGAATGCCGCAATGTGAAAAAGTGAGTAAGGTCAAAATACAGACTGTTGGTGGAGGCAGCCCACAACCAGGCCGAATCAAAGCCCAGACCGACAGATGGTTGCACCTGAATCGTTGAACTATTGCTTCTAAAACTATCACCTCAGGTGCTTTACTTATTTGAACCCAGAGCCTTACACATGCACTCTACAGCTGTTATATCCCAAATGCCCCTGGCACACACACAAAACACACACACACACACACACACACACACACACACACACACACCTGCACCCTTTATATCATCTTTGAAATTCATAGCCATTTGTTTACATCAAAGCTATCCATTGATAAGACCCTGTACCCTACAGAACAGCACTTAGAATTGTTGTCGGACTATCTCAGGTCATTAATCATGTGGTTTCTTAGATTACTGTTATCTCAGATTACTGTGGGGGGTGTGAATGGGTGTAAGAAGAGAAATAAGACATGAACTTGAAAACCGTGAGAGAAAGAAAGGTTGCAGAGGGCTTATTCTTCTGGTAAGCGCTGTTGAAGTCTGGTACTAGCTCGGGCCATGGGCTGCAAGGAAAAATATTTTCAATCACCACTCAGTCATGAAAAGTTCATCTTCCGTCCATACAGCTGCTTACTTAGTACAATATTTGTTTTTATAAGTAGTATTTATTTAGTATTTTAGTGTTCGGTCCTGTCAGTTTTAGTTTTCTTGAGTATAGGATGAAGTGAAGTTTGCAGGCAAATACACCGTATTCTCCAAAGTCCTGAGACCCTCACCCATAATATTCCATAACTTCCTGACGCATTCACCCTAGCAGTTTTCCTCATGACGAATGTAGGTTCATTTTAAAATGAAGCGAGTAGGGCCAGATAAGAACACTAACACCTCCCCAAATCCCCCATCCCGTAAATGTTTGTGGCTTTCAGTGCTGTCTGTCTAGGATAAGTAGCAGTTTGGGGCTGACTTAAGCTTCTTCCTGGAAGGTGCTTAAATGCTAAGTGTATTTCTGTGATTAATTGTTCTGTTCTTCAGGATTTAAAAACTTGCCTCTTGAGGACCAAATTACCCTAATCCAGTATTCTTGGATGTGTCTATCATCATTTGCCTTGAGCTGGAGATCGCACAAACATACGAACAGCCAATTTCTCTATTTTGCGCCAGACCTAGTCTTCAATGAGTAAGTACCTATTAATTAGCCTTCATAAAATAAACTGCAGAGTTATTTGTTACACTTTTCTTTTTCCATGATATCTAAACAGATGTATGTTTGTGAAAGAATCTACTGATGAGAAACATTTTTTAAAGAGTGAAAGCACTCTTGTTGGAGAACTTAAAAATGACTTTTTTAGAAATGTAGAATGCACACATCTGAATATATATAAATCCACATATATATAGATTGCACATAATAGTATGTAGGAACTGTCCCAAAAGAAGGCTGATCCAGTTGGCTCCCACAACTCGACTGGTACAGAGCCACGATTAATAGAGAACAGTCTCTGCGTCGTTGCTCCTTGGGAAGACTGTCTAATTTCTAGGAAATGTGAATGTATAAAGTGCCAGTTTTCACGCCGCATTCATAGAATGGTTCTTTTGTTAACAATATACAGCTGCTCGATGTGTTTTCATGACAATCATAATTACCCTCCTTTGCAATCACAAAAGAAGCCAAAATGTTATTCTGTAGTACGACATTTTTAGTTTCATGATGCATTCTGAAAGATTGAAAGAATCATAATAGGTTCCAACACCCCCCCTTTGGCTGCGAAGGCTTTCCTATGTTAAGTTTACATTTTAATGCTGTTTGCATTCTACATTAACACGTTCCATTTCTGTTTACATCCAGCAGTGCTGCTTTGTAATTGTTGGGTCATGAAATCCTTAAAAAAAAGGAATAGGAATATTGGAATTATGATTGTAACCATACCCATGTTCTAACAGTTGGCTCTCTCTCTCTCTAGAGATGGGAAAATAGGTTTTTCAGTAGGGAAGGAAGCAGATGAGAACTAGATTGGTGATAAAAGAAAGAGAAGCAGTGCAAAAGAGGCCAAGTGGACAGCTAATGCCAAGATACCTAAATATTTCCAGTAGGGTCTTTGCCTGAGTCCCAGCCCACCCAGATACTGTGTGCCACAAAGAGTATTTTATTCCCAAGATAAATTTAAGAGCATCGACTGTTGTTTTTCCACATGACCCTTCGTTTTGACAACATATCAGTTGGAATAATGCAAAGTACCACGTGCATTTTCCCCAAAAAGCATGAGGTGAGACCAGGCAGCTGATCATCACTGATCTCTATCAGCTTCATGTACTTGTTTTTCTCCTTCGTCGACTGCTGTCATTAAAGTTTTCAAATGTGATCCACAAACCCAAAGACAAACATGTCAAGGAGGGTCCTTATTTCAAAGTGAAGTATCGGTAAATAAGCACCTCTGGGAGTGCCAACAGTTTTGTCTGTACTGAGTTTGGTTTTAACTAATGATTCAGACAATCCATTTAATCTGACTTTATGGCATATATTGATTTGGTTTCATTATAGTTAGACAGATAGATTTGTGTTTATGTATAGTATAAAAACTTCCCGGTTAACCATATTTATTAATTGGAGGGGGAGTGAGGAGTTTGTTATTATACCTAATGGTGCTCAGGGGCTATTCTTGGCTCGGTGCTCAGGGATAATCCCTGGCAGTGCTCTGGGGACCTTATGTGATACTGGGGATTGAACTAGGGTCCTGTAGGGCAAATGCCTAAACCTTTGCACTATTGCTCTGGCTCCTGAACCACTTTCAGTTCTATCAGCAGCATGAAGATCTTCACTCTGGTACACCCTAGCCCCTCTCTCCACCTCCAGAACTTTCTATCACTCCAAGCAGAAATTAGGAACATGCTGAATAGCTAAAAAGCTTTGAATTTTCCCTGCTGTAGCCCCTGCTCATCTTCAGTGTGTGTTTGCTCTCTCCTGGCTGTGCCATACATGTAGAATCATACAGTATGTCTCTTTTGTATATGGCCTTTTTATCACCTAACATGAAATCTTAAATATACCTCCATGATACGGAAGAGGCAGGAGTTGGTTAGGGGTGGAATAATAGTTCCTGGGCCACTGGGATTGTGGATTTCTGAAGGTTGCACCAGTATTGTTGGAACCAGTGGTGGTCAGCCCTTGAACCTCTGCCTCCAGCCCTCCAGAGACAGGCAGAGCAGGAATCAGCGTGAGTTGTTCCTGACCACACATCTCAGCAGGGGTCTCTGCCCTCCTGCTTCCTGCTGTTGGGTCTCCAGCACCTTCTCTCCTGCTTTTCCAGTGCCATGGTCCTTGCACTTTCTGATGCTTCTTGTTGGCCATTTTCCTCATTTCATATAGTCAGACAGATAATCCCAGGGAGAGAAACTCACAAGGAAGAGGGTCTTGTAGGAGACTCCGGCTTCTGTGCCCAGCCGCCCTGTGCGAAGGGATCTGTCCGGCCGCTGGCAGAGCTGCCCAGCACACCCAGCTGGAGCTGTGCCTCTTTTCCCAACGCGGTCCCTCAGCTTGAAACACTACATATCGCTTCTCCAGAATCCACCAATCAGGTGTGCACACGCCCAATTTCCAGTTTCCAATTTTTTTTGTTTGTTTTTGCTTTTTGGGGTCACACCCAGCGACTATCAGGAGTTACTCCTGGATTTTTGATCAGGAATTACTCCTGGCGGAGCTCAGGGGACCATATGGGATGCTGGGGATCGAACCAGGGTTGGCCACATGCAAGGCAAACACCCTACCCGCTGTGCTATCGCTCCGCCACAAGTTTCCATTTTTTGTTGTTTTGTCGCCCTGTCTTAGGGCTGCTGTCACAAAGTTTATTCCCTCCCAGTTCTAGAGACTGGACACCGAGGTTCAGGAGTCCGTGGGGTCATGCTCCGCTGGGCCCAGGATAGGGCTCTCTGCTGCTTCTCCCGAGGACATTGATTTAGTCAAGTGCCCAGTATTACCATATTACCTCCTGAGGTCCCTCCTACGGTCACAGGATGGGGGGGGGGTTGCAGAGTGTCATCATGGGACCGAGAGGCCCAGTCATTTAATTCCTTATGTCTCACATTCCGTGCAGGGGCACCTGTAGCCAACCACCTAAGGGCGCATGAGGGGAGCTCAGAGGTGCTGAGCTAATGGTCAAAGGCCACTTAACTTTTCTCCAGAACTTCTGAGGCTCTTTCCCCTCATCTCCAAGGTCCAGAAGTGAACAGCCTACGCATATTAATCAAATATTTCCTGGTAATAAATCAGAAATTTATCTTAACATGTTGACCCTGGTGAGGCCCCACTGCAGGCTCACGCTTTGGATGTCCCATTGACAGACTAGATAAAAGGGCCACAGAGTTGAAAATTAATTATTAATTGCTCCAGGTTGTTAAGTTGGATGGAAACCAAACTTCATATGACGCTTTCGTTGAATACAAAAAAATGTGGTGCACCACTGATAGCGCTGCCAGGTGGCGAGAAATGCAATTCTCAGTGCTAACATCCATGTGCTTTAGCAAATGGCAAAGATCTTTCATGACCTACACACGTTTGAACAAAGCTGAGCTCTGGACCATCTCCCATGCCTGACTGAAAATAATGCTTCGTGAGGGAAGCTCTTTATGTTCCTGGAGCAAGCAGGTGCCCTTGGGCTCTACTTGCATGAGACAGGACATATGGAGATGTTACTGGTGTCTGTTCGAGCAAATCGATGATGATCGGGAAGACAGTGATACAGTGAGGGAAGCTTAGGGTCCCTCTTAAAGAGGAGGCAAAGGCGGGTCCAGAGCGATAGCACAGTAGGTAGGGCATTTGCCTTGCATGCGGCCGATCCGAGTCGATCCCCAGCATCCCATATGGTCCCCTGAGCACTGCCAGGAGTAATTCCTGAGTGCAGAACCAGGAGTTGTCAGGAGCCCTGCCCAGCAGCCTCCAGCACAAATGAGGAAGACCTAGATCTTTTTTTTCGGACTTCATCCCTGCAGAAAAAGGAGAGGGATGGAGGGGGGGGGGGGGGGGGGGGGGGGGGGGGGGGGGGGGGGGGGGGGGGGGGGGGGGGGGGGGGGGGGGGGGGGGGGGGGGGGGGGGGGGGGGGGGGGGGGGGGGGGGGGGGGGGGGGGGGGGGGGGGGGGGGGGGGGGGGGGGGGGGGGGGGGGGGGGGGGGGGGGGGGGGGGGGGGGGGGGGGGGGGGGGGGGGGGGGGGGGGGGGGGGGGGGGGGGGGGGGGGGGGGGGGGGGGGGGGGGGGGGGGGGGGGGGGGGGGGGGGGGGGGGGGGGGGGGAAGGGAGAGGGGGAGCTTGCGGGAGAAAGCTCTGCCCTTGCCGCTGCTGCGGGGGGGGGGGGGGGGGGGGGGTGGGAAGAGGGAAGGAAGGAAGGGAAGGGAAGGGAAGAGGAAGGGAAGGGAAGGGAAGGAAGGGAAGGGGGGGGGGGGGGGGGGGGAAGGGGGGGGAAGGGGGAGGGAGGGGGGGGGGGGAGGAAGGGAAGGGGAAGGGAAGGGAAGGGAAGGAAGGGAAGGGAGGAAGGAAGGGAAGGGAAGGGAAGGGAAGGGGAAGAAAGGAAAGGGAAGGGAAGGGAAGGAAGGGAAGGGAAGGGGGAGGGAAGGGGGAAGGGGGAAGGGGAGGGGAAGGGGAGAAGAGGAGAAGGGGAGAAGGGGAGAAGGGAGAAGGGGAGAAGGGGAGAAGGGGAAGGAAAGGAAGAAGGGAGGAGGGAGGGAGGGAGGAGAAGGAAGGAAGGAAGGAAGGAAGGAAGGAAGGAAGGAAGGAGAGGAGAGGGAGGAGAGAGAGAGAGAGAGGAGAGGAGAGGAAGGAAGGAGAGGAGAGGAGAGGAAGGAAGGAAGGAGAGAGAGAGGAGAGGAGAGGAAGGAAGGAGAGGAGAGGAGAGGAGAGAAGAGGAGGAGAGGAGAGGAGGGAGGGAGAGGAGAGGAGAGGAGAGGAGAGGAAGGAAGGAGAGGAGAGGAGAGGAGAGAGAGAGGAGGAGAGGAGAGAGAAGGAGAGGAGAGGAGAGAAGGAGAGGAGAGAAGGAGAGGAGAGGAAGAGAGGGAAGAGAGGAAGAAAGGAAGGAAAGAAAAAAAGAACGAATGAACGACACCCATGCAGTGGGGAGCTCTGGATAGCAACACTTGCTTTACTGGACACAGTTTAAGCCTTTTATACAGTATTTGTCGGAGGGGGTATAGGCACACATCACAGGGCATTTGCTAGCTCCTGGGCCTTTGTAACAGGGGAACAAATGACAATCACACATTTAGCATTTACAAGGTAACATTAAGGTAACAATCATTGATTTACATATCCCTGTGATCCAAGGTCCAAAGACCAGACACTTTCTGCCTCACCTTAGCTCGGATAAGCACAGATGTTTTAGGTGTAACCATATGGGCAGGGCCCATTTCTGGGTCCTGCCTTTAGGGTCTTGTGGCAGGAAAATGCTGGACCCTAAGGCTAGCAGCTCAGAGTCCAACGAGGAGTAACCCCTGAGCATTGCCGGGTGTGACCCAAAAAGGAAAATAAAAGATGAGTCAAAGGAGTAATGCCATGGATCCTTTGGTCTTTCATCCCAAAACTCTTCAGCAATTCTTCAGCTTCCTCAAGACTGTTCTTATGATGACAGAATGGGGTTTTCTGGCCAGTTCTTCATTGTACTGATTTTTGGAGTTAATGTTAGGCTTGTTGGATAGTTTCCGGCAATATGTCTGTATTACCTACCTGAACAGACATCTTATCTTACCATAAGAGTTACTTGAAATGACAGTACATAGGCCCGATCGACAAAAAGACACAGATGGAAAATATAAAATGTGCTCAGGTAAACTGGAGCATTGGCTCGGGGCCTGGAATGAATCCTCCAAATTTCCTTCTTTTCTGCAGTGATGAAACTTTGAAGCTAAATTACAAGTTACCTGGTTCCCACCCTTGAGTTGAGGCCAGTCATTCTCTCTTGGCTGAGTGGTTGCCTCACTGCACCTTCTTACCTGTAGAACGGAGGGGGACCAGCTCAGCAGCTCACAGACTTTTCATTTTCATTATCACCCCCTCCACACACACACACACACACACTCACCCTACCCCCTCTCACTCACACCCTTGCTCTCACTCTCACTCACTCACTCTTAAATCATGAGATAGCAAAGAGCTGTTTTAAAATCTAAATCATATCTTATGCATTTACTCATGTTTGGAATCAAAGAAAAGACTTTCTAATATTGAGAATCAATTTACCAAGAAGTACTGATAGCAAACCTGCTGCATATCTTATAAATAACAGCCTAAGTATTTTATGGGAAATAAGTTTTTCTTTCCAAAAAAAACAAAGATATGCATTGTGCGATGCTTTTAAGAATCCTTTCCGACTGACTTAGAAGGACACGGTGGGTTCCCTCACCTCCTTCTCACATTCACTTTGTTCAGTTGTCTTGATTGAAATGTATTAAAAAATCCAGCCTCCCCCAGATATGTAGTTGGAAAAAGGAAGACTTCCTAGATTCTGAAAAGAATCGTGGAGGTGCCCTGAGATCTCCAGGACAACCTTTCAGAAGCTCTGGCCTAGGTGATCGCTAAAACTCCACCAGACTCCAGTTCTGCTTAGCTCGAGGAAGCCTCTGCTCCTCTTTCAGTGCTCACGTAATATCAGTGCCAGGCTCCAAAGGCCCAGAACTCAGCAAAACCTGCTCCCTCTGCTTACCTGGCTCTCTGTCTACTGGAAGAGTTACAGAACCTCTTCTGGGCCATTTTCTGTACCGAGTTGCTCTTAACTGCACCGCCTTATTTATAGACAATGCCCTTTTTAAGGCAGGTCTTATCAGTGCTATATAAACAGAGGCAGGGAAGTTTGGTTTATTAGCTAAGACCCCATAGCCTGAGAGGTGGACCAGGGGTTTAAACCCAGGACTTCCCAGAAGCTCCTTCAGTTGTCATTACAACCCCCACCCCCACCCCGTATCCCCTCAGATGCCAAGTTATGAGAGATGGAAGGTTCTGGAAGGTTTTTCCAACCTCCTCCAGTTTATAATTCTGTAGCTCCACTTTCCCAGTGAGAGAACATGTTGTTACAGCTGCAAAAGATTTGTGTTAGGATGAGAGCAGTTTAAAGGAAAGGGCAATATTATAAAGGAGAATCCTCTCTCTTCCCCTGAAGTGAAAGTTGAATCTCTTTGTCCTTCTTGTGGAGCTGAAAAATATTTACAAATATGAATCAGTGTTTCATTGCCGGTGATAAACCCAGGCCTACCTTAACAAGCACCTGTGGCTGTGGTAAGACTCCCACACATTTCCTCTGTCCAGAAGATTGTAGTGTTCTTGGTTAGTTAAAACTAGACTTTAGTACCTAATACATTAAGTACCATGAGCAGTGACCCCTAAAGTTTTCTCTCTGGTGGATGCCTAGAATTGAAGGTAATGTTTCCTGTGGCCTCTGGGAATCTGGGAACACTTCCTGCTAAGATGGTTTGATTTTAAAGGCTGTGTCAGCCTCCAGAGGGAGGACTCACACTCAGATGGACAAGCATAGAAGTCTGGACAGTACAGGCCTGAGAAACTGTACTCCAGGAGAAAAGGAAGGGCCAGAGGTGAAGACCTTCCTTCCTCCTCCTCTTGTCCCCTCTCTCCTTGTTTCGTCTTTCGTTCTTCTGAATCTTCTTTACCCTTTCCATTTCTCCCCATTTTCTGGTTTAATTTTTCGGTCCCCTCTGTGCTGTCCTGAAGGGGAAGGGCAGGTAAAAGCATTTAGATACAGAGTGAGGCTAAGAAAACCAGTTACACAAAGTTACTCTTCCACCGCAGTCTGTCTGAGGTTTTTGTGAGGTTTTTTGTTTGTTTGTTTGTTTGTTTGTTTGTTTGTATCCTGATGGGAAAATTTGCCTCACAAGCTTTATCAATATTGGCCTTAAACTCATTGAAGAGTAAGAGGAGGGGGAGAGAGAGGAGAGAGAGAGAGAGAGAGAGAGAGAGAGAGAGAGAGAGAGAGAGAGAGAGAGAGAGAGAGAGAGAGAGAGAGAGAAAGGAAAAGAGGAAAAGGACCTGCTATAGTGGCAGGCTGAAGGAACAGGAGGGACACTGATGCTGAGAAATGGGCACTGGTGGAGGGATGGGTGCTGGAACACTGTATGACTGAAACCCAATCATGACCATCTTTGTAAATATCTCACGGTGTTAGAATTTAAAAAAAACATCATTGAAGTGATGGTTCCAGAGATATTTGAAAGAATATTGCCAGAATGACTTACCCTCGCACCCCAGCCGCATTCTGGGCTCTGGGCTCTCCAGTGGGGCCTCCAGATGTTTCTCGTCGTTCTCTCTGTGTACCCAGCACCTGAGCCTGGGTTGTGCCACTCAGGAGGTCACAGGAGCCTCCGTCTTTGAAGGGTGGATGCAAGCCTGGTTGCTTCCGGTCCCTGAACACAGCGCCAGAGAATCATTTGTTTATTGCTGGCATCTGTTCAGCCCTTTGGCTCTGCTCCTAGGGAGCTGAGAAGGTCACAGATTTTCAGAGTGAAAAAGGTTAAGCACGTCGGTCCTCCTCCTTAGTGAGGTAACTAGTGATAGTCTCTCAGCAGCAGAAGAAAAGCAGGGAGTTCAGCTGGCCTCGGACAAACCTGCCCTTCATGTCCACTGCCTGTGTGTCAGTGGCTCAGAGTTCACGTTATGGAACCTGCTGTCTCCCCTACTGTAGTTGCTGGTGGTGCCAGTACCACAGACGGCAGTTGGCTCCTTGCATGTGGGGCCTTGCATTATCACATGGCAACTGAATATACAAAACTCCACACGTTGAGGAAGTTATGGTTATTCTTTGAACGGCCTTAAGAGGGTAGTTTTGCGTCCTCCAGACAGAGCAGACATGCTTGGTCCATGCTAGAGCCCGAGACTGCCGTGCTGTTGCCCCCCTCAGACCCTGTGGTGCCAGGAATTACCTCAGCCACACTTCGTGTCTCCAAGGGCACCCCCAGAGATGCTCAGGGCACCCCATGATGCTGGCGCTCACATTCTAGCGGGGGCACATGCCAGGCACACAGCCAAGGCCTGTTTTGCTCGGATTTCTTACCTCAGCTGAGAGGGAGAGTCACGTACCTCAGGCACAGGATGAGTCAGGAAAATTCTGCTTCAGAATCACTTTCTTAAATTGAGACATTTTTACTGGCCCGAGAAAAGTCGCAGTTTGGTCATTACTGAGATGATACTTCCAGGCAGCCAAAATATTTTTGTAATGTAATTTATCACAGTAACTCCTGATTTGACTTTCTCTCAAATTGGAATTTTTTAGTCAATAATAGCTACTGCTTTTCTTCCTCTACCACAAATACATGCCCTTGTATTCAGACGAGCCCATCTTCATAGGTTGGGCTTACAACAGCTAAGTTCAGGAGAAATGACCCACAAAAGGCTCTAAATAAAATTAATGATAAAGAGAAATTTCCCCCAGATTTCTGGGATTGCCAGTGGCAAGTTATGGTTGCCATGTAACCTGGTTCTGTCTTGGTTTTAATTTGTCACCTAATTGTGACCCATGTGACAATCCAAGGTAAGACGATCTAGAAAATGCATCCCTTCGGAAATGTTGGCTAAGGTGACTCCAAAAAATATTGACGTCACTTAACTGTTACTAGAATTGACCATAATAGAGAGTCTATGATGACCATAGTGAGACCGCTGCCCGTCCCTCCCCCACCTTTCTACCTTCTCCTCTCCTGTTCTCTCCCTCTCCTGGCTAAACAAATCACAAATACATTTTCTAGTAATTCCAAGACTCAAGTAGCGGGGTTCAGCATGTACTATAAAAAAAATTGATGAAAATACTCCACAAATGAGTTGACATGGAAACTACAATTAGCTGGCGCTGATCAGGTCAATCTTGCCAGTGAAGGGAAAATCTAGTCTGAAAACAAAACAAAACAAAAAAGATGAAAAGCCATGCACTGGGATAATTTGAATGTTCTAGTTGAGGTCATTTTTTATTTCAGTTAGGTTTAGGGGAAAGTCCTGTTTCTGCACTCTGTTTTGTTTTGTTTTTCAGGAACATAACAAGCCTGAGACAGGGACCATCTGTTACACTGACCCTGTAACAAAGATGTTCACTTTATTCAGACACTGATGCGGTTGGCAGTGTCAGATGTAAGGTCTGACCTTTCAAATGGGCCATGATGCTGCGTGGACATGGACTTCTCTAGCTGTTTAACTCTCTGTTGTAAGATTGATGCTCTGGCGTGAATTCTGTCTCTCTCTCTCTTTCTCTCTCTCTCTCTCACTACACACATACACACACCTACACACACACACACACACACACACACACAAAAACACACACACCTGGAAACAGTGTATGCCAGTAGTACATCTATCCGTGAGCATATATATATCTAAGAAGGCTTTTCTTGGAATCCATTGTTTTGAGAAAGTTCAGCCCGAAGAATGTAGCTTTTTTTTGTCTGTATTCAAAGAGCTACTCAAAGATCTGACATTGTGATGTCTTGTCCTGTTCCTGGTAGCACCTTCTTATCTGAATGAAAGTTGAGGCCAGAGAAGTAGCACAGGCAGTGGTAGGGCACCTGCCGTACAGCAGGTCACCCGGGGTCACTCTCCCAGGTCTTCTAGGAGTGACCTTTGAGCACAGAGGCTGGAGTAAGCCTTGAGCACTTCTGAGTGGCATTCCCCTTGCTCCCCCCAGGAAAAAAGACAAAGAACTGAGCATGATCTTTGTTTTTAATGCAAGAGCTAATGTGAATTAGTCCAAAGGTTTCTTGTTGTTTCTTAGTACTTGAAGTTGGTATCTTTCCCACCTGAAAGGTGCGTTTAGGCACAAAGGTTCATTCAGTACAGTACTGATAACTCAACTCAATTCCTTGCACCTTTCATTCCTTCCAGTGGTGAAGGATTTGGGAGTTGTTTGTGCTATGGCATTTATAAAACCTCCCAAAGTGTTTACACTTATACTTTGAGCTCTTGCAAGTAAATATGAGTTCTTACAAAGGGAAGGGATTGGTCACGGTAGTTGTATTTCCCCCTTCGAATACAAAACTACAACAGTCAGGCCTTGGAGAAACTGTTTCTGAGTATCCCTTTGAAGTGATTATTAAAGCATTTTTACTCTTCCTGCCTTCAAAATGTGTTGGCGCCATTGTCAATTAAAGCACTCATACAGTAGGATTCAAAGGCCTCAGAACACACCACGAGGCAAGCAGCAAGAACACGGGGAATAGGATATTATTTCTTTTATAGGAGGCTGAATCAAGAGCATCACTCTTACACGGAAGTTGTCGATTAAATACAGGTCTCAGTTTCCTAATCTCCACCAAACAAACATAGGAGGGGTACAGTCTTGAGTTACAAAGATGCTCTATTAGAACTAAACAATATTTTAAAATATGTTAATTTTGGTGAGCTCATGTAACTAAACATTTGCCATCTTTGCCATGTTTAAGCTGTTCGTACTGTTGGTATAGGCAGCACCTCACCCCCGTCCCTCCAACACCAGCCCCTGGGAGCAGCCATTCTGCTTTCTGTTATGAGTCTGGGGAGCTGTAAGTAGCTCATCTAAGTGGAGCCACGCGAGTGTATGTCCTTTCGTGATGGGCATCACTTCAGTTTCATCAAGGTCACAGCAAATGTCATGATGTCCTTCCTGCATGGAGTACTACATGTGTATGTGATGTGGACAGACTGTGCTGTTCAGCCACTCAGGGGCTTCCCTGAGCACAGAGCAAGGGGGACGCCCTTGAGTGTCATTGGCTGTGTCCCCAAACAAAAGCAACAAGCAAATATATGGAGCTGCAGCAGTAGTACAGCATGTAGGACACTTGCTTTGTACATGGCCAATCCGGGTTGGATCCCTGACATGCCATATAGTCCATTGAGCCCCAGCAGGAGCAAGACCTGCGTGCTGAGCCAAGAGTAAACCCTGAGTTCCATTGCGTGTGGCCATAAAACAAACCTAGAAGTAAACATCCATCTGTCTGCTAGTGGGCACGGGCTGGCCTTCACCTTTGAGCTCCGTGAATCGTGCAGCTATGAGTCTTGAAGCATTTGTCGCTTCAAGACCCTGTTTCAGGTCTCATAGAGATTCGTTATGTGGAAGTGAATGTTCTCTCAGAAAACAGCTTTTCCTGCACCTAGGTGGTAAGAGCATTGTCCCACCGGTGTCTTTATTATTGCTGCTGCGGTGTCCTGGGCTCCCAGCCTTGATAGCAGGACTCACGCCATCATTTCCTGTGCCCTGAGGCTCACACAGTTACGACACTGGGGCTCACTGTGGTATGGTTGGTGTCGCCAGCACGGCAGCAGTGTTGGGATCAAACTAGCAGACTCACATGCAAAGCAGGTGCCGTGTCATAGAGCCACAGCCCACACTTGAGTCTTCCTAAGGACCATGAGTGGCAGAAACAGAGTTGGGGGGGGGGGGTGGCCACGGTGGGGGGGGGGGGAGAGGGGATGGGGGGGGAAAGAGGCTTTCCTTCGGAGGGGCGATCGGGCTGTTGTTTACGGAGGTTTGCTTAAGGTGGGGGAAGATCCGGGAGCCAGGTCTGTGAGGTCTTGGTTAGGGTGGGGGGGTGGGGGTCAGTGGTAATTTCAGAGTCGTGGTTTTGGTTGGTTATGGGCTTGGAGGAAGCATTTCTCGGTCACTAGGTCGGGAGGATATGCTGGTAGTAGCGTCGGATGGTGGGTATTTACCAGAGCAGACTGCTACCCCTGGCTGGGGGGGTGCTAGGTGTCACATGACCCTCAGCAGCTACCTCGAGAGATGGGAAGTTCTTCCAGAAAGGGCTTTCCTTGGGACAGAGCGTGGTGAAGACGAATAGGAGATCATACCTCTTTGTGAAATGCCCCACCTTGCCTGTGGGTCCATCTGGCTTTCTGGTGGTTTAATGGCAGGAGCAGCAGTTTATGGCAGGGGGCCCATTCAGCATGACTGGGAAGAGTGCCCCCCAGACGCCGGCCTCTATAGCACACTCCAGATGGGCCCTTGGCAAGAGCAGTGCATAAAGGCCAGAGAGATGGTGCAGGGCAGAACACAGTTGCCTGCACTTAGCCAATCCTTCTTTGATCCCCGGCACCATGCACGGCATCTGAAAATAGGTAGGCATGATCCCTGAGCACAGAGCCAGGAGTCAGCCCCGAGCTTTCTGGGTATGGGGGTCACACACAGCAATGATCAGGGGGTTACTCCTGGCTCTGCACTCAGGAATTACTCCTAGTTGTGCTCTGTTTGCTTTTAGCAGGCATGATCTATTCTCTTGCTCTATCTGTATTCCGCCTATGATTGAGAATTTTGGTGTTTCTCCTTTTCCTTCTGACTGATTTCACTCAACATGACTCCCTCCCATTCCATTCATGCCATGGCAAAAGGCCAGGCTTTGCTCATCACTGAGTAGTATTCTATTGTGTCTCTATGCCAGACTTGGTCTTTACTCATCGCTGAGTAGTATTCCATTGTGTCTCTGTGCCAGACTTCATCTTTGTTCATCACTGAGTAGTATTCCATTGTGTATCCATGCCACAGCTCTTTTATCCACTCATCTGTCATTGGCGCTGGGGTAGTTCCCAGATCTTGACTATTGTAAGTAGCATCACAGTGAACATGGGTCTGCATGGCTTTGGAAATTCATCTTTTTTGTGCACTATGGATTGATACTTAGGTGTGGAATTGCTGAATTGTGTGGTATTTTTATTTTAGAAATCTCCATACTATTTTTATGTTTAATAATGCCCAGAGGACAGAGAGTCTATAGATAGAATCATTGTTCAGATTCTTTGACTACTAAATTAAAGGCAGGGGACTACCCAAAGAACAACAAAGATTTGAATTGGAAATGCCCTTCCTGCTTTGACTTTATGGGGTTTTCCTAATCCCCACTCTTATGTAAATAAACAACATTCCCACTGCCCATCTCTTTCAAAAGCTCAAAACAAAAATATTTTCTAACTCCTTGATTCTTCTCTTTCGTGCCAAGCAAATTGGGTTTGGAGACAGTAAATTATTTAATTGACTGTTTTAAAACGGTTTCCAAATGATCATATGGCTGTAGTTTAGTTTAATGGATGTTCTAAGAAAAGACCAGATGAAGTGAGGAATAAAATCGGTTCCTACTTTGAGAAAATGACAAGTTTACAAAACTTTTTCCCCCCTGCAGTATCTCTTTAAAAATCTCTTTACAACTATCATTCTCCTATATTTTAATGCAAAGTCTTTAGAATCGGGACTGGGATGTGTTTATACTCATTTTGCTCTTAACACATAAAAACTCTATATAAATAGGGGGCCGGAGCAATAGCCCAGCGGGTAGGGCGTTTGCCTTGCACGCGGCCGGCCTGTGCCGGCCTGGGTTCGATCCTCGGCATCCCATATGGTCCCCCGAGCACCGCCAGGAGTAATTCCTGAGTGCAGAGCCAGGAGTAACCCCTGAGCATTGCCGGGTGTAACCCAAAAAGCAAAAAAAAAAAAAAAATTCTATATAAATAAATGAATACATGAATGAATAAATAAATGGATGGATGGATGGATGGATGGATGATGGATGGATGATGGATGGATGGATGATGGATGGATGATGGTGGTGGATGGATGGTGGTGGATGGATGGATGGATGGATGGATGGATGGATGATGGATGGTGTGTGGTGGATGGATGGATGGATGGATGGATGGATGGATGGATGGATGGATGATGGATGGATGGGCGAATGAATAAATAAATAAATACATAAACAAATAGTACTCAGTATGTAGCCAGGCTCAAAAAGAAAAGAAAGGAGGGAAAGGTGCAAGAAGAGAAAGTTCACAGCTAGAGGGGTTTAACTGTGTGTGGAAGCTGCCGTTGGCCCACAGGCTTGGGGTGTAGATTGACGCCTTATGGGTGGGCATTAGAAAACAAACAGGCACAGAAACCAGTGAAGTTGGGGCTCAGCAGCAAGCCGGCAGGCTCTGCAGTCAGCCCCTGAGCCAGGACTGTCTCTCCCCCAGCCCACACCAGGACAGAGCAAAGCAGAGAAAAGAAATCAGAGTCAAGCCTGCCTGTGGCCAGTGTCAGCCCAGTGTAAAAGGATACCGGTTTCACCACACATGTGTAAGCCAAGACATTAGAAAACTTTGGATCTGCATGCGGATCCAGAACAAGTGAGATACTTCCCCCCCTCCAGATCCCCCAGCTTTAACAAGAGTAAAAATTTCCCCAGGAATCCCTTTCCCCAGATTCCAGGATTTACGCAGTAGATCATAAATGCATCGTGTGGGGGTCAGAGAAAGCTCAGCGGGCCTGAGCACTTGCAGCGCCTTGCACGATGCCTGGGTTCAACCCCGACCGTCACAGGTCACCAAGTACAGAGCCAGGAGGGGGTTCCTGAACACCACTGGGTGTGATCCCCAAACCACCCCACTTAAAAAAGAAAAGAAAGAAAATATGTGTTGCCTGGGAATATGAGCATTACAGAAAACTGAAACATAGCAGAAAGTGGTGGCAGGTGCGTTTAGGGAGTAGAGCGGATTCCTTCAGGGCTGAGGCCCTCAGCTAGGCCCCAGCATTACTGACCCTCCCCAGTACCAACAGCCCCCACAAAGGACCGGAGAAGCAATGAAATAAACATGTTAAAAGTATTTACAGCTGTGGCGCTAGAGAGCTAATACAGGGATTAAGGTAATTGCCCTGCAGGTGGCCTGTCCCCCGTTCAGTCCTCATCTCGCTATATGGGCCCCCAAGCACCACCAGGAGTAACCCCCTGAATATTGTCGGGTAAAAGACATCTCCACCAGAAACGGGAACAGCAAAATGTTTCAAAAAGTTTTTTGCAGATAAAATCAAGCATATCTTAGAGAAACAGTATAAAACGTAGATAGGAAATCTAGATTATCTTTAGTTAGTTTGTTTTTTTTTAGGTATTCGGGTTATCATTAATTATTTAAAGAGCAAAAAAATGGAATGCAAACCTTCTCCACCAGCAGAGCGACAGAGTGGGGAAGTGAAAGGAAGTCTGATGAAAGGAAGGGGGATTTCAGAAATGGAGGGGAGACATTGCTGTTTGGTTTGTTAAATCACGGTGAGGTACATAATTACAAAACTGTTAGTGGCCGGTTTCAGTCATACAATGTTACAACACCCATCCCTCCACCAGTGCACCTCTCTCTCTCTCTCTCTCTCTCTCTCTCTCTCTCTCTCTCTCTTGTCTCTCTGTCTCTCTCTGTCTCTCTCTCTCTCTCTCTCTCTCTCTTTCTCTCTCTCTTTTTCCCCTAATCCCTCCATCCCTCCTTCCCTTTTGGGCATTATAGTTAGCAATACAGATACTCAGAGGTTATCATGTTTGTTAGGGGAGAAATTTTAAATGGTTGAAAAGAACCAAACTTATCAGTAATCATCATAAGTAAAAACAGATTAAAGTGAGCTGTTAAAATGCAGAGTCTCAACTTTTTGAATCCAGCTTTTTTTGCTGTTTATAAGAGACATGTGTGAAATCTAATTCTGTGGGAAGTTTGGAACTCAACAATTAAAGAGAATGTCTCAGACAGGTTCTAAAGAGGGAACAGAAGAAAGATGAAGAAGGAGGGAGGAGGAATACTAATATCAGATCAAACTTTTCAGGCAAAAAATATATATTAGGGGTAAGCATCTGTCATTGCTTCTTAGTGAGAGAAGGGAAAGAAAAAAGCCAGTAAAAATGTGAGCATTATGAAGAGATAGAGATCCCGAGAAGAACCCCCCAAACGATTAGCAAACATGGGGGGGGTGGAGGTCAGAGAAATGTTCTTTCTGCTGCAATACTGCAAGGGCAAAGAAAAGCAAGGAAATTGGGCCTTTTTCAACCCCGGTCAGATTGAAAACATGCTCATTGGCTAAGGGCAGGACGGGTCTGGGAGAGCGAGCTGCAGCTGCGGAAGGACTCGCTCAGCTCCTACCGGTGGGAGAGGAAGCTGCAGATGTGTAGGAATCTGTGACTCAGCACTTCTGCTCTCCTGGAGGCAGGGCTGTGCCTGTGCTGGCCTTAAGGAGGAGCCGGCCGCCCGTGGTCATGGGGGGGGGAGGGGGGCATGGCTAAGTGACCAGTGCCTTCCACAGCCGGGAAGAATGAAGTCCAGAGCCCCGAACAAGTCACCAGTGCTCAAATGACCCCATCTCAGCCATTTGAGAAAATTGGCGGATGTGTGTATCTCTTTTCTTTTCTTTTTTATTTATATATATATATATATATATATATATATGGTGTGTGTGTGTGTGTGTGTGTATGTATATGTATATATATATCATATATATTATATATATTTCTTTATATATATTATATATTATACATTTCATTATATATTATATATATTATATATTATATATATACATATATATTATATATTTGCTTTTTGGGTCACACCCAGCAATGATCAGGGCTTACTCCTGGCTCTTTGCTCAGGAATTACTCCTGGCAGTACTCCAGGGACCATCTGGGATGCCAGGGATCGAACCTGGGTCGGTTGTGTGCAAGGCAAACGTCCTACCCCTACCCTCTGTGCTATCACTCAGGCCCCTCTCTTTTCACATTTACATAAGACAAGGCCATCCTGGGTGTCCTTTGTTAGCAGTTGGGTGAGAGACTCTATGAAACAGAATTATGGTAGGCAGCTCCCTCTATGGATGTGGGAGATAAATGGGAGCTAGTGGGAACCAGGCCCTGGGCACGCTCATGAGTAACTGAAAGAAGCTGAAGAGGGCTGGGTAGAAAAGTCAAAATATTAGTGACTGTTTTCGTTGTTACTTCTGGACTGTATCTGGACCAGGGACTCCTGCCGTTATTTTCTGTATGTGCCTAAGCATTTTTTTAAAAGTATTCCTTTAATTAAAAAGAGTTCCCAGCTTCTTAGTGGAAAGGAAGAACATAAGACCGATGGTGAGTAAAGCATTTTCCATTCCATGGTGGGTTTCCACCTACGCCTTCTGGAGGTGAGAAGGATGTTTTTTACAAGCTGAGGGAAGATCCTGGGGATGCCCTGGGAGAAGGGGGCACCTCGTTGTTCCCACATAGGCCCACTCGCTCCCATTCATGTCTGAAAACATTTCAGCCATCTGGGCCTCGCTCGAATCCTCTCCTGTTTCTCACTCAGAGTCTCATTTGTTTGATTCTGGTACTGCAAAGACAGAGTTCCTCGGGCCTCTACCAGAGAGCCCACACAGAGAAGGGAACACGGGATTCAAAGCAAATGGGGCTGTGCTGACCGCTAGGGGCGAGAAAACTAGGACTCATTTGGGATCAATGCGGATGGTTGGGTGGTAGCTGAAGTGGAAGCATGGCCACAGGCAACTGGCTCCACCATCTTTGTCAGAGAGATTTGTTCCACGAGGGCTTCTCCCCTTTGAAACTTTGGTCACTTCCCCTTCTGAAGACACACTGCAGGTCTTTGCCCCTTGGAAACAAGACTAGTTTACACCAGCCTGGGTTTGTGTGGACAGGGAGTGCTTGGGGGGCCTGTGGGTGAGGAGATATAAGGGCAGCTTACGTGGGGCCATCTCACAACAGCTGGAATTACTACTGTCATGAACTGGAGTAACACATGCTTGGAAAAAGCCTGATTGGAAAATGGGAATGGACACAGGGATGGGGCAAGAGACTTGTGCACTTTGGGGTTTTGTTGTTGCTTGTTGTTTCCTTTTGTTTGTCTATTTTATTGAATCACAGTGAGATACACAGTTATAAAGTTGTTTATATTTGCATTTGTGATTTATGATTGCATTTCATTCATAGGATGTGCCAACACTTTTCCCTGGCCAGGGGCACTTTGGAGGACAGGATTCTTATATATCAGTACCAGAAACACAGATACTGTTTTTACAGCATCTTACCTGTCACCTAAGTTATCTAAAATAATATTAATAATAAAAAAACTAAATCTGCCCCTCGAGGTGTTGCAGGTATGGCTGTGGTGCCTAGCTGCATCAGCAGGTGGCAGACAGGAGACAGGCTTGTCTACACCCAGGGCTCTGCCCCATGGGCCCTGGATGGTTGATGGTCTGACATAGAAAAAGACTGGGCCCCTGGGATGAACCCAGAGCCACTGCAGAGCCTGGCAAGCTACCTGTGGTGTATTTGATATGCCCAAAACAGTAACAATAATGGACCCTGAGGTCCATTATCCAGTAATCGATGAACAACGGGAACACAAGTGACAAGTGACAAAAAACAAAAGTTTAAAACTGCATTAACCAGGAAGACGGGGAGGCTGATTTCAGTGTTTCAGTGTTACATTCCCTTACGAGTCAATGCCCCTCACTCTTGGTCCGGGAGCCGTTTCCCAGACGCGGCAGAAGACCTCAGACTTGTCTTTAAACACACATGGGCTGCGGGGTGAAGCCGAAAAGAAAGACCCTGCCTCGGGCCCCAGCACGGTGGGTCCTAAGCCTGGCCCCTCTCAGCCGCTGTCTTCTCTCTCTTCAGGGAGAAGATGCATCAGTCGGCCATGTATGAACTCTGCCAAGGCATGCACCAGATCAGCCTTCAGTTTGTCCCGCCTGCAGCTCACCTTTGAGGAGTACACCGTGATGAAAGTGCTGCTACTGCTGAGTACAAGTGAGTGCGGGTCCCTGTGGGCCTCCGGCTCTTCTCTGGTCGTTCCTGTCGCTCTCGCCCTGTCATCTTCCCGGTGGTGCGCAGGGCTTACTCCTGGCTCTGGCCTCAGGAGGTGGTGGGGAGTTGTTTTCCTTTTGAAAAACAGTAGGTGCAGGGCTGGAGTGATAGGACAGTGGGAAGGGCGTTTGCCTGGCATGAGGCCAACCCAGGTTCCATCCCTGGCATCCCATATGATCCCCCAGGCACCATCAGGAGTAATGCCTAAGTGCAGTGCCAAGAGAGTGCAGTGCCAAGAGTAACCCCCTGAGCATCACCAGGTGTGACCCAAAGAGCTTAAAAAAAAAAAAAAAAAAAAACAGGGGCGGCGATAGCAGGGTGGGGCGTTTGCTGCGGCTGGGGAGGATGGTCGAGTCGGGTTTGAGTGAGACAGTCGGGGTAAAAAAAAAAAAGCAGGTGGATAGAGGGCTGGCTTGGTGCACACGAGTTAACTTCTTTCCAAGTCTGACAAAGTTGGGTTCATATGGCATCTCCCAACATGCCTTCCTCCATCCAGCCACAATGAGTCATAAAGTGTCAGTTTTGTGTGTGTGTGTGTGTGTGTGTGTGTGTGTGTGTGTGTGCCGCGTGCTCAGAGCTAGTCAAGCCAGCGACCCCAGGGGTGAACGGGGAACAGTCTCTGCTTATCCTGGTGAGCATTAAGGTGAGAATCACTGACCCACGGGCCAGAAGAAACCAGAGAACAAGATTTAGGCGGTCTTCACCAAACCTCAGAATGGGGGAGGAAGAGATGGAAAGGGGGCAGGGACAGCTTCTGAGCCACAGGCTGTGGGTCAGGAGGATCTGGACTGAGGAATCCTGGGTGAGCAGCGCAGCTGCCAGACTGAGGCCCAGAGACATTTCCAGCAAGGAGGGGCCTGGAGAGGGAGAGCATGGCCGGAATCAGGGGGGCAGGGAGCAGGGGATCCTTTGGCTCAACACCCACAGGTCATGCGGGGTTTTCTATGCTGACTCTGCTTTAATGTGTCCACTTGCCTTAGGGCTTGGACACCTCATGTTACTAAAGGGTGTCGAAAAAGGAGTTTGCTATGTAGCCTCTCATTCACTCAGTGACAGGCCCAGGACTTTCTTTTTGGGTGGGAAGGGTGGGCAGGGCCGGTTAGGGGGGCCACACCCATTGGTATTCACGGCTTACTTCCGGCTCTGGGCTCAGGAATTATTCTTGACAGGCTCAAGGGACCATCTGGGACTCCGAGGATCAAACTTCCATTGGCCTCTTACAAGGCAAACGCCCTACCTGCTGTAGTATCATTTCTACCCAAGGTCTTTAGGGTCAGGCTGGGACGCCCCCAGCAGCAGGGAAGGTTCCTGGGGTAATGGGGAGCCCTTCCCAGCTGTGTTGGGTTTGACAGGCCCAAACTGGGTTCTAGTGGCCTTTTGTTTTATTTTCATGAATTTTGTTGCAGGGAGTTGGGGGCTGCCCCCTATTGTTTCCCACAGCCCCACTGGCCCTCTCGCCCCATACTCAGGCATATCTCCTGGGCAGCAGCCACTGGGTCCCCAGAACTGGCCTTTTTCTGGGCTCTGAGTTCCTATTCATCCTGACTAGAATGTGGCTTTGAGGACGGATTTATTTTACTTCCCTTCCTGAGTGATGCTGGTTGGTTAGAAAAATGTTGTTGTTGTTTTACTCGTGGTTGGGGGCCACACCCAAAGCCTCAGCAGTACTGGAGACTTACTACTGGCTCTGTGCCCTGAGATCACTCCCGGTGGTTCTCGGGGATCCTGTCAGCTGGGGTGCTGGGACTAAACGCTGCTGGTCTGCCTGCAAGGGCATCTTTTACCCGCTGTACTTTCACTTTAATCCTAAGGAGATCTTTCTGTTTTTAATGCTTTCCAGGTACAGCATTTCCAGGTAGGGTACGTGCCTTGCACTGTGTGACCTGGGTTCCCTCCCCTAGCACCACATAGGATACCCTGAGCCAATTAGGAGTGATCCCTGAGCACAGAGCCAGGAATAAGCCATAAGCACTGCCGGATATGGCCCCAAAACAAAACAAAACAAAATAGAAAAGTTTTCCAGTGACCTAATCACATCTGTAAGCTTTCCCCCCCTAAACAATGCTAAGGTGACACCAATTCGTGATAAACACTCATGACTTCATCTTAATTTGTGTGTTATCCTTTGCCATGCACAAGTCACGCAGCTCACCTGCATCAGCTCCGCTATCAGCTCAAGCAACCTGAATGAATGCATCCTGCTTCCCGTAGCTCAGTACTTTCAAATTCTGATTTGTGTAGAAGCAAGAAAAGCAAATTGAAAGGGCAGGAAAACAAGAACAGTGCATGAATCATAAAAGCTGCAGGCTTTAGGAATCAGCTGATTTTGCTCAGCTCTGATGGATTCATGAACACTTTTCTTCTGGTTTAGAATGTTTCCTTGCACACCTGATGGCCAGGCTTGAGGGGGACAGCAAGAGGACCTTGTGTGCCATCTGCTAACAGACAAAAGCTGATGAGCTTCCACCCCACCCATCCCTTTGCTCTTCCCCAGCCCCTAGATTTTGGGCGATTTCCAGCCACCCTGCTGCATTTAATAAGTAAATCAGAAAATCTGGGCACACCTCCAAAAGGGAAGTTTTGCTTAAGTTTTTTTTTTATTTGTGAGTTTGTTTCAGTGTCTTAAAAAAAAAAAAACAAGCAGACTGGGAAATGGTGCATTCCACTGCAGTTACAGTGGGAACGTAACGGGGACATTGGTGACAAGTTCACAGTCTGGAGAACTTGACAGTTAGATGTAGAACGGTGCTCTTTGATTAATTTGGGGAGAGGCACCAAAAAGTATTGGAACAAGAGCGTGAAAGTTTTCACTCTGTTACTTTTGGGTCATTTTTAGGTCTAGGATATAACATTTTATAAAATTCTATGCCTGTATTTAGGTCATTCTGATGAAAAGTCATGGCTTTATTTGACGATTAAAATTATTTGGTTTGTGACCAGTGATTGACTCCGAGGGGGAAACATTTCTCTTCGTCTTCATCAGTGATGGGCGACAGAGCTGGTGAACTTTACGTTTCTTTCTAAAAGTTTGAAGCTAACATTAAAACTGGAGAGAAAGTAGCTCTGTAGTTCTACTAGTAACATCCAGGTTGTTACCAGCCTTGTGACCATTTTGTAGACTTTTAAAATGAAGTGGCTTTAGTTTTTAGGGTTGGAGGAGTACAGAATCATGGCTTTTAACTCATCTGAAAGTCAAACACTGAACAGGAAACCACAGCAAATATTGTGGTGGTGAGGTTGTTGCTGGGAGGAATTTATTTCCTACACTTGTGTGCATGTGCATGCACAGACACACACACACACACACACACAGATATATAGACAAACCACAGTGAAAGGCCTCAGCAGTTCAACTCAAGGAGAAGGTTAGGAACAGAATACCTAAGTCACTGAATGGGTTGATCCATCGCTATCTGCAGGATAGCAGTTTATTCAGAAACTGGTATCAACAGTTCCCAGACTCACACAGACCCACACAGAAGCACACATCAGCTTTCCACAGCACCACTGACCACGCAAAGGACGATTTCTACCCATTAGGGCCAATTAGCCAGTCATGTGATTGACAAACACAAGGAAAAGCTATTTTAAACTCCAAATACTAATCATCAGTTGAAGTCTTCCCGTCCATTCTTCATGTCCTAAAACAAGAGGTTGGAGTGATATCTCTCTAAGAGTTTCCGTGTCAGCCGTCCCCCAAAAATCGAGCCCATGGGTAGGGGGTTGTTCAGAGGGAGAACCTTGGACTTGCCTTCCCTTTCAGAAGGCAGAAAGCGATGGCCATGTGTCATAGAGGAGAGCTGTCCCTCCCAGCTGGTCAGAGAAGCGCTTGATTCACTCCCAAATCTGGAGTCCCAGAGTCTTCGAAGGGGCATACTTTGGGGTTTCCTTAATGGAAAAGGATCCTCTCCATAAAAGAACAAAGTCCATCGGCCTGTGCTTTCTGTCTGGCTGGAAATGGCACCTTGGAATGGCACCTTGGCATTCAGTTGCCGTTGTCCCCCATCTCAGATAAAGACCAGAGCTTGGCTCCACCCTGAGGCTGGGAGGTCACGCAGTTGTGCGAGGGTGGCCTGAGGCCCAGGAACAGAGGGTGGAACGTGCTTCTTTTGCGTGCACATTCTCACTTTGGTAGAAGGCCAGTTTCCGAAAGTGTCTTTGATATTTGAACTTGAACATGAAGATGTGGCAATTCTAATTCTAGCCCCAGCTTAGGTGCTGGCTCTGCCAGTTGTCCTGGAAAATCAAAGTCAATTTTCCTACTTCTGAGGTATTGACAACTTAGTGTTCAGAGAACACTCTCTGACAGGCCACCAGGCAGTGTGGCAGTTGTGGCAAAGAGACAGGCCTTGGAGACAGACCTGGCTTAATGGCCGCCCCGGACTGCTTACCCTCTCCCGGGCCAGGGTTTAAACCTCTCTTCAGTTTCCTCATCTGCAAAGTGAGAATAGTGGAACGTGCATGTTTGAAGTTTGATGTCAAGACTAAGCAAGCTGTACTCTATCCAAGCTGTGTGTACACTATGCAAATAAAATTCACAAAATAAAAAGCACTGTGATTAATGCCCAGAGAGATAGTACAATAGGGAACGCACTTGCCTTACACAAGTCCTGGTTCAATCCCTGGCTCTGCATATAGTCTCCTGAGCCTAGCCAGCTGTTCTCACTGGCTCAGAGCCAGGAGTAAGCCCTCATCACTGTTGGGTATGGCACAGAAACTATTCTTTCGTCTCATGTGCGCATGTAAGAATTTACCATTAAGGAACTGCCACATTTAGTCATCACTGCAACTAGCCAAGAGTTGGTATTGATACAATTTGAGCCTAAAAAACCTCACAATTTTCTAGGTCTTTCACAACTGAGATGCTAAAACTGTTTTAGACATGCAGGGAATTGACGTGGTGTGTTTCCTTCAACACAGTCCCAAAGGATGGCCTCAAATGCCAGAGTGCGTTTGAAGAAATGAGAACAAATTACATCAAAGAGCTGAGGAAGGTGGTGACAAAGTGCCCCAACAATTCTGGGCAAAGCTGGCAGCGGTTCTACCAACTGACCAAGCTTCTGGACTCCATGCATGATGTAAGTAGAACCTGTGGGTAGCTGTTCTCTCGACAGGCGTGCATTGTTGACCCAGGGAAACAAGGGAATTGAGAAATGGTTCCTGTGGCTTTGGGAAGAATAGGGAGAGATTGTCCAGCAAGGGAAAAAGCTGATGAAGTAGGAAATGTCTTCACAGCTCTTTGAAACAGATCGCCTTCAGTGGTGGCATAGACCACCCGTGGCTCACAGTCAGATGCAGCCTCATTCACACAGATCACAGCGCCAGTGTCGCCACGTTAAGCTGGAAGGTATGGCCTTTGCCTCCACTGAACGCACTGGGGAAACATCCACCATCACAGACAGGCAAGGCCCCAGATCTGCTCACCATGTGAACCTTATCAGGTTTCTCCTGCTTGCAATTTCGGAAATGTTTGGTTAGTAGAAATGTTTCCTTTAGCATTGCCGAGGTGGTGTCCCCTCTCTGACAACGCTTCCGCTAATAACCCAGTCTTGCCCAAACATTATTTGTAGTACAGGGCCAACTGGTTTCATCTTAGTCCTTGCCAAGTGCTGGATCCTGCAATTCTTTATTCTCCACGGGGTCCTCTCTCTTGACTTGTGTGGAGAGCCTGAGTCAATTGAGAGCTTGCTCAGGATACACAGGGGGTTGTTAGCAGTGGACCAGAAACAATGGATCTGGATAACTTGCTTTGTTCTGTCACTTCACACGTGCTTCTCGTTCCGCATTGCAAGCATTTTCTCCAGCCTCAGCTCAGAGAAAGTTGTTCAGGGTCATGCCAACTTCATTTTTTCATAGTTGTGCAGTTTTAAATCTTCCTGGATTAACCCCATTCAGCCTATATGATTTGAATAAGAAATTCTATATCTTGGTTATTTCTCTGTCATTATTGAAAACGTTAACTGCTTGAAGACTTAATAATCTTACTAATAGTCTTACTACTGAAATAATGGTTCATCCTTTAGAAATTTGTTTATGCCAGTGGAATGTTATCTCTGAGGATGGGTTGTGAACGAGTGTCACTTAGAGTTTTGCACAGAAGACCTAGTGCTTATAACCCCTGACTACTTCTTCCTTTGAACTTTGTGCACGCTCAGAGTCAAATCCCCACGAGGTGGATTCAGGGATTGTTTTTCAAGTGTGGCTTGATAGATTGGTAGGAACAAGAGATCAGAATAAACAAGACTATGGAGATCACAGCATAAAATATTCCCCACACCTTGCCCTGAGACATGAACTGAGATCAGCAAAAGGAGAACAAGGAACAGAGTTGGATTTTTGCTCTGGGTCTTGTTAAAAGCCCTACTTAGGGGCTGGACAGTTAGTACAGCAGGTAGGGCATTTGCCTCACACGGTCCATTCCCCTCCACTACCCCCCACCTCGGGTATCCCATATAGTCTCCTGCATCACCAGGAGCAATTCCCTGAGTGCAGCAGTTCCTGAGTGCAGAGCCAGGAGTAACCCCTGAGCATGGCCAGATGTTGCCCCAAAACAGACAAACAAAAAATTCCTTAGTAGAGTTCAGAGTAGAGGCTTCGTGTCTCTTTCCCCTTTTCAGCAAGAAACAGCCCAAGCAATGCTCAGAAAGGTACAAGAACCCCTCTGGCAATTCTCAGCCTCCCTGGCTGGTGCAAGAGTTCAGCGATGTGTTTCTGCTCGTGGTGGTGGTACTGAGGACACCTGAGCAGTGATTAGGGGGACTGCCAGGGCCCCAGCGGCCATGCTTGAGGGACCATGTGGTACAAGGAATCAAACTTGGGCAGGGCAAGTGCCAGCCACACACCCTCCCTGTCTTCTGGTTCTTGAATTCACTCATTCAGATTCATGGTCAGCCCCAAGTGCTGGATGAAAAAACGACACCAGAGTTGTCAGCACAAAACATGACAATAGAAGGTCTGTTATGAAGCTGTTGCACGTATGGAGGATGATGACAAGTTAAAACGTGTCCTTCCACGTTCTCTGCAAATCTTTATTCCTTTGGGGGAGGCAGATGTGGTAAAATCCGCTTGGGCCACACCTACAGTCAAACCGTCTGTCTTCAACTCTTAGCGGCAGCGTAGCCTTTGGCATAGGAGAAGAAGCAAAGGAATTGTTGCCAAGTGGCTTTATTAAAAATAGTGATTGCATGCACGGTCCCGCAAGGCAAATTGTGGTCTTTGTCATAATTTCCTTCATCTGGGCAACACTTGAAAAGCAGAACAAAGTGAGCATTCTTGAAACATACAACTTGGGAGATTTGGCCCCTGTGGATAGCCCTGACGCCCTCAGCACAGAGCAGCAGCCACCTAGAAGCTTCCAGGTCTCCCCCTTCCGATAGTTTTGGGCTGGGGCGCTCCAGGAGTCCCCTTGGGACATGCTTTTTAACTTTTCCCACTGCCTCCTGCTCACCACTGGGGTTTTCTGTTGCTTTTGATACTGAAGGTCAAGGGCTCTATTCCAGAGCTTCCGATAAACGGGATCCTGCAGAAGGTGGTCTCGGATGCCTGGTTTAGGGACTTTCACACCAGGAGGCTGCGGCTCATTCAGGCACTTGCGTTGCATTCATAGTTTATAGTCTCCGCCGCCAACTAGCATTCAGTGTACAGTATCTGACCAAGCTAGTAATCGTAGCAACTCTTGATGGATATTTGGGTTGTTTCCAGACCAGGGTCTGGGGCCCTTGAGCTGCACTGAGCATGTGTACACGCCTCTTTGTGTGGACTTTGCTCTCTCAAGGAGTAAAATGCTTAAGGGGCAGGAAGGGTACCTTTGCATTCTGTAGGGCTGAGGAACTGTTTTCCAAAGTGGTTGCATGGTGCTACATGCTCTTGGAGTGTTTGGAAGCGTGGCATGTTATACAGCCTTTACTGACATCCTGTGCCATGAGTCCTGGGTCTCAGCCTTCTGAGAGCGATAGGGCCTCATCTCACTTGGGTTTCCATGGGTGCTTAGTCGGGATTAAGGATCCTTTTTGTGTGTCTAAGCCGCCATTTTATGGCCTCTTGGCACAAGTGTCTAATCAAGCTGTTTGCTTATTTTATTTATTTTAGTTTATTTGGTTTGGGAGAGTGCACACCTGGCTGTGCTCAGGGCTTATTCTTGGCTCTGTACTCAGGACTTATTCCTGACAGTACTCAAGGACTATATGGAATGCCAGGAATCAAACCCGGTCAGCCAAGTGCAAGGCATATACTATCTCTCCAGTCACCATTTGCTCATTTTTAAAAATTGTACAGTTTTCTGAATGTTGAGTTTTGGGGGGTTCTTCATATATTTTCATTTCAAATCCTTTATGAGCTCTGTTACTGGCAAATACTGTCTCCTAGTTTCTGGTCTGTTTCTTCATCCTCTTGACTGTATCCTCTGAAGAGCAGTTTTCAATTTTAATAGTCATCATTTTGACTTTTTTTATGACGTATGCTTTTTATATTATTCATATCTAAGTAGTATTTGTCTAAACCAACATCACAGAGCTTAGCTAGATCCTTTGCGGACTGAACCATAATGCCTCAGACACCATCATTTCATTTTTTCTTTCTGAGCTATTCTAGTTGTGCCCATTGGGAGGGTAAACCCAACATCTTACTCCACCCTGGATAAAAGAACTGTGCTCTTGGGGAGCAGGGAAACATAAGAGTCATGTTAACTCAGAAACCTTTGTTTTGGATCATCGGGAATGTTTGATCTCAAAGTAGCCTCAGAAGCTTCTTGAATGCTCTATTTATATTCTTATTCCAGACAGAACATTGAAAAATGCATTCTCAGTCTAGAGGGACCTTTCTAACATTCACGCTTACTCAGACTTGAGACTGCCTACAGCTTTTCATTAGAGTAAATTAGTGAGTCAACATTTGTGAAATGTTTTTCCAGGGAACAGAGCTGCATGGTGCATGCTGGGTGCTCAGAGCCTAGTTCTGGTCACCTGTGGGAAGAAAGCATGTGAAATCTTAGGAAAGGGTCCACAAGTAAGAACCCCGTGGGTGTCGATCCAAGTTATGCTGAGTGTGCTTACCGCCCCGGCCCTGGGACCCGTGTACCTGGTTCTCAGAACACATGGATTTCTCCCATGTGCTGCACATGTGGGTTGGCACAACAGTACCGAGGAAAGTGAAAGGAATGTTCTGATAGACTAGGTTGGCTGTTAGATATTTGAATTGGGCAGCAGCTTGCATGAACATTTATCTTTCCCCAAAAGAGCATTTCAGAGAAAGCAGCTGTGGTTAGACTCCTGGGACCGGATGCCTTTTTGCATTGTAAACTTTAGGCTGTTAGCTATAAAGTGCATAGATTCCTTGTTCTTCTAGAAAGAATTGATAACAGTCATTTTCTAGTCATTCCTAGGAGGGGTAGTTAATATCTTCTGTGTATTAAAAGAAGCATATTTTTATGTGCACACTTTTTAGAAAACTTTATTTAAAAAAAGCACACTTTATAGAAAACTTCTGTTCATCTGAGGCAATCTAGGACTATTTATGGTATGATCTGTGTTGATCAGTAAATATTAAGTGAAGATATTAATAGTAATAGAAATTGTATTAATAAGTAATTAATTCTTATTTTATTAATAAAATTTACTCCTTCTATGCATTCCAAGATCGTACTATTGGAATCAAGTTTCTCTTCAATGTACGCTCATAGCAAAGATGTGTATTGACCCAGAGGCTACAAAATAAATGCATGACATCAACCCAGACCTCCAATAGCTTCAAATCTAGAGGCAGATGGAGCACAATGCCATTGCCAAAATTGGACACCTTAGCCAATCAGAGACCCGGTGGGAGAACAGGGTGGGACACTGCCGTGCATGAATACCAATAAGAGATCCAGGCAAGCCAAGAGACCAGAAAGTGCAGATGTATGAAGACCAATAAGAGACCCAGGTGGCCAAAAGGGTGGGATACTTCAAGTGACTCAAGACCAACCACAGACCCAGGTGGGGTAAGAGGGCGGATGGTACAGGGGCCCAATGACCAATCAGAGACCCAGATGGATAAAGAGGCTGGAATGCTGCAGAGGCACAGTAACCAGTGAGACGAGCAGGGCAGCCTAGTGGATGAAGGGATATGTGAGCCTCTCCTGGCTCTCCAGCAACACCTTTCTCTGTTTTTGTTTGTTTTCTTTTTGGCTCACACCTGGTGATGCTCAGGAGTTACTCCTGGCTCTGCACTGAGGAATTCAGGACTTAGCCCTGGTATATGAGATGCCAGGGATCAAACCCAGGTCAGCTGCATGCCAGGCAAAGGCCCTACCTGCCGCACTATCACTCATGGCTGCCGCAGGCTGGTGGCTGGGCATCACAGCGCCCTTCAAAACCCCTCACTTTAGCCAGTTTTTCACTAGGAACCTGGCCCTGAGATGCGGCCTCTGGGGAACAGTGTGACTACCTGGGTGCTGGACTTCTACATCGCCACCCATAGTTGTCTTGCTTGCCCCATCGGAATCTTTCTGGCTTTGAATATAAATCACCGGACAGATGGGAACCGCCCCGCACTACTGTAGAAGGGAGCAATGTACTAGACTGGCGGCTTCCACCTCACGGAAGCCCCAGATGAAGGTTTGCTGGTACTCTCCCAGAACCCGCTGCTCCATCAGGGAGTTCCCACTGGATGGTTGTAATGACTCAAACACAGAGACACACAGGCAGGTGACAGCCTCAGTTTCTCAACCTTTCCCAGCAGTGAATCCCCGGGCACCTTCTTTTCTACCTGTGCCCTTCCCCACCCTGTCCTACCAGTTGGTCCCAGATCAACTGTGATCCCTGCTGGCACAGTCTCCCCTTGTGGCCCCTGTGGGCCATCCTAGGAAATGTTGGTCTCAAGCTGGGAAATGGGAAGGAGAGAACATTACTGAGCACAAAGCACCCCAGGTAGTCTGAGCTGGTCCCTTTTAGCAAATTTGGCATAATAGCACCAGCATGCATGCTGGGCGCAGCCCCTGAATTCACTGGGGAGAAGGGAGATACTGCTATGCATAGTGGTGGAGGGGTGCCCAGCCTCTGTACCTCCCCACTAGAGTCTGGTGGATGCAGAGAGAGTGGGCAATGGCGTGAGGTGGCCTTCATCACGGGTAAAGGCCTGCTAGTCGTCAGTGAAGGCCCATCCCGCTACTTTGGCCTTGGGCAGAGCATCTCCCCTCTCCCTGTCACTCCAGTGCCCTGAGCTGGTGGATTTTGTGTCTGCCATGAAGTGCCTGGCACTGCCACTCCACGCCCAGCTGGATGCAGGAACTCGGGCTGAGGCCGCTGCTCCGAGCAGCATGTGATCGTTAGGGTGGTATGCTGCCTTCGTCTTGACAGGAGCATGACTAAGAGGGAGTCTAAATAAAGGAAGAGCTGTTTACTCATGACTCACCCTTGAGGGAGCCGAGCTCACCTTCCGGGAAGCCCGGGACACCAAGCTTCCCGATTACGAGGAGGTACGGGCTGGCCAGGTGCGACTCTTTTCTGTCAGTGAAAATACTGGATCAGCTAATAACCGTTTATAGGGCCTGGCGAGACAGCTCAAAGGACTGGGGACCCTCATTTTAATTGCCAAGCACTATAGGGCACAGTCTGGTGACCCCCCACATAGCCCTAGTGACTTCCAGCATCTCAGCCATGATGCGCATTGAACCAGCCAGGCTGGTTGGCTACATGTCCCCAGGGCCCCACAGCCCCTGAATAACTGTTTGGTCCCAGATGATGATGGTGATTGATGATGGTGATTGATGATGATGATGATGATGATGATGACGATGACGACGGCGATGATGATGATGATGATGATGATGATGATGATGATGATGATGATGATGATGATGATGATGGTGGTGGTGGTGGTGATGATTGAGAGCCTCTTTTCCCGTTTGCCTCTAGTAGGTTGAGACCATCACAGATGTCTGGTGTCCAGGGTCTAGCCTCGTTCTGAATGCAGAGCCCTGGGTGAAATCAGCTCATGACTGTCATTGTTAAGAGCATGTATGTTGTTTCTGTGTTTGTAGCCATTAAAAAATGGCATCAGGCTTGTTTCATAGTATAAAGGACAGAAGGGAAAAAAACGGGTCAGGAGGTTATTTCAGTATCAGGCAGAAATAGGGAATTGACATTTTGGAGCATGTGGTAGAAAGGGCAGGGGGGTTCTGTGGGCTCTGGTGTGCTGTGTGAGATGGGGATGGGCCTGCTGGTTCTGGAGCCCATATGCGTTCTGAGCTCATGAGCCCTTGGCCCCACCCACCTCTGGGTGAGTCCTCTACAACAGCAAAGAGCCAACCAAACAGTTTAAAAACAAATGAGGTTATCCAAGAAACTCTTTAGTCAAATCTTTAATAGACAGAAGTCAGAGCCTCTCAGGTGAGGGGGTTATGCAAGTCAGCATTTTGAAGGTGGGAGGCAGGATGCTAAGTCTTAGTGTTGATGCCATCCGAGTCCTGCTAAGAAGTCACAGGACCTTGCAAGGTGGTTTATGACTCCCCAGAAGAGGCTTGCTTCAGACCTGACCTGGTATCTAAGTAAATCTTGACCAGCAACATCCTTCCCACACACAACTGCATACACTGTGTAGCAATACATGGATGCGCCCTGTGTACAGCTGTCAATAACATGCGACTCTTGACACCGACAAGATCCATCTGGGAGCTTGCCGTTGAGGACGTGCTGGACGGCAGCTTCCCAGCTGCTCCTGCATTTCCAGACAGGGTTTTATCAGCGTGGTTGGGTCATCCTCACCCTTCCGGTCCAAAGTGTGTACCACAGTTACAGGGACAGTTGACTTCCACTTGCACCCACATGCCTTGGTCTCTGAGTTTTCGTGGTTTTCTCTGGATGACTTACTGCAGAGTCTGGTTTCTTTCCTTTCCCCTCTCCCTGGCGCTCCAGTGCCCTGAGCTGATCAGCTCAGTGTCCATCATGCAATGGCTAGTGATGCATCTGCAGAGGGTCTACCAAGGCTTCTACTCCTCTTTCATTGGTGTTTGTGGTGTTGAGGTGCAGGGACTCTTTACAGCTTAGTAGGATTTGCAAATATCTAGTGCCGCTCTGTGGGTTTGGTTTGGGTGTCGTTCAGTTGCCTTACCTCACACCTGCAAGGCAAGTGCCCTCCTGCAGAGTCACGGACCGGGCCAGCCTTGCTCCTGAGTGTTTCTCGAAAAAACAAGCACATCCTGTTATCAGGCGTCCTCTTTTCTCATCCCTCAACTGGCAGGATGAAGGTTGTCTCTGTACCAGCTTATTTAAAGCAGGAGGGTCTGCTTTGTTTGGCACCCCTTATAGTAGCCATTCCTTGGCTTCACTCCTTTTTGGGGGTGCATTTTTTGGGTCACACCAGCAATGATTAGAGGTTACACCTGGCTCGGCACTCAGGAATTACTCCTAGTGGTGCTCAGGGGAACCATATGGGATGCTGGAGATCAAACCCGGGGTTGGCCACATGCAAGGCAAACGCCCTCCCCTCTGCGCTATTGCTCCAGCCCCCAACTTCACTCATTGAAGTCAGTACATCATTGCATGTTCACAGGTCATGTGCCATCACTCACAGCCAGTTTTGAAAGTCTGTTCAGGAACAAAATCACAGGCCCTTGCTTTGGTTTGCGGAAGAAGAAAGAAATCATGTATTTCATTCCCGCCCCACTCTTCAGCTGTAGGATCCTTTCTGGTCAAAAGGAGATATCAGAAAGCAAGAAGCAGTAGGTCCTGCCAGGCGCGTTTGCAGTTTCACAGAGCGCCCAATCCATCCTGGCACAAAGGGAGCTCTCCGAAGAAACTGTGTCTAGGGAAGGTTCTGGAAAAGCTTCTCATTGACTAACACCTGTGTCAACAGAGCCCTCCCCCACGCAGCCTAAATCCCTCTTCTTACAATATGAAATAACTCACCAACACCTGGGATTTACCTCGTGCCTTTCTCCCTGAGCTCTGGCTTGAACTCCCGTGTGCAGAATGAGTAAACAGCTTTTACACGGAAGCGCTTCATCTGTAGCCTTCTCGCTACCAAAGGACAATCAGACACATAGCCATTTTTCAAAAAGTCAAAAGAACTTAAACCGGGTAGGAGCATTTTCTAGGTTGAGGTGGTTTAGATGGGAATGTGGCCCCCAGGACCCTACCTCTGGACAGGTGCCTCCACTGGCTTAAGGCTGCCCCTCCCATCCTTGAATCCTTCCTGAGTTTGAACCAGGGCTCCGCTGTTTCCCGCTCGTTCCTGGCCTCCCCAGCAATGCAGCCTGTCCTGAGCCAAGCATCTGTGTGAGGTTATGTGGTGCAGAGTTGCTGGAGAGTCAAGGGCACTTTCACGGCCCACAGCGCACTCTCTGTGTGCCTCTGGGCACAGATCCCGGGCTAGGGATGGGAGCTGCTGAGAAGCGGGCCGAGAAAGGGGAGCAAGGAGATGCCAGAGCACAGAGGACAGCGAGACCCCAAGGTGGGGAGGAGGCTTCTGTCACGACGGGTGCTCCCCCAGTTATCTGACCTACGACCCCTTTCCAGAAAAAGAACAGATCACTCCTCACCCTGCTGGAAATCCACCTACTTTGCGAGAACAGAGTAGCCCTCCCACCCCAAGCTGCTGCGCAAGCATGCCCTGTGGGTCTTTCCCAGCCTCCGGGTGGTTTCTCCCCACACTGAGAAGCTCTGAGCTGAAACCTAAAGAAACGCCAAAAGAAAGCAAGAGAGGGAGGGAGATAGTACGGGATCTCGGAAGGGCAATTCTGCACACAGCTGACCCAGGTTCGATTCCTGCACCCTGTAGAGCCCCTGAGCACTGCTGGGTGTGACCCCCCAAAACAAATAGAAACCTCAGGGACATTTCACATTGTCAGCCAGAGAAAAGACATGGCCTGTATTGGGATCGGTGGCACTTGAGCCAAGACAGGGCCGGAGAGCCACAGAGCTGTCAGTCGATCAGGATCAGTGTTGCTTGTCGAGGCCTGGGTGAAAGCGTCTAGACAGAGCACACGACGGGTACGCGCAGTCAGTCTATTTACGCACAGACTGTGTCTTTCACGAATGTGCCTGTGTGTGAATGTTTATTCGCAAGCCCTCCCGTCGGCGCCCGCACACCTGCACGACTCACTGTCACACGTGGGGCAAGTGACATGCATGCTTCCAGCCAAGGTCACATGAGGTGACGGCTTGCCTCTGCCAGTTCTTTCCCGATGATCAGCGTCCTTTTCCTGGTTGATTTAATGCCCCACGTTTTGTATTTGCATTGGTGATTTCGCGGTGTTAAACGGTTCCCCTAACGGAGCATGCACGATGCACAAGGGTCTGTGCCGTGGCCGGCAGAGAAGAAAATACAGAATGCTGATAAGCTGCGCGTGGGCCAGAGTTTGGCTCTGTTGTTGTCCATGAGTGCACTGCCACAGAATACGCAGTGCACGCTGGGAATGGATCCTTCACACACACACACACACACACACACACACACACAGAATACACGGTCCACACTGGGAATGGCTCCTTCACACATACACACACACACACACACACACACATAATACACAGTCCACGCTGGGAATGGCTCCTTCACACACACACACACAAAATACAGAATACACAGTGCACACTGAGAAAGGCTCCTTGACATACACACATATACACAGAATACACAATCCATCCTGGGAAAGGCCCCTGTACACACACACACACACACACACACAGAATACATAGTCCATGCTGGGAATGGCTCCTTCACATAGACACATGCACACCAGAATACACAGTCCACACTGGGAATGGCTCCTTTACACACACACACACACACACACACACAGAATACACAGTCCACTCTGAGAATAGCTCCTTCACACACACACACACACAGAATACACAATCCACGCTGGGAATGGCTCCTTTACACACACACACACACACACAGAATACACAATCCACGCTGAGAATAGCTCCTTTACACACACACACAGAGAATACACAGTCTACACTGAGAATAGCTCCTTCACACACACACACAGAGAATACACAGTCCACGCTGGGAATGGCTCCTTTACACACACACACACACAGAATACACACTCCACGCTGGGAATAGCTCCTTCACACACACACACACACACACACACACACAGAGTACACAGTCCACGCTGGGATTGGCTCCTTCACACACACACACACACACACACACACAATACAGAATATACAGTGCACACTGAGAAAGGCTCTTTGACATACACACACACATACACAGAATACACAATCCACCCTGGGAAAGGCCCCTTCACACACACACACACACACACACACACACCCAGGCTAGGTGTGATGAACAAAGATCAAGGATGGCCAGTAGCAGGCAGGGGTCGGGGTGGACCTGACCCTGCTTTTGTCATGGAGCCAAGGTTCAGAACTTATTTTCTGCTCCCAGTAATGCACTGTAACACAGTATCCAAGAACAGTGAGAACCAGCTGTGAAGGTCTTCACATGAGGTAAAAGGGACGAGAGTCCTGTAGGAACAGGGGAGAGACAGGAGGAGGCGGTAGATGGGACGTAGGAGGAGGCTGACGTCTGCAGCCTCTAGACTCGGGCGGGTTCAGCTGGTGCAGCGACCTGTGTGCCCAGATTCCTGCTGCTGCGTCTCCCAGATGCTCCGAGAAGCTGTAAACCATTCGGAAGGTCTGACCTCGCAGCCTCCACACTGCTTGAGTCACAACTGTTTTCCACCACATTTAAATATTTCTGAGGGTCCAGAGAGATAACCCAGCAGTTAAGGCGCTTGCATGCGGCTGACTCAGATTTGATCTGCATCACCATAGATGTTCCCCTGAGCTCTGCCAGGAGTGATCCCTGAGCACAGAGCCAGGACTAAGCCCCTGAGCACAGCTGGGTGGCCCCAAACCAAGTGTCCATACACTTACAAGTACAATTATATGGAATTATATATGCTTGTATAATGAATATTTGTATGTGTATTTCTGAAATTACAAGAGATCTTATACTTGGTTTGTGTATCATAGCACACAGCCAGACCTGTTCTTCCACAGGCTGTGACTAAATCCTTGATATACCTTTAAGGACCCCACAAACTTATTCCGTGAAGGGCCCCGTCCTCAACACAGAAACTATGGGTGTTAGTAACTACTGGCTATGGGTGCCTAGTTAGTAGGCATGACTTATTCACTTGAGAATGAAAGTGGCTGTCACTGTCTCAGTCATTGAGCCTGGCTGTCCCAGGCACTTCCAGTAGAATCTTCTCATGCCATTGAGATATCACAAAATCTGATTGTTTTCTTTACTTCCTGATTCATTTGATGGCATCAGAGAGGAATGGCACAGACCACTGCGGGTTCCACTGCCCCTGTGTGGATCAGAAGAGCTCACATTCCTTTTCTTTTTTTTTTTTCCCTTTTTATTTTTCTTTTGGGGTCCCACCCAGCCATGCTCAGGGGTTACTCCTGGCTCTGCAATCAGGAATTACTCCTGGTGGAGCTCGGGGAACATATGGGTTGCCAGGGATTGAACCTAGGTCGGCCGCGTGCAAGGCAAATAAATGCCTTCCCCACTGTACTATTGCTCCGGCCCCTCTTTTTCCTTCTGAGATTGAAATGTGGATTTGTTTCCTGGGTTTCACCTGCCGCTGAAGCTGTTGACTTCTCAACGAGAATTGCTTGAGATGGTTCCATGGCTTGGTGGCATGTACACTGGCAAGGAGGATCTAGGAACTATTGAAAACAAAATTAGGGAAAGTTCATACTTCTATATACAGTAACATGCCAATGCGCTTCAAATACAAGCCTTTCATTAGGATTCCTTTGTGCTGCAATGTTCTAATTATCCCTTTCTCTTCCAGCTCTGCTTTCTCCCTTTCCATTGTGTTATTTTTTTCCTTTGTGTTTTTCACAAGTACAATAGACCTTATTCACAAGAAGGCGGAGCCGCAACCTCTCACAGGGACTTGTAATACTGGGAAACTTAAACAGGGTGAAAATTAAATAAATTTAAGTACCCCCAAAAAAAAAAAAAAGAAAGAGAGAAGGAAATGGAAGCCATGTTGCTTATTAGCACAGCAGCCGCAGAACAGTTTTGAAGGTTGAATATTCAACCACGGACCAGAGGCCAAGGCTGTGTGTTGGGCTTGTTATGAAAAATGGCGAAGAGGAACAAATTAAGATGTGACCTCAAATCCCAAGGAGTGTGAGTGGATAAGAGCAGGGATGAAACCACAAAAATGCCCTGGGCTTTCCAGAGATAGGGCTCCCCACTTTTTTCCTCCCAGCAGACAGCCCAAATTCCTGGGCATGTGGGTTCAGCATTTCCTGAGCCCGGGGGCAGCATGGAACCAAGAACCAGCCAGGGCAGGACCCCAGGCCTGGCCCTACAGAAGCTGAGAGGTGCTGGACTGACATGGGCACCCTCCCAGTTTCTGAGCCCCCAGCACGGGCTATATAAGCCAGATGTGCCCTGTATGTGTGAGCTAAGGGTGGGGTGGGATCTTGAAAGTGGAGAGTCAGCAAAGATCCATCCCCTTCCAGAGGGAAGCCTCAGACCAGGAGTATATCCCAAGTGGCATCTGAGGTTCTCCAAATGCCTCACACAGGCCTAGAATTTTTACCTTATCTTGCAGGCGTGCTCTGTGTTCAGCTCCATGAGAGTCTGCGCGAGAGTATTGAAGCCAACCTTGGTAGCAGCTTACTGAAATGAAAAGTGATATAACACTGTATCCATTTGATGACTGCAGCATGTTCATGTACAGATTCATGGGCCATCTTTCATTTCTATATTCCAGTGATCACCACTGAAATGTTGGAGGAACCCTCTACCATGTTACAGAATCATCTCTGCTATGAGACCCATTCAGATCCATTCTCTAACACCTTTGTAGTTTATAGTACGATATGGTCTAGAGAAAAGTGGAAGTGTATAAGATCTCTAAGACTGATCTGCTGTTGGCTGCATCTTTTGGTATGTTCCCAGTCTCACTGATCTCGGTCTGTAGCCCCTGATCTGATCTGTGGATCCTGATCTGGTCTTTGGCCCCTGGCGTGCCATTCTAGTCTGTTTCTGAGCTAGACTTTTTCCTGTTCCACATCAAAGAGATGCCACAGTGGGGTCTAAGTGATAGTATAACAAACTGACCTGGGTTCAGTCCCCAGCACCCCTATGATCCCTCTCAGTACTGCCGGAAGTGATCCCTGAGTGCAGAATCATAAGTAAGCCCTGGACATTGCCAGGAGTGGCCCAAAAACAGCACAGAGAGGTACCACTAGTCATTAGAGATGCTTTTCTCTCTCTGACTTGCCTCAAGGTCAAAGTGCATCACAAGTGGCCGGCTTCTCTCATGTAAACTCTTAGCATCTTTGGTTGTTCCCCATTGGTGAACACTTCAGCTACTTTCATACCCCAGCTATTATAAATAAAGCTGCAGTGAACAGATGCTGACTACTGTAAGTGATGCTGCAGTGAACAAATCTCAGCTTTTCTAAGGCTACAGGGAACAGACCCAACTGCTTTAAGTGATGTAAGAACAGACCCAAATGCTGTAAGTAATGCAGTGAACAGACCCAACTGCTGTAAGTGAAGCCTCAGTGAACAGACACAACGGCTGTTAAGTGAAGCTGCAGTGAACAGACCCATCTGCTGTAAATGATGCAGTGAACAGACTCATCTGCTATAAATGATGCAGTGAACAGACCCAACTGCTGTAAGTGAAGCCACAGTGAACAGACACAGCTGCTGTTAAATGAAGCTGCACTGAACAGACAGAACTGCTGTAAATGATGCAGTGAACAGACCCATCTGCTGTAAATGATGCAGTGAACAGACCCAACTGCTGTAAGTGAAGCCGCAGTGAACAGACACAACTGCTGTTAAATGAAGTTGCAGTGAATAGACAGAACTGCTGTAAATGATGCAGTGAACAGACCATCTGCTGTAAATGATGCAGTGAACAGACCCAACTGCTTTAAGTGAAGCTGCAGTGAACAGACCCATCTGCTGTAAATGATGCAGTGAACAGACCTAACTGCTTTAAGTGAAGTTGCAATGAACAGACCATCTGCTGTAAATGATGCAGTGAACAGACCCAACTGCTTTAAGTGAAGCTGCAGTGAACAGACCATCTGCTGTAAATGATGCAGTGAACAGACCCAACTGCCATAAGTGAAATTGCAGTGAACAGACCCATCCACATATCTCTTTGGGCTCCCATTTCCATCATCCAGGAGTACAATTACAGAATTATAGAGTGCTCTATTCTTATTTTTTTAGGAACTTCTATATTGTTTTCCGGGAGAAGCTAACCAATTTGCATTCCCTCCAACAGTGAACCGACTGTTGCCTTTTCTCTCCATAGCCTACACTTGTTATCTCATCATCTTTGACGCCAGCTATTTTTAGTGTTGCAAGGTGTGATCTCATTGCGGTTTCTATTTGCATCTCACAGTGATTAGTGATAGGGGCATCTTCTTCTGAGCTCCTGGTGGCCACCAGATGGTTGGCTTGCAAAGGTTTTCTCCCATTCATAGGCTGACTTTCCATGTTGTCCTTCCCTTTGCTTATACTTTGATGTCACCCGAACTTGCCCACTTAGGAGCCTGTCTAAAGTATTTGCGGGTCCTGTCTAAAGTATTTGCCAGGAACAAGTGTCAGGAACTTTTCTTCCCTGTGTTTTCTTTGAAGAATTTAACAGAATCGAATTTTGACTGTTTAACTCTTTAATTCATGTTGAGTACTTTTGCCACAAGGGTAAATTGGGAGTCCAGTTTCATTCACCTTTTGTGGTTATCTAGATTTTCAACACCATTTGTTGAAGATATTTTTCTGGTTGGTATCCTTAGCTCCTGGTCAAATACTGGCTGCCTTGTTTATCACTGTACCACTATCTTCCCATAGATCATTGATTTGCTCAAGTGGACACCAGTATCATCTCAGTATGTCCTGTCACATGCGAGATAGCCCAAGGGCATCTTTCCACTCCAGGAACATAAAGAGCCTCAAACCATTCCATCAAGTCATGGGAATGAGGTCTATAATTGTTACTGGTATTTGGCATGTCAAATACGACACGGGTAGCTTGCCAGGCTCTGCCGTGCAGGTAGGATTCTTTTGTAGTCACCTCAAAACTCGAGCATTTATTGATGAACCTGTGATCAGCTCTTCTGCTGGATGGAGCTCTAAGGAGAGGGTAGTCTGGATGTGGGAAATGGTGGCCTTCATGGTGTGGGGGGTTCCTCTGGCTTCTTGCGAGGCTCTGCTGGGGTGGCGAGCCAGAGCTAGAACCCGCCATCCCTCCCAGATGCCTTGTGGTCAGCTGGGCACAGGGAGAGCAAGTAGCAGCTTGTGTGTGTGTCTCTCCATGTGTGTATGTGTCTGGATCAGCATACTTGGGCTGGGAATGAAAAAGACTGCTGCAGGGTGGGTTACAATGAGCCAGACTGTGATCAGCTCTTCTGCTGGGTGGAGCTCTGAGGAGAGGGGAGCCTTATTTCTATGCAGTAATTTATTTCTGACCTCTCTTTTGGTTCCATTGGCCTAGGTGTCAGGGTACTTTTGTTGTTTTGTTTGCTTTTGGGATCATACCCTGTGATGCTCAGGTTACTTCTGGCTCTGTACTCAGGAATTACTCCTGGCAGTGCTTGAATGAACCCAGGTCAGCTGCATGCAAGGGAAATGCCCTATCCACTGTGCTATGCGGCCCAGAGGTCTGTTTTTATGGCAGTCCCGTTTTATTCTAATTATTGCGACTTTGTAGTATAATCTGAAATCAGTGTGATGCTAAGAACTGCAAGTTTTTTCATGATCATTTTGACCCTCCCCCAACCTTCACTCTGAGAATCCAAACAGATTTTAGTGTACTTTTTTTCAATTTCTCTTGAGAAATGCCATTGGAATTTTAATAAGGATCATAGCGAATCTTTAAATAGTTTTGGGTTGTATGAACTTCTTGTCATTGATTCTTTCAACCGTGAGCACAGAATGTATGTCTATTTATACTTTGTACTTAAAGATTTCATTATCAATATCTCACTTTCTTTGTCAAATTTGTTTCTAAGTATTAGTTTTTGATGCTATTATGAAAGTGTATATGTTTCACTGTTGATGTTGTTATGAGTATCTAGAAACAAGTGATTATAGTAGGCTGATACCCAACTCTATTGAATTTGTTGACATTATTTCAGTTTTTAGGTAAATCTATAGTTTTCTGAATCTAGGATTATATTATTTACACATAACAATAGTCTTCCTTTCTGATGTAGATGCCTTTTGTTTTTTGGTTTTACTAGATTGGCTTTGCTAGGATCTCCTGTGAATAGTGATGGCCAACTTTTCTTCTCTTATTCCTGACTGTAGAGGAAAAGCTTTTCATTTATCACATTGAGCATAATATAGACTGTGAATTTATCATAGATAACACATAACCTTCAGTATATGAAGGATATTGTGGAGTTAGAGAGATTTTACAGCATGTAAGGCACTCACTTGCCTTGTACATGGGCAAACAAGGTTCAATCCTTGGAATCCCATATGATCCCCAAGGCAACTTGACTTGATCACTTTACACTTGACATCCATTATTCATCGATTTGCTCAAGCAGGCGCCAGTAACATTTCCATTTGATGCTATCACGTGCCAGTGTAGCCCAATAGCATCTGCTTGCTTCAGGAATACAAAGAGCCTCAAACCGTTTGTTCAGGGTCTTGACAAAGAAGCCTGACCATTTTGTAGGTGGGCGGCCATATGATCTTTTGACATTCCGTGGGATCCAGTCAGTAACGGCTCTAGTCCAGCGGTCATCTCCAAATCACATTACATGTCCAGCCCATCTGATTTTCAATGCCTTGGCAAACAAGAAAGTGTCCCTGATTCTGGAACAGCGACGGAGGTTGGAGTTCCAGATTCCTTCTTTCACTTGAGGTGTGATATTCCAAGCATAGCTCTTTCGATTCCTCTCTGGGAGACCTGAATAGCGTTCTCATCCTGCTTTCATAGGGCCCAGGTCTCTGAGGCATATGTTTTTTTTTTTTTTTTGGCACACCGCGTGCTCAGGGTTACCCTGGCTCTTTGTTCAGGAATTACCCTGGCGGGGGGACCTAGGGATCCGGGTTCGACCCAGGCCAGCTAGCCGCCGTGCCAGAAATGCCTACCCTCTGGGCCGCCGGCCCCATCTGAGGCATATGTTAATGCAGGGAGGAATGGTGGAGGGGAAGAGATGTGCCTGGAGCCGGAGGTTCTTTGTCCTTTTAGCTATTTCTTCGATGCTTTTGAAGGCATTCTGCGCTCTCTTCCTCCCTGCGCAGCTCGGGTTTTAGGTCGTTCATCATGTCGACTTCTCGACCTAGGTACACGTAACTGCTGCATTCAGAGATGTTTATTCCATTGAGAGTGAATGGGGCCTCTGGAACTAGTTCATTTTTCATGAGCATAGACCACACCAGGAGTAATTCCTAAGCCCTGAAGTAACCAGAAGTAACCCCTGAGAATTGCTGGGTTGGCCAAAAAAAAAAATTTTCTTTTAGTTAAAATTTTGTATTTTTATCAAAAACTTTATCTACCACACTTACTAGTTTGCCTCTGTTCAACCATCTTTGAAAAATGTAAGGTGGAAAACTCCCATTTGGACACTGTATAATAATCTTTTCAATGTGCTACAGAATTTCGTTTGTCAATATTTTGAGGGTTTTAAGTCTTCAGCTTTCTTACAGTGTTCTTATCTGGCTTTATTATGAGCAGAATGCTGGCCTCACCAAATGAGTTTGGAAGTGTTCCCTCTGCTATTATTTTTTTGGAGATTTGAGAAGGCTTGATGTTAATTACTCCTTAAATGTTTGATAGAATTTGCAAGTGAAACCATCTGGTCCTGGGGTTTTCTGTTTTGGAAGATTACTGAGTTAAATTCCATGCTTTGCTATTGATCTGTTCAGATTTCCTATTTCTGCATGAGCTTGGTTATTTGTTTCTAAGACTTTATCGTTTGCTGGTACATGGCTATTCATAATAAGTAGCCTCACATTATTTTCTATATTTCTAGTACTTGATTTTTTTGTCTTGATTCTTTTTTCTATCTAAAGGTTTTTACTTGAAAAACACACACTAGTTTTATTGATTTGGGAGCAGGAAATCACACCCTGCAATGGTCAGGGATTACTCCTGGCTCTGCCCTCAGGAATTACTCCTGGTGGTACTTGGGGGACCATATGGGATGCTGGGGATCTAACCCAGGTTGGCAGTGTGCAAAGCACACACCCTCCCCATGGTACTGTTGGTCCAGCTTGCATTATTGTCTTTACTATAGTTTCCAACATAATATAGTTTCTAACAAACTGATTATGTTAACTTTGGACTTGCTTCTTTTCTTCCAGTTCCATTAAGTAGTCTTGTTTCATATCTTATTATCTGCATTTATTTCTTATTGAATGTTATAAACTCCCATCTCAAAAATGTTTCTACTATCACCCAAATGTGATACGTTGCCTCTCTACTTCCTCTTATTTTGACATATTTTATTTCCCCTTTTGCTTTCATTGATGGTTTTCATATGTTTAACTCATACATATCTGTAGGTCTTCCATCATTCCTCTTGATTTTGATATCTATTTTCATACCAAGTCCTTATGTGCTGTGTATTGTGTTATGTTTATGCCAACTATTTACTACCTGGTATGACTGCAGTCTTAATTTTTCTGAGGCTGCTATATCAAAGGGTCTTATCCCGGAGAGAGATTTATGTGTGCTTGAAAGAATAGGTCTTCTGCTTTTGGTCACAGTGTCCCATAAATGTATGTTGGATCCATTTTGTCTAATGTGTGGCTCAAGCTCATATTGCCTGTTCATTTTCTATCTGATCCATTCATCACTCTAGTGAAGTACTTAAGTCCCCCACCAGTATTATGTTGTCTGTGTCTACCTTCAGGCTTATTTGATTTGCTTAATATATTTTGAAGTTCCAATATTGGGAATCTATTTTCTCACCTCAATGGATCAATCCCTTTATCATATTAGTTTGACCGTTGTCACTTGTTATAATTTTGGCTTTAAGTTTATTATGTCAAAAGACAGTGGTAGCTTCTGTCTTTTGGTCTCCACTTCCATGGGTTTCTTTTTGTTAGTCCTTAGAAATCGATATTTTCTATAGTGTTTCCCCTTTATCTTCAATTCACCTACTCTAGATTTTCTGCTTTGTGGTTAGGTGAGTCTCACACAGACATCTCTTGGATAGGAACAGCTTTTTATAGTCATACACTTTCATTTCTCCTTTTGTTTTAGGCATTGTGTACATTGCATTGGATTATGGGTCTTGGGGGACCACACTTGGTAATGTTCAGGGGGTTTCTCCTGGCTCTGAACTCAGGAATCACTCCTGGCAGTGCTTGGAGGACCCTCTGGGGTTCTGGGGATCAAACCTAGGTCAGCCGTGTACAAGGCAAGAGCCATACCCACTGTATGAAAAGTTTTATTTACTTTTTGCACCATATTTGTAAAAGATTGTAGCTACAATTGGATTTTAATACTCTTTGACCTGGATCCTTAAACTACAGTTAAGCAGTTGGCACTCTATGCTGTTAGAGTCATTGTCTGACTCAGTACATTTTCTTTTACCACTAGGTGGGCAGTTTTATTTGCCTTCCAACCACAGAGTGATCTCAATCAATTCAGAGAACTCAGGGTATTTCTAATAAGGAAGATATAGTACTGATAACTCACCCTCAGCTTTTCGTTTGTCTTGCCAAGTATTTCTCTATCTGAAATATGTTTGTCGGATGAGTACTCTTGGCTGCTAATTTTCTGGCTTTTAATGTTTAAAACTATGACTGTTTCATCCTTTTCTCTCCTGGCAAAGAGAGTTTTTGCTGAGAAATCTGAGCGCCTAACAGGGATTCCTTTATGGGTTATAATCTGTCTCCACCCCCAAGTTGCTTTTAGAATTCTTACCTTTGATGTTTTGGCTGTTTCATGACGCTGTGTCTTAAAAAAGGTATTTTTGCATTGAGATGAAATGATGCATTTAGCTTCACGAATGTGTCTCCCAGGTTTAAGAAGTTCTTAGCTCTTATTCCCCACCCCTCCACACACACACACACACACACACACACACACACTTTATTTAAACAATATGGTTTACAAAGTTATTCATGACAATTTGTTACGGGCATTCAATATTCCAACACCATTCCCACCACCATCACCTCCCTCCACCATGGTCTCTATTTTCCCCAAACACCCTCCCAACCTGCCCCCCATAGCAGGCCCACAATAATTTATTTAATATAGCTAAATGGTTATGGGAATGATAAAAAATACTCATTTCAGTGAAAGAAAGTTGGTGAAAGTTGATGTATCTCACAGAACATTAAATCCTTATTAAGGGTTTGCTCAGCTGCTGTTCCAAGTTTGGCCTTCTGTGTGAATGTTCTGTTGGTGAAGATTGGTGGGCTTCTGGTGTGCTCATGGGATGTCAGTGGTGTAGCTTTGAGACGTCACTCTGGAAAACCCAGAATATAAGACCAGAGGCATGGAGTCAGCTTTGGGTTGTGGGAGTAGCTGTTAAGACTTTGTTAGGGCGGGAGCTGGCCCGCGCCCTCCGAGATCAACTTTGGTTTCTTCATCTGCTTCCCTCCCCATTCTGAAACCCCAGTGCTATTCTGACCTTTGTTCTTCTGCCAGTATCCCATTGGTCACTATGGGCTCTCTTCCATTTTGGCCTTGATCTCTTCTAATTGGGTTTTTCTACAGAATTCCTCTCCTTTCACCCACTTACTCTGTCTTCCCCTTTGCTCTGCACAGATGCTCTTTTCATGCAATTCTTTAGTTCATCCACTGAAAAAATGTCTTCGAGGTCCTTTATTTTCATCTCTGTAGCTGGTGTCTCCTTTCCAGCTCATCAGCTAGATCACAAACTTAACCCCGTGCCATGAGCTCAGCTGGTGGTCACTGACCATCCTTTGGAGATGGTGTGTGTGCCCTTGACTATTCCTGATGCGGCCTTGTATTCTGCCCTCACTCTTGAGATAAACAGACCTAAGTCTTTTCTCCTTGCCTCACTTGGACCAGACTCCTCTGCGGTCCTTGGCTGGGCTTTCCTCCCTGCCGTGGTGGACTCACCTGTCCCTATGACTACTCCCTCACGTCTGAAGTCATAAGCTCCACCTCTGCTTGTTCAGCCTTGTCAGGCTCCTGGGAACCTCCCTTTCATTTTTCAAAAGTAACCTGCTTCTACTCAAGTTGGTGACTTCTCTCTCTCCCCCACCCTCTCTCCTTTCACTTCCCCCCTCTCTACCCCCTCTCTGCTTTTTCTCTCCCCATTACCCTCTCCCTCTCTTTTCTCCCTCTCCCATCTCTCCCCGTTCACCCCTCACTCCCCCTCTCCCCATTCCTCTCCCTTCTCCCCCTCTTCCCCCTCCTACCCCCCTTCCTGGAGTTTGCTTAAAGTGTGGAGCTGTGGGTTTAGCCCCTGTGTGTTTGGGGCCAGGGAGAGGGGAGTGCAGGGAACACAGGGACCATTAGGAACTCAAGGTGAATCAGAGGGAACCCAGCCAGCCAGAACCTCTGGCCCCGGAACTCTTACCCCAGCTGTGGTGCCCTCTGGCTGCCCCTAGCTCCAGTCCTCTCTGCTCCCCCTGTCCAGTGGACACCCTCCTCCACTGCACACATACTCCAAGTCTTTGCTTTTTCCTTCTCTTGCGGATCTCTCCCCTGGGAAAGGCTGAGCTCCTGTGGTTTTGCTCCCTCCCTCGGCATCTGCCCAAGTCAGCACTCTTTAGTTTTGAAATTTTTTTGAGTCCCACACAGAGGTGCCCAGGAATCACCCCTCCCAGTATGCGGGGTGGTATGAGCTCAGAGCTTCCGCTTTCTTCCCCCCCCAGCACCCCTTGTCTCGCCTCACAAGCCCTGGGAGTACAGTGGTGGCACCTGGGGGGGGGGGGGAGTCCATTTCTTCTTTGAAAGGGGAAGAGTTTGAAAGGAGGAAAGGGTCATGCCACTGCCCCTCTCTGATGGCACTGTTCTGGGGCTCATTCTCTCACACTGGTGCCAGAGTGGGTGCTAATGCTCACCGGAGGGTGCTGGAGGGTGGTAGTCACCTCACCTGCAATTGGGACAATGCTCTTGGTGTGTCTTAAGGCAGATTTTCAGGGGAGCGGCTGGAGAAATTACCAAAGGTGGGGAGGTGGGTGTGTGGTGGGGAAACTGCCACACCCAGCAGCAATGCACAGGGTTTAAGTCACTCCTCTTGGGGTTTAGGTGACCCCATGGGTGCCAGGGATCAGACCTGGGTCAGCGGTATGAAAGGCAGACAGACACCTTGTCCCTGAGTAATTTATTTTTTAAACACAGGACCAATAGGGTCAATGCATTTGACTCTTAGGTTTTAGGAGGCCTCCAAGAGTCTCTTACACTTGGCAAAAGAGCAGCTTCCTGGGGTTTCAGAGGGAGCCGGCAGTAAATGCAGGAGCGGTGGAGCCATGCTTAACTGGAGGACAGAGGGGCTGCGTACACATGTGCAGGCCGGGCGTTGATGCTGTCCACACTCTCCCCGCCAGCCCGGAGCACGTCCACGGGCAGTGCCCACAGGCAGGGCACCCCGAGGGACAGGCCACCAGCATTCAGAGGCAGCTTGCAGCCCCCAACCCTGTCCCCGGAGCTGCTAACAGCCAGATCCCCGGGAAGCACATTCCCGGCCCTGGCTCCTCTCCCGCCACAGCTCGCTCCGAATCCTGGAGTCAGCAGAAAGTTCTGGAGTCAGCAGATGGCTCAGAGAAATGAGCCACAGCTGCAGCCGCTCGGACCCGGCGCGACCTTGGCCAGGCCACTGGCACTCAGAGCGGGTCACCACTTTGTGGTGGGTGGGTGACCCCCAAGAACACCACCGGAGCCTCCTGTAGGAGGGTCTGGGGTAGAGGTGGGAGGTTAAGACAAATGAGAGTCAGAAACCGTGTTAGTGGGATTCAAGCACCAAAGGCAGTCCTACGGCCCGCCAGGGCTTCTCCCTGCAGCAGAGCAATGGGGGCTGGACCTGTCCCATGGGCCAGTTGGCTGGCCTGTGGGGGGGCGCTGCAGATGCACCGGTAGCAGCTCAGGGTCATTGCACCAGACTGGGCATCTGATGGCACTGAGGGTTCTGGCCGCCACCTCCAGCCTGTTTGCCAGGGACTCCTCAGGGCACTGGCAGGCTGGTCACACAGGGTGGCACTCTGACCTGGGCCCTGTGAGGCCCCACCCCGTCCCAGCCAGCCAGTCCAAGTGTGTAAGTCAAGCAAAACCAGATGCTGGGAGAGAATCTCCAACTGCCTTCTGACGGGGGAAGAGACTGACTCATGAGTTGGGCATAGCCGATTCCTTAACGTGCACCCCAAACAAGGATGCCTCTTTCCATGGCTCGGATTTTGTTCGGGGTCAGTGATTCAAACTGGCAATATCACTAGATCATTAGACATCCCATTGTTCACTGATTTCCTCGACTGGGCACCAGTAACATTTCCATTTGACCCTATCACATGCCAGTGTAGCCCAATGGCATCTGGTGGCTTCAGGAATACGAAGAGCCTCAAACCGTTCATTCAGGGTCTTGGCGAAAAGTCTGACCATCTTGTAGGTGGGTGGCCATGTGATCTTTTGACATCCTGTGGGATCCAGTCGGTAATGGTTGTAGTCCAGCGGTTGTTTTCAAATCGCATTACATGTCCAGCCCATCTGATTTTCGATGCCTTGGTAAATCAGACAGCGTCCCAGACTCTGGATCATTGATGGAAGTCGGAACTCCGGATTCCTTCAAACTTGACTGAGGTGTGATATTCCAAGCATAGCTCTTTTCGATTTCTCTTTGGGAGACCCGAATAGCATTCTCATCCTGCTTTCATAGGGCCCAGGTCTCTGAGGCGTATGTTACTGCAGGGAGAATGGTAGAGTGGAAGAGATGTGCCCAGAGCCAGAGGTTCTTTGTCCTTTTTACCTATTTCTTCGATGCTTTTAAATGCATTCCATGCCACTCTTTACCTCTTGCGCAGCTCAGGTTTTAGGTCGTTCATCATGTTGACTTCTTGACCTAGGTACACATAACTGCTGCATTCAGAGATGTTTGTTCCGTTGAGAGTGAATGGGGCCTCTGGAAATAGTTTGGTTTTCATGAACATAGTTTTGTTCAGATTCAGCTGTAGAACTATCTTTTCACAATCTCGGTCGAAGTGAGCCAGCATTTGAGCCGTTTGGCTAATGTTTGGTGTTATTAGAACGATGTCATCAGCGAAGCAGAGGTGGTGTAGTCACCGACTGTCTATCTTCACTCCCATTCCTTCCCATTCTCGAAGGTGGCGTTGAAGGGTCTTGGTGAAATGGTATCACCCTGCCGAACTCCTCTATTAACATCAATGATCACTTCCTTGTAGAACGGTGAGATCCTGGTGGTGAATCCATAATAGAGCTCACAAAGGATTTTGATGTATTGGGTTTGAATACCCTGTTTGGCTAGGGCTTCGATGACTGCTTCAGTCTCCACAGAATCAAAGGCTTTCTGTAAATCAATGAACGTGAGACAGAGCGGCATCTTGTACTCCCTACAAACCTCAATGAGCTTGGTTTCCATGTGGATATGGTCTATTGTGCTGAATCCTTTCCGGAAGCCAGCTTGCTCGCATGGTTGTCCTTCATCTAATGTTCTGCCAATCCTGTTCAGGATGACTCGACTGAACAGCTTGAAAAAAAATAAAACAGCACTTCAGTTACTGGGCTGAGCAGGATTACAGGGCTGAAGGTGATCGCCTTGCCTGCAGGCAACCCCGTTCCGCCCTGGGACTGCTGGGCGCGATTCCTAAGGCAGAGCCGGGTCATCGCCCAGCTCCGCATGCGCCACCCACTCCCATAGCATCGTTTTGTTAAATCCTGCGTTTCATGTGCATGAGCCTTTCTTTTTGGCATCTAGAAGAAGTCAGAGAGACTTGGAGCAAGGGCCAGAGCCTCGGCCAGTGCAGAGGGGCCCTTTACCCAGAGGCTGGGGTCCATCGGGTCCCACTGGCCATCAGGGTCACAGAGCAAGTGGTCAGAGCAAGTCCTCTGACTCCAGGACTCATGCAAGGCAGACAGAAGGTGGCTGTCTTTGGGCTGAGGCTTTTGCTTTGAGTCTTGTGGCCCAGCTCCTGGGAATGTAGCACCAGGGTTACGTGCCCTGACCTGTACCCAGTGACTCCTGGCTGGGCTCAGGTCATTCTCCCAGTTCTGGGCCTGATCCCATCTCCTCCGGCTCTGACCTGACCACCAGTACCACCCCAGCATCTGCTCAGGGACCCCAGGCACTGCCTTGGAGACTCATGACCCACGGACTGCGGCAGCGAGGCTGGAGGAGAGGGTCTCTGGCCACCCCTTTATGGACCCACTCACCCAAGCTGCCACCTGGTATTTTGATCAAGGTCAAGGTCAGCAGCCTGAGTTCAGTGAACATTCTTTGTCTTGGCGCTGAGCTTCCCCAGCCGCCTCCCCAACAGCCACCTCATTCCCTGAACCCCTTCCCTCCCAGGTGATGTCACGCTAACGGAGACAAATGTCCAGCCCGAGGCTTGCCTGCCTGAGCCCAGCTGTCCTCGGAAAGCCCCAGCTCTGTGCTTGTGTCTGGAAAAGAACAAGAACAGAGGTGGGCGGGTGGCCCAGGGAATATTCATGGTGGCGGGGCAACGTCTGGGACAACTGTCCCCAGCCAACCTGCAGCTGCGGTCCCTGCCCCGGCATCTCTCCGCTTCCTAGGAGATACGCATGGGGCCGGGCACAGGTCCACAGAGGTCGCCCTGTGGGTGCTCGAGGCCCATCACTCCACTCTGGGTCACTTAAGGCATCTGCAAATCACTGCAGCTGTTTCCCAGTACCCCCTGGGCCTGTGGGCCACTTGACCAGTGGGCTGCCCTCCTGCCCCGCACTCTACTGATGCCCACCTCAGAAGCGGCATCAGCTCGTTCATAGTTGCCACCTGATGGGTGCGTGCAGGGGCTCGTCTGCAGCCCGGGTGATCATGGCGGGCGAGTCCTGTGGATGGACCTTGGTCATGGCCGGAGTCCCTGTGGCCTGAGGACATGGTTCCTTCATCTCTGGATCTGAACAACCCAGCCTCAGAGATGGGGTCCAGAGAGAAACTCACTGCTTTGGCGGAGAACTTCCACCTTGGCAGGGCAGCCGTGGTCGGGGCCCTGGAAGGCTCAGCACCCCAGCGGGTGTCAGGGTGCTTCTCCCCTGGCAGGGTGTGACCCCACGGCTAGAAAACCACAAAGAAACAAAGCAACAGCCCCCCCACCGCCTGCGTGGCTTTAAGCTCTCACACCCCTGAAATAGCCTTGTTGTGGCCAGAGCGGTAAGGTGCCTCCCACGGAGAGGACTCGGTTCTGTCCCCGGCACCACATAAGATCCTCTGAGCCCCTCAGAAGTAATTCCTAAGTGCAGAGCCAGGAGAAACCCCTGAGCACCACAGGGGGTGACTGCCTTTTTAAAATTGGCTCCGTCAATTCTCTAGCGAGAACAGAGACAGGTTTTAGCCAGAAAGACACAACACGCAGTGCCACATCTCTTGCCAAAAGGGGAGATAAAGGTGTGTATGTAGGTGACCTTGGCTGGCTGAGTCACATGAGAAAAATGGCCACAGGTGGAGGAGGAAGTAAAGAGGTTTCGCCCTCGGTCGAAGGGTGAAACACCTGCTCAGTCTTCCGCCATGCTGGCTCCAGCACCCTCACCCCTGCTGCGAGCAGCCTTACAGTCTTTATCCACATTACACAGCTGTGGAGACAGAGGCGGAGAAGACTCTGCTTCTTAGAGATTCTTAGATCTCCAACCTAGTAAGCCTTAGGACGACGGTGCTTTCTTAAAGGCCAAGCACAGGCCAGAGCCTGAGATATTTTTTCGAGATGCAGTTTTGATTCCTGCTTTGTCCTTAAGGCTTTGGCGACACACACAGTTATTTAATGACTCGGCTCAAGGTTGCTAGTTGAGTGTTTGGGCAGTGGTGGGGGATCCTTGTAATGCCGGAGATGACAAATGGGGTCTCCACGTGCACTCCAGCCCTCAAGCTATCTCTGGCCAGCCCTGAGTTTTGTTTTTGAAATCCAAAGAGAAAGTTGGAGATGTAATCTGCAGGGTGGATGAAGGTTAGAGATAGAGATTTCCGCTTTCTACCTGCTGTAGTCTAAGGAGTGGTTAGCTGCCAAGGCCTTCTCCCCAGAACGGAACATCACTTGACATCCTGTTATTCGATTTGCTCAAGCAGGCACCAGTAACGTTTCCATTTGACCCTATCACGTGCCAGTGTAGCCCAATGGCATCTTCTTGCTTCAGGAATACGAAGAGCTTCAAAGAGAGGCTCATTCAGGGTCTTGACGAAGAAGTCTGACCATCTTGTAGGTGGGCGGCCATGTGATCTTTTGACATCCTGTGGGATACAGTCGGTAATGGCTCTAGTCCAGCGGTTGTCTCCAAATTGCATTACATGTCCAGCCCATCTGATTTTTGATGCCTTGGTAAACAAGACAGCATCCCTTACTCCCGATAGTTCATGGAGGTCGGAACTCTGGATTCCTTCTCTCGATTGAGTGAGGTGTGATATTCGATGCATAGCTCTTTCGATTCCTCTTTGGGAGACCTGAATAGCGTTCTCATCCTGCTTTCATAGGGCCCAGGTCTCTGAAGCGTATGTTAATGCAGGGAGAATGGTGGAATGGAAGAGATGTGCCCAGAGCCAGAGGTTCTTTGTCCTTTTAGTTATTTCTTCGATGCTCTTGAAGGCATTCCATGCCGCTCTTCCTGACCTGCGCAGCTCAGGTTTTAGGTCATTCATCATGCTGAGTTCTCAACCTAGGGACACATAACTGCTGCATTCAGAGATGTTTGTTCCTTTGAGAGTGAATGGGGACTCTGGAACTAGTTTTTTTTTTTGAACATTGTTTTGTTGAGTTTCATGAATTTTGTTTTGTTGAACGGAACATGGAATTAAGAAACATTCCACTGTGTATTTTCAGATTTGAATTTGTATTTCCAGGAAGAAGAGGAGACACTTGTCAAAGTCACATCTGTGGGCTAGTCTGTGTAGAATTGCAAATATCGGGAGCTGTCTGGGTCTAGAAGGGTCTGGGAATCCCAGTCATTGGACAGAGAAAGATGGTGCATGGCCCTGGATGCTCTCCCTCCCCAAATCAGCCCGAATGACCAACAGTAGAGGCAGGTGGACACGCACATATGCTGAATGGAAAATTCTCTAGTCATTCCAGGGCACTCTGCTGAGTGGTGTAGGTCAGAGGAAAGCTAATGCTCTGTGCTTGCCCTTAAATGTGGAGTTGTAGAACGGTGGTTAGCTGGAGGCAGTGCTGGTCCAGATGGGAGATGACCAGGTTCTGGGAGGTTCTAGTGGCTGGTGTGGTGATGGTCGCTCAGAACACTGTATTATATACTTCTAGATACCTGTGGGTGAGATCTACATTCTGGTCACAAGAAAAGGAAATGGTAATTGTGCCATGTTAGAGGTGTTGGCTAGTCACTTGGTAACATCACAGAAACCATTCTGCACCATACACACAGGCTGTCAATCTCGTGCCGAGAGCAGGGAGCACATGGAGTGGTAGTGTAGGCAGTCTCGGCGCTGCCAGTAGCTCAGGGCCGGAGCCTGATGGAAGGTGGAAGAAGGGAGTCAGGGAGCTGCCCGCATGGCCTGGCTCCTTCCAGCCAAGGGTCTCTCCCACCTGCTAAAGGAGAAATGGCACCTGCCAGCTCGGTCCTTCCTCTCCAGCCCACACGTCTGCATGCTGTTGGGTGCACTCAGAGGGAGAGTCCAATGAGAGTAATCCCATGACCCAGGCACTCAGAATTCTCGCAGGGTCTGGCCTGTCTCCTTCCTGCAGGACCAACACCAAAGCAAGCCAGAGCGGTGGCCGTGAGTCTCCAGGAGGTGGAACTCTGAGCTCCTGCCGCTGGGGTCTGGGGTCAAAGGACAGAAAAAGGCAGCCTTAAGGTCATATGCCCGCTCTGTATGTCTTGCAGCTGGTGAGTGACTTGCTGGAATTCTGCTTCTACACCTTCCGTGAGTCCCAGGCCCTGAAGGTGGAGTTTCCCGCCATGCTGGTGGGAGATCATCAGCGACCAGCTGCCCAAGGTGGAATCCGGGAATGCCAAGCCGCTCTACTTCCACCGGAAGTGACAAGAGGCGGCCAGCCAGCCACGAACTTTGCCTTAAACGTTTCCCGCGTTATTCCACACCCACATGAAGGACCCAAGCAATCCTATTTTTACACAGGTGATGGTGGATCACATTTGTCCAGCAGTCTCTCAAGATTAAAAGAGAAAAAAAAATCATGTCTCGAGGGGTTGGGAAGACCAGGAAGTATGGGCCTGGCGGGGCGCCAATAGTCTCAGATAAAAATGGCTTCTTCCCCCTCCAATCCCAGCCTCGTAGACACTCGATCCTGTTCCTCTGGATGAAAAGCCATATCTAGTCAATAACTCTGATTTTGATATTTTAACAGATGGAAGTTTTAACTCTGCCATGTAGATTCTGGGATCACTGGCTTGTTTTCAAAGGGTTCAAGAACTAACGAACTTTTTAAGCTTACCCTTGGTTTGCACATAAAAAAAAGTATAGTCAATATGGGGCATTAATATTCTTTTGTTATTTAAAAGACACAAGGAAAAGAAAACAAAAACGATTCCTGTTGTGTAATAACGGAGCACGAGGCACCAAGCGGGGCCCCCTTGGGGGGCTCTTGCTGACGCCCGTTTTCTGCATCACTGGTGAACACACACCCTTTAGCGTCCATTTATTATTTAATTAGAATGGATAAGATGTTCAAACAAATGCCTTGGTTTCGATTTCTAGTATCTATTGTGTTGGCTTTACAGATAATTTTTTTGCAGTCTTTTGCTGTGGTGTACATTACTGTATGTATAAATTGTGAAGGACCTGAAATAAGGTATAAGGAACTTTTGTAAATGACACATAACAAAAAAAAAATTTAATGGTTAAAAAGGATGAATGGGAAAGTATTTTTGAAAGAATTCTATTTTGCTGGAGACTATTTAAGTACTATCTTTGTCTAAACAAACAAGGTTAAAAAATAATCTTTTTTTTTTTTTTTTTGGTAACGTGAGCTGTTCTGCATGCTTCCTGAACCGTTTACAGTGTATTTAAGAAGGGAAAGCTGTGCCTTTTTTAGCTTCATATCTAATTTACCACTTTACAGTCTCTGTTGTAAATAACCACACCTCAACCTCTTGGGTTGTCCTGACGCCTTTCTACCCTTCCTGTGCTGTGTACCAGGTCTCCTGCTGAGGATATTGGTAGAATGTGGGCCCTCACCCTGGTTTCCAGGCTCTTCTCCCAGTAGGGGGATTTGGAAGGTACCATTCGGTGAACATGCACATGAGAACGTTCTGGAACATTCTGGAATGTTGTGGAAGAGACCGCCCCATCCCACCTGGGAAACAGCTTGACCCAGAGGCTCAACCTAAGCTAGAAGCGTGCCAGGGGTTGCTCTGCCTCCTTCCGGTCTTGGTTCTGGGAACATGGTCATAGGTCAGTCATGACCTACACACCCCAGCTGGGTCCGAACAGCGTGGAGACTGCATGGAGAGGGGTTTTAGATTTTTAAAAGGTAGGTTTTCAAAATAAATTTTATACAGAAAACAATTTTGGAAGGAAAACAAAACCAACAATTAAAAAAAAAATCCCTGCAGATCACAAATGCAAGACAGTGTACACTAAAAATTTTTTAAATCATTAATCTCTTTGGCACTGATGTAATTGACTTTTTTTCTCATGTCCCCCCACCCCCACTCCTACCACGACTATCTAGAGCTAAGCTAGCTATAGATCTTTGGGGGAAATTTAACAATATGCTTGCACTAAACTACTTTGAATAGAGGCCAAATTAATCTTTTGAACGTGATGATAATCATCAAATACTCAGTGAAATCAGGACCTTTTGGAGATGCTTTTACCCGGCGTTTACCGCACAGGTAACATCGCCACGCTCTTTCTGACACCTGCCTTATGCACGGAGACCTGTGGGCGCCGCAAGCAGCGGGAGGAGTCTTTCCCGACATAATTTGCAATTTCAGGAATTTAATTTCTAGGCAGATCTTTAAATACAGCCAACTTAACCTGCACAGCGGTAAGAAAGCCACACCTCGAAGGCCTAAACACAACAGCGTGCAGACTAGGTTAGTTCGAGACAAGAGGAGCCTCAAAAAGAACAGCTCAGAGCCCAGAAGCGCCACGACCACCATCAGAATTTCTGCGTTAACGAGACTGGGACGGTCTGCATCAGCTTTTTGTATTAACAAAGTTACTGGCTCTTGGCGTCTCCGGTAACTTTGCTTGATTAAACAGCAAAGCCATATTCTAAATTCACTGTTGAATGCCTGTCCCCGTCCAAATTGTCTGTCTGCTCTTATTTTTTGTACCATATTACTCTTACAAAGAAAAAAAAAATCTTGGTTTGGTACAATTCATAATTCACCAAAACTTCATATAATTAAAAACACTAAATTAGTTTAAAATGAAGCAATTTATATCTTTATGCAAAAACATACGTCTGTCTTTGCAAAGGACTGTAAGCAGATTACAATAAATCCTTCCCTTTAACGACCTGTTGTTTGGAAAGAGTTCATTTGAATGTCTATAGGGACATCTGGACCTCTTGAAGTCTGCATTTATGCGGAGTTTATACAGATTCTGTGTTAGGGACTGGAGCAAGAGTCCAGCGGTAGAGTGCTCACCCTGCATGCGGCCAACCCAGGTTCGATTCCTAGCACCCAATATAATCCCCTGAGCCCTGCTAGAAGCCAGCCCTGAGCAGTACCAGGGCTTGTTAGCAGCATTAATGATATCCTCTAGGGACTTCTGCCGCTTCCTCGTGACTGTCAATACCTACATCACTAAAATAGCCTGCCATAGTCTCATATCAATAACTCAGCCACACAGCTGCTAAAGCAGACCAGAGGAAAAGAAATCCATTCTCAGATTCTTTCCATGGTTGCAGCTACCTGCAATCCTCCATGGCCTGAAAATATTACAAGGTGTTCTGAGAGAGAAGCCACAGCCACACATGTTTTATTACACAATATTGCTAACATCTATTTTTTATTATTGTTATTCCACTGTGAAAATGGCCTGCTATTGTTCTATTTTTTTTTATTATTGTTACTCCACTGTGCCTGATATACAAATTAAACTGCATCGCGGTGCAAATACCTAAGGAATCCATTGCACGGACAGGCACAGAAGTCACAGGGTTGCATGGGGGGGTTGGTAATCACCCCACATGAATATGGTGGGACCACAGACCTCCACCACCCCTTTCTCCCCACCCTTTTCTCCCCTTCCCAGGTTTCACTCCTCACTATGGGCCATGAGCAACTATCCACTCATTTTAAAAAATAGAAAATATTTGCCACCAGATGAATTCAAGCATATTTCTAATGTGTCGCTCTAACGGGTTATTTTTTTTTACTCAAACTTGCCTTTCAGTAGAAGGCCGTTTGAGAGCCAAATTTCAACTTTCATACAATAGATATATTTCTGGAACATGGCCTAGCCATTAAACAGCACTGGGAGAAAATTAAACCTTAGAAAGCTGTCGATTTATTTGGAGAACCAGCTACTTTATCTCCTTTAGAATTTATTTGTAAATGTATTTGAAAATTGCCTGCTCTAAGTGATAATTTAACACACAAATTCTGAGAGCCAAGCTTTTTACAGTGTTTTTTTTTTAATTTGGGACCACACCCTATTGTGCTCAGGGTCCACTCCTGGAAAGCTCAGCAGATCATATCGGGTGCCCAGGACCAAGTGTGGGTCACGTAAGACAGATCATATCGGGTGCCCAGGACCAAGTGTGGGTCACCTGTTAAGACAAGCACCCTAACCATGCACAGCCCAGACTTTCAACAAAATCCTGCCCAGGCTGCATGAGTAAGCTCACTCTTGGGTGACGGGTGACATTATTTCTGAGAATGTGAAAAAAGTGCTCCTAGGTCCAGAGAATCCCACTCTGCTTTTCAGAACTGACGCCTAGCGTGAAGCCTCTGTGGCTAAGACAGACACTGCCCACCTGAACAATTATGCAGCGCGATGGATTTCTAATTAGGAGGTTGCTTTGCTTCTTAGGCTGCATGTCCTGGAGCAAACAGACAGCGTGTCCCTGTACGGCCCTGTACGCCAGACAAAAGCGACATGTTGACAAGTGTCTGTGCAACTTGCCTTTCAAGCCAAAGGCTGGTGGGTGCAGTGGCTCACCAGGGACTCACTGGTGTCCCGGACACTGGGTGAGGGCAGAGGACAGGCGCTATGGCGGTGTTCATGCCAACCCAGACTAGATCCCAAGATCATGGAGCAGTGTGTGTGTGTGGGGGGGGTGGGGACACGGGCAGCTGCAGGCCACCAGGCACTGGACAGTCTCTTAGGGATACGTCACGAGTTCTCATGGAATCCCAGTGGGCAGCTCTGGCCTTCCAGGGCCTCGATATCAGGTCACATATACAGTAGACACAGGAATGGCCAGGCCAACTTCCCTGACCCGTGAGCCCAGCAGTCCAGACAGAGAGAAGCTTGTTCCCAGCTGGGAAGCCCCATGCCCGCTCAGGGTACACCGGTATATTCATCCCAGCCCCTCCGAGGCTTTAGCAAGCTGGGCACACAGGCCCCTGGCACAGTCACTATTGCCCTGCCCACCCAGCCTGTAGCAAACAGGAGGGCCCACAACATGTGGCCACAGGGAGCCCCCCAAAGATGCTGGCACCATGTGGCCATTCCACTGGGACACTGATACAGAGAATACAAGCCTCAAACTGCAGGTAGGGGCAGCTCCGTGGGCAGCACCCAAGACGCCATCACACTCCCAACTCCACCTGAGACGACTCAGTTTGTTTGGTCTGCCCACTTGCAGGGTCCTCCTGGGCCAGGGGAGAGGGAAAATATGCCATGAGGGTCAGCTGCCTTGGGGAACAGTGTGAGCTGTTGAAGGGGACCCCTTCAGTGTTAAGGATGGAGCTGTTCCCATGCAAGAGACAAGGCAGCCTGGGTTTGTAGAGGTGCTGGCAGCAGCAGTCTTGGATGCCCGTGAACACCCCCCCCATGGAGCACTGGTGCCAGGAAACCACCCCCAGGGCAGGAGGTTGCACCCAACCAAGTGAGCTTTGCTTGCTTGTGCCCACACCTGGCAGTGCTCAGGGACTGAACCTGGGTCAGCAGAAGTAAGGCAAGCGCCCTGCCCACTGGATCCTCTCTCTGGTCCCAAAGATCCATTTGTTCGGGGCCATACTTAGCAGTGCTCAGGACTTAATCCTGGCTCTGTGCTCCTGGCCAGGGCTCAGGGGACCATATGGGGTGCCAGGGTTGAACCTGGGTTGCCTGTGTGTGACGCAAACAAACGTCCCTGCTGCTGTGCCGTATCTGTGGCCCCTGCCAGGGCTCTCGAGTTGGACGCACCTTGTCATCCACCAGGCAGGGAACTCCTGAGGACAGCCCATGGCACGGGAAGGGCCACCACCCCGATACCAGGCCAGATAGACACAGGGCTGGGCCACACACTGATCTCACAGCAGGTCCTGGCCTAGCACCCCACAGTCACGAGGGATGAGCTGCCCAGTCTCCGGAGCAGGTGGGTGGAGGGAGGGAGACAGCGTCCTGTAGGGCTGAGCAGGGACTCCCCTGGCAAGGGCTCGAGTCCAGACACCTCATTCCAGCCTGAGCTCCCCAGAGAGGTGATGCTGGACCCAGGAGACAGGACAGGTCAGCCCTGTACCCCCCACTCCATTAGGGAGAAGCAAAGCCCCCATGAAAGCCGCGCCTCAGTTTCCCCTCCCCAGGTGCTCTGAGTGTGGCTTCACATTGGTGGCTACCATCCAACATACTAAACATTCCCTGCCACTTGCGAGGGCTCTCCCCGCTGACTCAGGGAACCTGCTTTTCTTTGGACCATAACCAGGCCCCAGGCCTTGAGCTGCAGCTGTGCCCACTCCACCAGCCAGGGCGGGCACAAGGTGTTTGTCTGCTCCCAGAAACACAAATGGAACCCAAATTAACCAGCACGTCCAGAAAACTCAAGGGAACCCATCAAGACTTTGCTAAGGAGTACAAAGGCCGATTTTCCTAGAGAGCCCGACAAGGGGGCTGGAGAGAGTACAGTGGTGTAGGAACTGGCCCTGGTCCATTGCCCGGGACCCCATATGGGCCCCCAAGCCCCATCAAGACAGACCCCTGAGCACAGAGCCCTGCCAGGTGTAGCCCCTCAATCAATCACATAAACCTTACCACACACAACGCAAGTCATACGGAACTCGGTCCTCTGCCACGTTCCTCCTTGGCAGGGGGTTTCTCTTCTGCTTTCCAAGAAACTTCTCTGTCTTGCCAAGTGAGCAGTTCCATGACTGTTTCGGTTTTATTCGTTCCTGGGAGCTGAGGGCCAAACTTGAACCCGCTGCCGCGGCTCCTACTTACTGGCTCCACGCAGCACCCAGGCAAGGGCAAGAGGACCGCGAGGACCCCAGCGAGTACTGGGGGAGCTGCCGTTCCCCCACCCCACCCCTGGCCCATGACCACCGCACCTAATAGCAAATGAGGTTTTATTTCGTGGACAGAGACGGGGGCAAGAAGGCAGTGTTTGGACAAGAGCCCACGGGTGGGGCCCAGAGGAGAAGCCTGTGATGCGGACCCGGCGCTCCCATCCAGGGAGTGAGTGCGGGGGCCTGGGTGGGGTGTGGGCTCGGAGGAGGAAGCCCCTCCTCGGCTGCACTCTTGACACGTGACACCGCTGCCCGCCAGCACACCTCACTCGCAGGAGCCGAGGACACCCCAAGGGAAACCAGGGTGCCCACCAGCATCTCTGGACAGACGATTCCAAATCACGGGCCTCAAGTCCCTTCTCTCCATCCTGACAGCGACTTCTCCACAGCAGTCGGGAGGGGGCTGCCACCCTCTGGCCGTACCTCTGCCAGTCTGCCCCCACCCTCCCCTGCCCCCGAGTGCCCATCTGTGCTGTGAGACCCCCATGTGTCCAAAGGGCAATGAGCCATCGCCGCCCGGGGCCAGGGTCCATGTGGGGTCCTCACGTGCGGTGCTACAACAGCTTGACGTAGTTCTGTGGGATCAGCCCTCTGCGGCGCTGAGCGTGCCTTCGAGCCAGCCAGGCTCCCTGGAGGTTTGCACTGGAAAGGAAGCGGCCACATTTGCTGAGAGTGCCCCAGAGGGAAGAGAGATGAACAAGCAGAAGAGTCCAGCCCAGAGGGGTCCTCCCTCGCCCTGTGTCCTTCCAGACCCCAGAAACAGCCAGTCTTTGGGTCCTGGCCACCCCTCTCTCTGCTCGCTCACCTGCGCTCCTAGAGAAGGACCAGGGTGGTCACAGACGGGATAGGCAAGGGGCTGCTGGTGTAGCCGTGCAGGAGAGGAGGACAGCCTGGCAGCATCGGCCAGCAAGTGTGGGCAGACTGGACACGGCAGCCCAGGGCTCCAGCTCTAAGCGGGACGAGCTGGCGCAGAGGACGCCCCCTCCACATTGCGCCAAATGCTCGCCCACCCCCCATCGGCGAGTGCTTCTGCCATTTCTGTGCTGTTCTCAGAAGGCCCAACTGTCCTGGGGTGCCCAGAGCTCCCGGGAAGGTGGGGTTGAAGGAGCCGATGCAGAGAGGATATGGGGACCTCGTGGGGTCCCACAGAAGGTGGAAGGTCAAGATCCAACCTAAAGCCAATGCCAGCAGCCACCTAGAGACCATCCCTGTCCTTTTCCCACTTCACGGAGGCTGGGGTGGGCATCTGTGTGTGCCCCCAAATCATGTGTCCAAGTATGTGTGTGGACATGTGCAGCTAGACAGACACACATGCACATTTTTAGCAAAAAGACACCTGCAAACCATGTTCCGGCTCATATGTCTGACGTCTACCAGCCTTTCCCCTTGCCCACAGGGTAAGTTTTTGTGCCTCTGCTTATGAAAAGGGGTCCCCCTGTCCTCACAGGTGATGGCTTTAGGGTCTGTGACACCCACCCACGCCCAATATGGCCACCACAAAGAAAAGCAAAAAGAAGTTTTCTCTCCAAATATTTTCTCCTTCCAAAAATATAAAATAAAGTAACTGCCAGGACGGAGACACCCACTTAGCCTGGAGCAGACTGTGGCCATGATGGCTAGACCTGGCAGCGAGCTCGGCCCCTGGGGATGCCAGCTGGAGGCCCCGTCCCCAGGCTGAGAACAGTTCAGCAGATACAGGTAAACTGAGGGTATCGATGCCACCTTGGGGAACCCCAGAGGCTCCAACTCCTCGACTTCCCACACGCACAAACCACTTTCATGGCTGTTTAGTCACGAGCATCAGTTTGGGGATTTGTGTGGCTTTTCTTGAGCAGAGGCGTCTTCGGAGATCGCCTTTTCCCCACGGGAGTCTCAGACCATACCCACTTCCGGGATGCCAGAGCTCCTATATCCTAATCACCACCTCCTCCCCACGGGAGTCTCAGACCATACCTGCTACGGGAAGCCAGAGCTCCTATATCCTAATCACCGCCTCCTCCCCCACGGGAGTCTCAGACCATACCCGCTACGGGATGCCAGAGCTCCTATATCCTAATCACCGCCTCCTCCCCACGGAGTCTAGACCATACCCGCTACGGGATGCCAGAGCTCCTATATCCTAATCACAGCCTCCTCCCCACGGGAGTCTCAGACCATACCCGCTACGGGATGCCAGAGCTCCTATATCCTAATCACCGCCTCCTCCCCATGGGAGTCTCAGACCATACCCGCTACGGGATGCCAGAGCTCCTATATCCTAATCACCACCTCTCAGGCAGGTTTCAGTGGGGTCTGGAGTGGGCAGGGCCTGGTCACGCTCTTGAGGAGGCGGAATGCACGCAGGCAGGTAAGGGAGGTATGACCTGCCTTGAAGGCCGCACACTGCCTCCGGTGGTTCTATCCTACGTGTGACAACTTGCTCCCTAAAAATCCATGCATCTGCTAAGGTGCACCATGGCCCTTATGCCATCCCCCCAGGGTACTGCTACATCCGGCTGCATCCCAATGGGCAGGCTGCTGCTCCCTTCCCAGCATCTGAAGTGCTCCCGGCTCCTCCCAGATTGCTTTTGGGCAGCTCCACCCACACACTCAGCATCACCGTTTCCACAGCAACCCAGGAATTTCCTAATAAACAGGGTCAGGGGTAAAGAGGGAATCTGAGAGGTGGGGGTGGGAAGGAACCCACAGGGATCTGAGGGAGGAATCTGCAAAATAGCAAGTCGGACAGTCGAGTCGGACAAAGAGCCCAGAGACCTGTGTGTGCACCTGAGCTGAACAGAGTCTGCTCTGACAGACTCGGTGGACATCAGGGACGGACGGACGACGGACACACACACACACACACACACATCCCCACAACCCCCCCCACACACACCCACATGCTCCACCAGCATCGGACATCAAGGATGCAGACACACACACACACACACACACACGATCACGCCAAGCATGGGGCTGGGCCCAGGGAAAGGCACACAATTTCTCCAGCTCCGAGAACCTGACCCTGCTTGGGCTGAAGCATTTGGGCCTGGCGGCCGAAAGAGGCAGGCACATGGGAGATCAGACACGTTTGTTCACTCCCGGGACAACTCAAGAAAGAGGGCAAGAGCTGAGAGGGCGAAGGTAGCAGAAGGCGGCAGAAGGCACCCGCAGGAGGCAGCTCCCTCGGGGCTCCTGGGAAAGGACGGGCTCTCTCGGACCGCCTGGAGGCAGCTCCTTGGGGCTCCTGGGGAAAGGACAGGCTCTCCCTGACCACCCGGCCACCACCCCCAGCCCGATACTCACCATCTTCAAAAATTGCTCCACTTTGAACGATAACTCTGAGCTGTGCTCAGCTTCACACGGGTACACGGCTCGCGCCTTGCGGTGGATGGTACTGGGGAGGGGAGACACAGGTGAGAAACTGCCGGCACCCACCCTCACTGCTAGGTCACTAGTGGGACAGTTCCTCCTACCCCCAAAAGGGAAAAGAACAGGGAAGCAACGCCCTGAAACAGCGCTTGGCTCCACAGTAAATGAGGGAATGAGGCCTTTCAAATCCACCTCTGCCTTGAAGGATGGAGGGTGTGGGGGGAGGCACAGTCAGGGTCCCCAGAACTTCAGCTGCGACCTCATGTCTGCCCAGAGGATGTGGCTCTACTCCATCTTTCAGCACCCCGAGGGTTCCCAGTGCCCACCTGGGGGGTCTCATAGGCCTAGGGTCTACAGCAAGCTGTGGCCACGTGACTGGGGATGCCCTGCTCTGTTTAAGCTGCCGGCCAGGGTCTGTGTCACAGTGCAAGGGTCTTCTTCACAAAGCCGTTCAGGGAAAGAACCGCAGGGGAAGGGCGGCCCCTGTGCCACTGAGCAGATGCACGGGAGCAGCAGGAGCAGCAGGTCATGGCCCTGAGAGGGGGAAGCCCCCGGAGCCCACGGGCAGCAACCCCCATCCCCACCATGGCCAGATGCACCTTGTTTGGAGCAAGAGCACGTTCAGGGGGCAGGAGCGATAGCACAGCTGGGACAGCTCAATCCTCGGCATCCCATATATCCCCTGAGCACCTCCAGGAGTAATTCCTGAGTGCAGAGCCGGGACTAACCCCAGAGCATTGCCCGGTGTGACTCCTCCCCAAAAAAAAAAAAAAAAAAAAAAAAAGAAAAGAAAAAGGAAAAGCAGGTGCTCCGGCCGGAGATACCAGGCAGGAGTTAGGACATTCACCTGGCCCATGGGCTGAGCCCGGTTCAGATACCCAACACCACATCTGGTCCCCTAAGCATCACCGGGGCACTCCCTAACACTGCCCGGTATGACCCTGGCCACACCCTCACCCTCAAAGAAATGAAAGGGAAAAAATGTGCAAGGAGTTGAAAACACTTGCGTGTTCCAAACAAGTGGTTTCATACAAAACACAAGCAGCCCCAAATGCACATCCAGTGCGGAGGCCAGAGACTCCCGCAGACCTCAGGAAGCACTAACGGGAAACTGAGGCTGAGTCAAGACAAGATGATGACCGACGATGCCTCCCACGCCCCTCGCTGCTCTGTATCCCACAGCCACGTACCCTTCAGGGGGCTTCTCTGCAGGGAAAGGCGAGGCCTTGGGAGAAGGAGGCGTGGCGGCGGGCTGCTGCTGGGCGCGCCGAGACTGCGGGTTCAGCCACTGGACCATGGATGAGCGGCTCTGGCCTGGGCTGAAGGTGTAAGCAGGAAGGATGAGACGACGGGAAAAAAGGCCCCGAATGCCCCATCTGAACTGGCCTCATGCCCACTCTGTCCTGTCCTGGCCAGCAGAAGGGACCACATTCTCCATGTCCAGGTGGGTCTACAGAGCCTTCCCCCAAATCAGAGGTCACTCCTAGTGTCTGGGGACGGTCTCGTCAGGTGCAACTAGCCCTGAAGCAGCTCACCGAGTAGGACCCCAGGACCCCAGAGTGCCCAAACGAGAGGCCTGGACCAATCAGACGGTGACGCTGACAGCCAAGAAGGAAAGTCCGAAGATGCCACGCCAGCCGGGAACATTGAGAACTCTGCTCCCCGCCCCAACCCCGCCACCTAAAAGGGCTGCCATGGGAACACTGGGTTCCTCTAGAGGGGAGCAAAGAGGAACGCCTGGGGGGGTGGATTTTTTTTTTCAGTTATAATGTTATTCTTGGTTTCACTGGGTATGACGGGTTTGGTATGACGGGTTTAGTATGACTGGGTTTGGGTATGATCCGGTTTCACTGGGTTTCAGTCATACAATGTTCCAACTTGCTTCCTTCACCACTGTGCATTTCCCACCACCAATGTCCCCAGTTTTTCTCCCACCACAAACCCCCGCCTCCCGCCCACCCTGACTGGCCAACCAGGCTGCCTCTAAGGCAGGCACTTTGCTTCTCTCCCTTTTTCTCCCTCCTTTTCTTTTTGGACATTCTGGTTGCAATAAAGGTTCTGAGCAGTTATCATGTGTACCCTTTTGCCCACGTCAGTAATCAACTCTTGTCCTGAGTGATCATAACCTGTATCAGCGCCACAGTGGTCCCTTCAAAGATGAACATTTAAGGGAACCTAGTAAGCAGCAACACTGCCTGAGGACTCCCCCCCATATATTCTGAATATTTGTCATTTTAACAAACTGTCAACTGGTCAGAATCCCGGAGGCGCTTCTCAACACCAGCAAGCAGTCCATGTGACTCCGACTTCAACACTTCCCCAGAGCAGAGGCTCATGGCTAAGGCCGAGCACTGAGCCGGAAGCACAGAGCTGCACACTTACATTTCGCTCTTTCCATTTGCAAGCCAGAAACGCTTTCTGGCCGCCCCACCCCAGGTGCTCTTCAACCTGGGATTGAAGTCACTGTCACTCTAGTCCATGAAAACCAGTGTCCACGAGCAGCTCGCCTGTCCTTGACCATCCCTGGCCTTGCCATGGACTCCCTCCTCCCTCACAGAGCCAACCTCTTGTCTGTCAACTGCCAGGAGTTCCCAGGCGCTTCCCTTCTCTACTCTCGTGTCTCTCCCAATGGAGGTGATGTGCTCGCTGCCGGTAGCACCTCCAGGGTCTCCTGGCTGAGCCCAGCCCTTGCCAGCTCGGCCAATTCCATCAGGCCTCCCCTCCCCACCCACTCAATACACCCACCTGATACTTCTCCCCAGGAATGGGTGAACCCCACACCGCCTCCTGGGTTCCCTGCCATGTCCCTGCTCCCTCTCTGAATCCTCTCTGCCCACCAGCCCCCAGACTCCCAGCTTGCCTGCCCTGGTGGGACTCGGGCAGTCAGGGCACGCCTGTCTCCTGCTAGGACAGCAGACTGGCCCAGGCTCTTGGCAGGCGCCCGCCTGGAGGTGCTTTCGGCTATTTCTCCTGCTTGGGAGCCTGATCAAGGCTTGAGTTCCTGCTCTCCTAGACCCCATGGGGCCAGGCCAAACAAAACACTCTGAGCATCAAGCAACAGCCACGCAACCGATTCCAACATACGAGAGCTCTAATTAGATGCTCTAAGTCAGGTACTCGCAGTACTGAGGTACTGACTCAATAACCAGATACTTGGTTCAGAAACGGTGGGGAGGCTGGGGGTGGGAGGTAGCGTGAGGAGTGGGGCAGAACGGGAATCACCTTTACAAAGCATCTACATACACTCTCCCTCTGCGGCCATTCATGTAAGAGTCATAAAACCTAGTTCATCCCAAGCAAAGAAACCAATAAATCTCAAAATGAGCTGCAGCCCCAGCCATAAGAGCCACTTGGTTCTTTAGCAGAAAATGAGCCTTTAATGGTATCTGACTAATCAGCCCATGAGAGGAAGGGAAGGTGACATGCAGACAGGGAATTTAAGACTGCATTTAGCCCAACAATTGCCATTTTCTCGCTGGGCCGTTATTCAAGGTGCTTGGAGGAGGGGTTGGGATGGGAGATGAGGTGTTTTGCCACACCCCATCACCTCTATCTTGACATCAATAGCCAAGCAAATAAATGATGGCGATCCATTTGTGGAGAGGGAGGACAGCAACGGAGGAAGATGAAGTAACACGGTGAGTGTATTTATAAGGCTGTTTAAAAACACAGATCATAAATTTCATAGCTACTGCCTACATGATCTTCATCTCTCTCTCGCTCTTGCTCCTTTTTAATGTGGCTTTTGTTTTTCATCAAGGGAAAATCCGCCTTCTGGAAAGTGAAGCTCGTGCTGGAATAGCAGCAAGAGGAAGACCATGGCCTGTCCTGCCCATACTTGGTTTCCTCCTGCCTGATCCCACACAGGAAGCTGAAACCAGCAATGACTAAAGCTCCAGCCCTTTCCAGTGTATTTGTCTCCAAAGGGCTTAATTACTGTCCTTCAGCATAAAAATCTGCTTGTGTAAAGTTTTATAATATTCACTAAGTCCCGGGCCGCAAAGATAGTACAGCAGGTAGGAACATGCTTTGCACATGGCCAGCCAACACCAAGTGCCCCCTAGAAGGCAGCATTGCCCCCTGTGACTGGGCATTCCCTAGCCTCCACGGGGGCACTCTGGAGCATCAGACATTCCAGGGAGCCGGAAAGCTCGGCCATACACACTGATGGGTCAAGAGGAGAGTCAGGGATAAAAGTCCCCCTGGCACTGCTCAAAGTCGTGGTTCTAAAGATGCTTGATCTAGAGAAAGAGAAAGAGATAAAGAACCTGCCACAGAGGCAGGCTAGGGGAGGGGAGGGAATCGGGGACATTGGTGGTGGGAAATGGGCACCGTGGAGGGATGGGTGCTGGAACATTGTAAGATGTAACCCAAATATGAACATCTTTGTAATTGTATATCTCACGGTGGTATAATAAAAATATTAAATTAAAAATAAAGATGCTGGTTGGATCGTTGAAAATGACAATACCAACCTAGAACTGAGCATTGAATACAGGCAAAGGGACATACATGATAACCTCTAAATGTATGTATTGCAATCCACAATGTGTACGAGAAGAGAGAGAGAGAGAGAGAGAGAGAGAGAGAGAGAGAGAGAAGAGGTAAAGTGCCTGCCATAGATGCAGGCTGGGGTATGGAGGAGGGAATTGGGGACATTGGTGGTGGGAAATGGGCACTGGTGGAGGGATGGGTGCTGGAACACTGTATGACCGAAACCCAAGCATGAACATCTTTGTAACTGTGTATCTCATAGTGGTGTAGTAAAACAAAAAATAAATTTAAAATAAATAAATAAATAAATAAATAAATAAACAGTTCTCTGAGTGAAAAAAAATAATAAAGATGCTGCTTGTTGAAATATGGGAACCCATGAAAGTGATGTTAGAGACAGAAAACTTTGAGGCGAACTCCTCAAACAGAAAACACAGCACACTGTAAACATAATTGAAAAAAAAATCCAATAGAGAGGCTTGAACACAGAATGGAAGATGCAAAAAAAGCGAATCAGTAGAGCTTGGAGATAAAGTTGTGGAAAGCATCCAAAATCACAAGAAAAAGAAAAACGTCAACTAATGAAGAAAACAGGAAGTCCTGAGCGCCATCAAGAGGGAGGACACCAACGCCACAGGGCTTCTGGGAGGAGAGAGAGCAGAGAACATCCCCAAAGGCACTCAGGGACCTGGACGCCCAGAGCCAAGAAAAGTGTTGCAAACAAAACAGACCCAAACAGGTGCACACCAAGATACATAACTAAAATGGCAAAAGTCAAAGATGAAGAGAGAAGCATGATCCGAACACCAGGAAGGCTCCGGTCAGGGAACCCTCAAACATCAGCAGAGTCTCCACAGAACCCCACAGGCCTGCGAGACCGGGTGGTGTACACACCAACCACAGACCTCACTCGAGGACCAGCCGCGGTGACCAATTACAAAACACATTTATGTGCCACTGCAGGGTTCCTGAAAGTCAAGCTGTGATTTGCTTTGTTTGATTTGTTTTGAAAACAAAACACTGAAGAATACAACTTTTCCTGAAAAGCTCCAATATCACAATTATGAGAACAGAGATCCATGCGAGCAGGAGAAACACCCACCAGTCTGACCGCTCCCTAACTGCCATGTGCACCCCAAGTCTCTTCTCTTGGGGTGTGTGTGTGGGAGAGGGGGGGTACAACGGGAGAGACGTTGCAGATTCTCCGTTTTCCAGGCAGAGGAACTGAACTCACGTCCAGTTCTGGAGAAAGAAAATGGTCCCTTTGCAAAGGAGCAAATGGAAACAAAAAGGATTTCCCTAAGAACACAGAAAGATCCTGCTTACTTATGAATGTACTCAGAACCTCATTCTTGGAAACATTTACGTGGAAATCCATACCTGGCTATTTCGAGGGGTGATGGAGAAATTCCTGTGTAGGGAATACCGGTCAGAGGAGCTGGGAAGTCATATACATACATACATATGTATATATACACATACATTTTATATGCGTATATAATTATATATATATATATGTATCATGATATACAGATCATGTAAAATAGGAGAGACTTTCCTCCTTCAAAAAATTAATACTCTTAGACAGAAACAGAGATAGGGAGAGAGAAAAAGAGAAAGAAAAGATGCCTGCTATAGGGGCAGGCTGGGGTTGGGTGGGAGGGAGTATTTGGGCATTGGTGGTGGGAATGAGGCACTGGTGGATTGGGTGCTGGAACACTGTATGACAGAGACCCAATTATGAACATCCTTGTAACTCTATATCTCATGGTGGTATAATAAAAATTTTAAAAAAATTAATACTCTTGCTAAAAAAAAAACTTTCAGGAAGAGACAGCACAGCGTACTTGCCTTGCACGCAGCTGAACCTGATTTGATCCCCAGCATCCCATATGGTCCCCCAGGAATAATTTCATTGTGCAGAGCCAGGAGTAACCCCTAAGCATCACTCAGGTGTGGTTCATAAAAAAAAAAAAAAAAAAAAAAACTATTTCTGGAAAAGACCTGGTAATTTTCACAGTGGGTGAAAAAAAAATCTCAAAAAACAACACTAACACCAAAATGACGACGCCAGAGCACGCTGTGCCCTTCCCAGAGCTTAGTTTTGCAAAATGGAACAGATGGGCACAACAGTCTGCTCCTGACTGACAGGGGCCTCGGTCTCCTCCAATCCGGGGCCACACTCTGCGCATATTCAAAGCCTTTCTGGCAGCAGAACAGAAACATTTGAGAAGTGGAGGGGGGGAGGCAGGCCCCTAAGTGTTAAAATTCAAGGGCCACTGCCGCCATCCACTCCTCAGCCTGCCCAGCAGGCCCAGGGCAGCGCTGGCCACGCGGCACCCACAGCACTGTGACCCCTTTAAAATACAGAGACTGCCCACAGGCAAGCGCCCTACCCAGCCTACTACGAGGAGGCTGGAAATTCTTCAGGGCATGTTAGCAAACGGGGAGGAAAAAGAGAGGGATTGGGAGAGATGCGTTCTTGTGTTTTGGGTTCTGTTCCTACCCAGTAGTGCTGGGGGTTTAGTCCCTGGCTCTGAGCTCGGGAGTCCCTCCGGCAGTGCTCAAGACCATCTTCAGTACCAGGGACTAAACTGGAGCCAGCTGCGGCATGCATGGCAGGAGCCTTAAATCCTGAACTCTCTCGAGTCCTGATATTTCTTAAGAGAGTTTCCTTGGGCCGTCCCCCCGAGCACCGCTGGGTGTGGCCCCCAAACCAGATTTTCTTTGATGACAGGCAACCTTAGTGATGGCACCATGTCAAGCGACTGCACCATCGTTTACCACAGAAGAAAACTTGTTCAGAGAAAAGTGCTTTACTGAAACAAATAAATGACTTTGGCTCTGGAAGCACCTTGCCCTGTGACGCAATGTCCTCCCGGAGACCGAGCCAGCAATTCTTCACTGGCAATGAGCCTCTTGTCGCCTTACTGAGGGCACAGGTAAGTAACAGCTCCAGATTGACTCACTGCAATGAATAATCCCACGAGTCATAAACACCAGCAGAAACTCCAGCAATCCAATTTCACTGGCGTGTTTCCTACCTGTCAGCAGCTACTGCTGTTGCTCTACACATGGGCTCTATCTGAATCTCAGCTGCTCTAGGTTTTCTCTTTGCAAATTTGCTGCCCTGGCCTGGAGTCAAAAGCATTTCTGTAGGACAGAGCTGGTGGGGCCCTGTGAGACCCACATCTATTTGGAATCTCTGTCATGCCAATGCAGGCTTGGTGATAACCTAGATGTTCAAACCCAGGATCTGCTTTGAAAATCTCTTGAGACAAAATCATTGCAGCCCCACCCAGAAACTCTGCTTCAAAGGAAATAGGGGCCTCAACATCCACTTAGATCCAACTGGATCCAATTCCACAGGGTCCCAGAGGATCTGAGCTGACTTCTAGTAAACAGAGGATGGATTGAAACATGAAGAAATGCGAAAACGCACCCAACGCTACAAAAGTAAACTTGCAAACCCCAGCAAAACAAAGAACACTGCTGCAAGATGAAAACAGCGGGATGGGGCTGGAGTCCTAGTACAGCGGAAGGGTATGTGCCTAGCATGTGGCCAGCCTGGGTTAGATGCCCGGCATCCTGTGGGGGAGGAGGAGGAGGAGGAGGAGGAGGAGGAGGAGGAGGAGGGAGGAGGAGGAGGAGGAAGAGGAGGAGGGAGAGGAGGAAGAGGAGGAGGAGGAGGGGAGGAGGAAGAGGAGGAGGAGGAGGAGGGAGGAGGAGGAGGGGAGGGAGGAAGAGGAGAAGAGGAGGAGGAGGGGAGGAGGAAGAGGAAGAGGAGGAGGAAGAGGAGGAGGAAGAGGAGGAAGAGGAGGAGGGAGAGGAGGAGGAGGAGGAGGAGAAGGAAGAGGAGGAGGAGGAGGAGGAGGAGGAACCCCAAGGGAAAGAAAATCAAAGAAAAGGTGGAATGAATCCTGTGGACTTCTGGGGGAAGAGCTCTTTGTCTTTTGAGGAAGGAGCAAGAGAAACCAGAGTGGCCTGAGACCACCAACAACAAGAGGAAGAGTTGGCAAAAGGGAAGATTTCCATAAATACATAAGCGCCACAATGGGGAATAAATTTCTGATGAAGAAATTATTTAGTCTATCACTAAAAAGTTCAAAGGATTTTAAGGCCCAATTCCAGTCACCAGGAATTTTATGAGCTACTGCCAGAGAGACAGTTCAGGGGTTAAGGTGCTTGGTCATGGCCAGTCTAGGTTCAATCCCCAGTGCTGGTCCCTCAGCCCTGCTGGTGCCCACTCCCCCTCAAGGAAAACATTGTGAGCTATTCTACAAAGAGGGAAAGAATGCTGGCGTTTCCCGCAAAGCTGTGGACTATGCAAGACCAGTGAGGGTGACTGGCATCAGATGAAGCCACAGGGGCAGAGCGCTCAGGAACAGGATTAGCTGGCTCGGAGGAGTCAGGAGGGATCTGGGTCCCTTCTCGGGGCCTCCACCACGAGCAGATTAAGGGAGTCACCTGACTGGGAACCAAGAGCAGCTTCCCACCACACGCCGTGCAGAGACCTCATGACTTCCGGCCCCAGAACTATGAGCAATACCATTATTGTCATTTATTATAGTTATTATTTATTATGTATTATGGTTTCTGGACCACACCTGATGATGCTCAGGAGTTACTTCTGGCTCTGCACTCAGGAATTACTCCTGGCGGTGCTCGGGGAGCATATGAGATGACTGGGATGGAACCCGGATCAGAATGTGCAAGGCAGATGCCCTAACCTCTGTACTATTATTCCAGCCTCAACTCTTCTTGTCATTTCCAGGCCACTTAAAGTATTTTAGTACAGCAGCACATGCCGCATGAGAGTCAACCGGATGGGTGGGCAGTCAGGATGGGGAGCCATCGCTCTACTACCCATACTCATGTGGCAAAGTCTCAACTAAGAACCAGCCCTCAAAGGTGATTGGCTTCTGACCATCAGGTGGTGGGTGTTGTGGACCCCGAGAATGACTCGAATTCTCCCAGACTGGGCTACCAGGGTTCGAGTCCTGACCCTCAGGGAAGTCGGGATTGTGGAGCAATGAGAGGAGGGGAGCCGGGTCACAGGGAGGGACTTGAAGGCTGAGCTATGCTCACACAGGATATGGAGACCAGCAAAGACCAGCCTCCAAGACCTTTCACTTCCCCTCTGGCTCTCTGCAGCCAGGGTGGGCTCCAACACCACCACGGCAAGAGGCTGGGAGGTTGAGCAGGCAGGGTCGGTGGTCTGTCTCCAGGTGAGCCTCTCAGCACCTGGGATTATCTATCTGGGAATGGCACTGGCAATCTCCCTACCCCCTCCCCACTCCCCCAACAGACTCAAGCGGTTCCCAGAGCCGGAGCCTGGCTCGGTTCATCAGTTCAGCAGGGTAATCCCGGTGGCATGTCAAGTGCCATGGCAAATCTGGGCTGAAGGGTGCCCACACATGAACCCTTTCCAGAAAAAGACAGGAAACATTCTACACTATGGTGGGTTTCAATCCTGAGTCTACACCCTGCTGCCAATCTGCGGTGGGGCAGGTTGAACACCACACAGGTCTCCCCCTTTGCTTGGGACTGTCTGTGGCAGGACATAGGCAGGACAGGGGTAGCCAGTTTGCAGGTGTTAAAAAGAAGTTGAAGACACTGCTAAGATACTTAGGCCAGAAATAGATGGATTTTCTCCAATGCACAGCAGGGAAACAAACAGCTTCTCCAGGCTGGCCTGTCCCTGAGAGAGACCTTACAGGCTGGCTTCCACAACCCCCTCCCATTCTGGTCTCTCAAGGCTGACATTTTAAAATTTGTATGAATAGGAAGGTGGGGAATTCACTCCCCACTCTGATTTATGACCAATAAAATCCAGCGGGGCGTGCTGTGAATTGAGCAGTGCTGAGGAGTGCTCGGATGCCACCTGGCTGCAGAGCCCAATGGCAGGACGATGGCAAGTGAGGCTGTCCACGACAGTGACGCGGGCTCCCGACAGTCCATTAGGGAGCTGGTTTTAAATAAAGAATAAAGCAGCCAAAACTCCAGCCCCGGAGTTATCGTTATTGTTGCTTATTGGACCAGAGCAAAACCATCCTGTAATTCTAGAAAAGGGAGAGTTCCAAGGAGCAGGGGAGGACGTTTGTGGAAAATGCAACTTAACCCACACAACCAGTCTCCACTTAGAAATACACACATTTGACTGTTTGGGCAGGGACAGGTGCCATTTGCAAAACCCTATCTCGCCCCTTGTGTTTTACTGTGATTTGGGGGAGGATTGTCCGAAGATTCAGGGTCACCCCAGATCCTGCATACCAAATTTCTCTCTTCCTCCTTTAATACTTAATAAGTTCATAATGATCTATCGTGAATTCAGCAGGAACTATTAGAAGTCAAGTGAAGGGAGTGTCACCTTCCCGTTCCATTCAATGGCCCAAGAGCGCCCAAGTCATACTGGATGACATCATGATCTTGGTTCAGACAACGTCAATTCTTTGAAAAATATGTCTGTGTTACATGAAAATACATATATTTCCATGCACACATATACACATGCACATACACATTAGGGTCACGGAACAGGTCAAAGGCTGGAACATGTGCTTCATAGGCAGAAGTACTGGGGTCAACCCCAAGCACTGCTGGATGTGGTGGTACGGCACCAAGACAAAAAAGTAAAATACCTGCCTGTGAGTATGAAAGACCACCCAACAGCTTTCAGGCTGAAGTCTGCGTGTGGGACACATCAGGACTGACACATTAATGTGGTGATGGGCAGAGCCAGCCTCCTCTTGGCATGAAACACGCCAAGTCCACCCTGCAGGGATCCTGCCGGAAGGACACGCCTGGCCCAGGGATTCTGGCTGCATCATTTCTGTCCTATCCTACATCCTATACTTCCCTGACCCTCGAGGTGTTGCAGGTGTGGCTGCTGTGCCCAGCTGCATCGGCAGGTGGCAGACAGGAGACAGGCTTGTCTACACCCAAGGCTCTGCCCCGTGGGCCCTGGATGGTTGATGGTCTGACACAGAAAAGACTGGGCCCCCTCTGGGATGAACCCAGAGCCACGGCAGAGCCTGGCAAGCTACCTGTGGTGTATTTGATATGCCCAAAACAGTAACAACAATGAACCTCATTCCCAATGAATGGAGACATTACTGTCGCACACTTGAGCAAATCGATGAACAACAGGAAGACAAGTGTCAAGTGACAAGTGACTATGCAGCAGAATCACAAAGGTTTGGTCTTAGCCTGACTATAAACCACAGGAAGAAGAGAAAATCTAGCATTTCATTCGTCATTCCACAGGTGCCCAGGGGCAGAGAGAACGTCCAGCTCTGCGCAATCCCTAAGACTCAAGGACCACTGTAGAGCTGCCAGGGGCCACTGCAGACAGACCTGTCAGAACCCTGGGAGTCAGAAGGACTCCAGGAGAGGACAGTGGGGGAGGACGAGCACCACTTTCCTCAGTGTACCCTCCAATGGCCACCTCCCCAACTGGAGAGATCTGAGACTGTCCCAGCCACCCCTCCAGGCAGGGCCTCTGCACAGTCCCAACGAGCAGAGGACAGTGTCCAGGAGCAGGACGCTGGACCGTGAGCTGTGGGCCTCCTTCCCTGTGCCCCAAAAAGGAAGTACCCTTACTTACGTGGTGGATCCCCAGTCCCCGAAGCCACCACCATCTGTGAGAAGGTGGTTCCTGTCTGATGCAGGGTCCTGAGGACAGAGGCGGCGATCGTGGGAGATGGGGAGGAGAGGGGGTCCAGGCTGCTGGTGAAGACATCGCCCTTGGAAGGGTTTGGGCTGTCGCCATGGAGGGGAGGGAAAAGGCATCAATGTTCTGGCACAAAGAAGGCCCCAAGCAGCACCTTCACCGACGATCCCCAAGTCACCGGCTTCATCAGTTACACCCAGATTGACACTCACGATTCCGCCTGAGAACATCTGTGTATCTGTGTATCCCAACTTTACTTTCCCCTTCCTTATTTCCGGGGAAAATGGTGCTTTCTAACGGTGCTCAGGGGACTCTAGGGGAAGCGCCATTGACTCTTGGCCAACTGGTGGTTCAACATAGGGGGCCCAACAAGGTGATGCCAGGGACCCTCTACCCTGCACCTGATGATGCCTGAGGATATAGGGTGAGGCCCACTGGCTCCTGGGCTTGGGTGAAAAGTCAGATGACAGGAAGGGACCCTCCAGTCTTCTTGAATCCACGACGTCCATAGGGGGCACAAACAGCACCTGCTCAGATCTCAAGTCCCTCCTGACTGAGGCTCTGGGGGCCTGCAGACAGACGGGGCCTAGCAAGGAGGCTCTGACTCAGCACTGTCGGCAGAGGCGATGGGCTCAAGAGCTGCCAGCAGCAGGTCCAGTCCCTGAAGTGCATCCCTCGAGCCACTAGCAGCCCGAGCTGGTGGAGCCTTCATCTGCTCTCTACTCCCACTACCCGACAGCATGCAAGAATGCTGGGACAGCAAAGGCCCTGCCCTCAGAAAACCATCTCCATTGAACTTCGCATGGACAAGCCCAACGGGCGGGTCCCAATCCAACGATAATCATGTGAAGTTTGTCTTGAGAATTGATTACATGTGAGGCCAGGGCTATATACAGTGGGCAGAGTGCTTGACAGGGCTACAGTACAGTGGGCAGGGCCTGCCGGCTACGAAGGGGCAGGGCGCTTGTCAGGCTACAGTACAGTGGGCAGGGTGCTTGCCAGGGCTACAGTACAGTGGGCTGGACACTTGCCAGGCTACAGTACAGTGGGCAGGACACTTGCCAGGGCTACAGTACAGTGGGCAGGATGCTTGCCAGGCTACAGTACAATGGGCAGGGCACTTCCCTTACTCACAGTTGACTGGTTTTAGTCTCTGACACCCCTAGGGGTCCCCTGAGCACCCAAGAGTGATTCCTGAGTGCAGAGCCAGTTGTAACGCATGAGTATCACTGGGTGTCACTCAAAAAGAAAAAAAAAGTGAAACTGAAATTGAGTTTTCTTTAAGTCACTCGTTTAAGGTTCCGACCCAGCTGGCTAATCTGGGTGAATGGGACATGAGTGAGGAGAAGCTGGAGACGCGGTGGGAGGCAGGAGGAGGAATTTCTGGAGCGGGAAGAAGGAATGAGGGAAAATCAGGGGGATCCATGTAGAAGGTTCCAGAGGGCAGGAGCGTGCTAAGCTTTTCTGTCTGGAAGTGCACTGTGCAGAGGTGAGGGTCAGGGCGCTCTGGGCCATGGAGCCATCACGAACTCCTCTCATCTCCCTTGACGTGCTGTGTCCCGTGCCTACAATGCTCCACAACCCCGCTGGCTCGTGTCACTGAACGCCCGCCGGCACCTTTTACCATGAACGCCTTAGCGAGCCTGGGCTCTGGGGCCCAACTTAGCCATTTTCTGATAAAGGAATCGAGGCCCCTCTGACTTTTGCTGTGGGGCACAGTCCTTTGGAAACGAAAGCTATATTATGCCTCTCCCACGCCTGGCTGTCTCAAGCGCACCCGTCTTTTCTGCCCAGGAGCCTGAGAACCAGGGGACAAAGCTCCAGCTGGCCTAGGCCCCCTCGAGGAGCCTGCTACCAGGAGCAAGGAAAGGTCTGGAACACAGAAGGTCTCTAATGTCCCAGCGCAGCCTCCGCATAAACGCCTGGACCTTCACCTGCATGGCAGCCGCCAACTGCAGCTTGGCAAGAAGCAGTGAAATCTGCTGAGGCCGGAGACGTCGCCACCCACCGGAAGCCAGATGCAAGCCAAGCAGCTCGCTGGCTGCAGGCGGCTGGATCCTGGCCCTCCGTTCTCCGGGCCACGTTCCTGTCTGCCACGCAGGGCATGAGACAGCAAAAGCGTGTCTGGGCCCAGCTCTGCCCCAGCTCCAAGGAGAAACTAGTCAATGGGAAGCAGCGGCTCTGGCAAACCAGACGGCCAGGGGGCTCGGGTTACCTTCAGCCGCTGCCTGAGCCCCTCTGGCCAGAGACTCCTGTCACGGCGTCCCCTGACACAGCACAAGCGGTCACTCAACAGCACATTCAATCACCTTCTATGGACAGGCTCCCTCTTCCCTCCAGCCAGTGGTAACCTAAACCTTTGACTGCAAAGAATATTCTAGAAAGGAGTCTGCTAACACAAAACTGACCAGAGGGCTGACCACACATACACACACACACACACACACACACACACACACACACACACACCGACACAAGTCCAACGACTGCATCTGAGGCGGTATGGAAGGATGAAACGCTGAGAAATCCACCTTTTCTAGAAGATGCTTTTTTTTTTTAGTCCAACAAGACAAGTTTGTACTTGAGAATTAAAGTCAGATGCTCGCATTACTCCTCACCTTTCTTTTTGGGCGTCACACAAGCTCTCAGGTGTGACCCCTCCACAGGCCAACACATCACCTCGGCGTAACGAGGTGGTTCGGCAGGTGAACGCAAACGGTGCTGGCGGGCTTCTGTGCTGAGTTAAGAAACTCACTGGCAACAAGCTGAGAGACTCACGCCACATCCGGCCTCACGGCACCCTCTCCCGCTTCTTTGTGTCTTTTCCCACAATTCAAAGCACACTCCAGTTTGCGGGCACTGCCCGCTCCTGGGCTCCCAGCCTCGTTTTCAGCTAGCTCCCACTCTGCGAGGCCATTTGGACGGCAGAGGTCACTCCTCAGTCTTGGAGGGCCTTAACAAACCCACTGGATCTTTGGGCAATAACAAACCCACTGGATCTTTGGGCCTTAACAAACCCACTGGATCTTTGGGCAATCTTCCCTGGGGGCTGGCTTCCTCTGGAAGTGTCAGAAGGACAGAAGAGAGCCAAAGCACTGAGAAATGCAGGAAAGAAAACACCAAGTCCTGCTCACGTGTCCGCTGACCAGCTTCTCCCCTTGAGCCGCACATGCCCCTAAGCTCTCATCTTCCGCTCACAGGCCCTCCTGAGCGGGCGCTCACGTTCCAGACACATCGGAGAAGGAATCTCCCTGGCCAAGGGGCCCATCTCCACTGCAGGCACCCACAGCCTGGTGCAGGGACTCAGGAGCAGACAAGCACCTGGACGCAGGATCTAGGGCGAGGGGTGTCTATGGCCAGGGGTGGGGAGCTGAGGGGGTGAGACCACAGCAACTGGAAGGTGTGTGCGACACCCCCGCCCAGTGCTACAGCTAGTCACATGGGTTCCTGTCCCCCATAAAACTTTTTTTCATACACACACACACACACACACACACACACACACACAATACCAATATCCAAGGTCAGACAAAACATGAATCAGGAGGTCTTATCAAAGGTGGAATCTACCACAAGTGTGTGAGTGTGTGTGAGTCAGAGGTTAGGTAAGACAGTGAAGGGAACAGTGTGCTAATAATTGTCGAAAGTGATAATGCCAGCCTAGAACTGAGCATTGAATACAGGAAAAAGATACACATGATAACCTCTAAATGTATCTATTGCAATCCACAATGTGTAAGAGAAGGAAGAAAGAGAGAGAAAGAGAGAAAAGAGATAAAGAACCTGACATAGAGACAGGCGGGGTGGGGGGGTGGAATCGGGTCACATTGGTGGTGGGAAATGGGCACTGGTGGAGGGATGGGTGCTGGAATGCTGTATGACCGAAAACCAAATATGAACTTCTTATGAACATCTTTGTAATTGTATATCTCAAGGTGGTATAATATTTTTTGAAAAAATTAAATCAAATTTTGAAAAATAAAAAATAATTTAAAAAAACACTTTTTTGAGAAATAATAAAACTGAAGAGATTTCCTAGCCCTGAAGTACCTCAAAAGGATGAAATCACATCCCTCTGACATACAAATCCTAAACGTTTTGGGAAAGAGAAACTGAAGAACTACCTAGATACAGAAATCCACCCAGAGAAGGGTGGCACCCACCAAAAGAAGCAGTCACAGAAGCATCTATGAGTTATGAAAGTCCATAGCGAACAGCAAATGGGCCAAGATTCACGAAAGGCCATCAAAGGCGCAGGCTTTCCTCAGACAATGCCCACATTAACTTTGCGTCACATGGAAAGTCACAGTGCGGAGTAAGCAGGAAAGGAGCAAGAACCACAGAACAGATTCAAGCGAGCTCCCGAGGTCACAGCTAGTTTCAGAGGGTCTCTGAATCTAGCGCTGGGTGAGAGCTCAAAATGCTCAGCTTAGTGCCGGATGGACGGCTGACCTAGCAGAAGCTGTGGAGAGCACAGAGGCAGGGGGACCTGCTGGCCTTGGCATATCAGTATAAACCCAGGGTGCTCAGGCTTGCGAGAGGGTTTTCACCAAGTCTGTGGGTAGAGTCAGAGTGACTGGAGGAAGGGAAGGCAGGAGGAGACAGAAAAAGGCGGCTCAGGGAAGGATTCGCAGACGCACTGGTGGCAGCAACGGAGGCAGGGCGGCCATGCCGCTCCACACAGAGAAATGCAATTCCACAAATGCTTCACCGACACTGATTCTCATAAAAAATAAATAAATTGGTTTTCCCCCCCACCAAAAGAAAAGGAAAAATGCCCTGCAGAGGGACAGATCTTTTTGCACCAGCTACTGAATTTCATGATTTAGTGTGTTTCTTTCTCTTTTGTTTTTCCTTTTCTTTCTGTTTCTGGTTTCGGGGCCACACCCAGCAGTGTTGAAGGCTATTCCTAGCCCCGTGTAGCTCCTGGCAGTGTCGGGTCCCCAAGGTGCCAGGGAGCAAGCCCAGGACGCCTGCATGCAAAGCACGTCCGCAGCACACAGAAAGGCCTCCCTGACCCATGAACAAGCGTTATATTTTCAGGAGAGACTAAAACAAAATTCAAAGATGGGCAAAACAAAAACAAAGAGCAAGGAAGGGGAACAGACGCTGATAATTAGGCCTGTCCTTACCAGGTTGACATTTAGCACCTGCATGTCAGTGTATATGTCAATGTCAAAGCCCACTGAAAATCAGATGGGCTGGACATGCAATTCGATTTGGAGATGACCGCTGGTCTAGAGCTGTTACTGACTGGATCCCACGGGATGTCAAACGATCATGTGGCCGCCCACCTACATGATGGTCAGACTTCTTTGTCAAGACCCTAAACGAATGGTTTGAGGGTCTTGAATTCCTGGAAGCAAGCAGATGCCATTGGGCTACACCGGCACGTGACAGGGTCAAATGGAAATGTTACTGGCGCCTGCTCAAGGAAATTGATGAATAACGGGATGTCAAGTGATCAAGTGATGTCAATGTACTGATGAACTGAGACATCTGCAGCTGTTACTTAAGTACTGTTGCATATTGCTGAGTTTCCTGTGCCTATGTAGAGAGAGGTGTGTTTGTGTGTGTGTGTGTGTGTGTACACGCGTATATGCATAATGGCCACTCTTCATTAGTACATCTGCAATGTACTGATGAACTGGACATCTGTCAATGTACTGATGTCCAGTTCCTTGGGCCTCCTGGGCCTGACATTCCAGCCACCAGCACAGACGCACTTTGGCGCTGCTAGAAGGAGCAAGACTATCAGCCCTCCCTCTATTCCGCTGCCTTCCTCTCAGCAATGCTTCCTAGCAGGGAAGAAATCACACAGGCTCCCCGGTCCACCCCCTGCCCGCAGCCTTCCACAGGGTCTAAAGATTCTGGCATGGTCTGAAACCAGAGAGGGTTTTGTCGGATGAGAATTCCCTTGCAGCCAGAATATTCCTGCTCCCGCTCCTCAGCATCGTGGCTGATGTGTTCGCAGAAGGAAGGGGAAAGAGAAAACAGCAGGCAAGAGAGAAGCAAAGAGAATCTAACTTATTGATTCGCCTCAGTTCTCCCCAGTGGCCTGGGTTTGCACTCGAAGAACAGAAGACGAGCTGGTTCCCGAGAGTCCAGATATAGTCCCTCCCCTCAGAGCAGGAGCCATCCTCCCTCTCCACACTCCCAAATATTCGGCACGGAAATATCAGGGTCCAAGCAGTAGCCCAGTCTACTAAGAACAAACTCTGTAAAGTTCCTCTGACAATACAGGAACACTTTGATGGTCTAATGAAGAGTGGCCATTATGCATATACGTGTGTGTGTACACACACACACACACACACACACATACACACACACAAACACACACACACACACACTCTCTCTACATAGGCACAGGAAACTCAGCAATATGCAACAGTACTTAAGTATTAAAAGAATTTTCAGGATGGAAGTGTAAACATGAATGTGAGGGCATAATAAGCCTATTACCAGAATGAAAACATCCAAATTGGTCAAATAAAGAAATCTGTATCAATACTTTTTTATTTTTTTGGCTTTTTTGGTTCACGGCCGGCAATTCTCAGGAGTTTCTCCCTGGCTCTGCACTCAGGAATCACTCCTGGCGGTGCTTGGGGACCATATGGAATGCTGGAGATTAAACCCGGCATACACACACACACACACACACACACACACACACACACACACACACGCACGCACACGCACGCACACACGCACGCACGCACACACAAAATGATACCAATCTCCAAGGTTAGGCGAAACATGCGGGTTGGCCGCATGCAAGACAAATGCCCTCCCACTGTGCTATCACTCTCACCCCAATACTCTTTAAAAAATTTCCAAGTAGGTGATACTGAGCCAGTATTTTATTGTTCACTGCTATCTAAAATAAACAAGGACAATGAAAAGCTGAAAGCATAACCAAAAAAATATCTAGAACCAAAATTTAGAAGAGAGTAACATGCCTGCTATAGGAACCAGAGGGTCATAATACATTTTCTTACTAGTGAGAGAGAAATGTAGATTAAATTTAAGAAATTATATATTATACAAACTATAAATTTCAAAATTAGGGTAACCACCTTATAAAAACAGCAACAAATATTACTGGAAGCCACAGAAAAATTTTTGAAAATAAAGCCAGAAAAAAAAAGAAAGCAGAAAGAATTAAAAAAAAAACTTATTCAAATGCATTAAATAAAAATTATGAAATGAAAGAAATCCCAACACAGAGGTTACATTAACCAAAATGGGTTAACTCACCAATTCAAAGACAGAGACTTCAAATGTATTTCCCTAAATCTAAAACTGTATTGAGGGTGGGAGGGGGGGGGGGGGGGGGGTACACTGGTGGTGGTGGTTGGGCACTGGTGGAGGGATGGGTGCTGGAATACTGTATTACCAAGAACCAATTATGAACACCTTTGTAATTGTATGTCTCACGGTGGTATAATAAAAAATTTTAAAAAAGTAATACTGTATTGACTATCAGAAACACACTGAAAAGCAAAAAAAAGACAAAGGTTGAGAAATAAAGGTCTTTTGAGACTCATCAGACAAACTGGAACCAGAAAGAAAATAAAAAACTACATGAGATGAGGAAGGTCTTCTTAACAGAGACCTTGTATTCTATACGAAGGAGTAAGACAGTGAATGAGAAGATGACACCTCCCCCAACATCAAACCCAACCATGAGGAGATAGCAAAAACTGTCAGTTGCTATCAGAGACCCCAACAGGCCTCAGTTCCCTCCCTACAGCTGTCAGGGAAGGAAAAGAACGAAATAGATATATCCATACTTATTGATTCCAATCTGATTCTAGCCTGCAAACATACACACACAAACACCTCGTAATAGCCATAACATTCTTTTCCAGAAGAGCTGAAGGAAACCAAAGCCCTTAAGAAACTTCAGAGGGTCAACATTGTATATACTCTTCTTCCTCAGACAAAAACTGCAGAATGCTTAACAGTTCACAGCTAATAAGAAAATATTGTGTAAATCAAGAATAACAGAAGTACTTCAGATAAAACTTGAAATTATACAAGTGTCTGGAGGGGAGGGGTTGGGGAAGACCACGAAGGGCAGTTGGGATAGAGAGACCAGTGTGGCCACGAGAGTTGGGAACGATCGTTCTGGGCAGGACCTAAGCGTTGAAAGTCGGTGAAGGACTATATATTGATGACCCTTCAGTATCTGTATTGCAAAGGAAGGAGAGAGAGAGAGAGAGAGAGAGAGAGAGAGAGAGAGAGAGAGAGAAAAAGTGCCTGCCATAGGGCAGGCGGGAGGCGTGTGGTGGGAAGGAAACTGGGAACATTGGTGGTGGGAAATATACAATGGTGGAGGGACGGGTGATGGAACACTGTATGACTGAAACCCAACCATGAACAACTTGGTAAATGTGTATCTCACTGTGATTCGATGAAAAGAAAAAGAATAACAAAAGTATTTCAGATGAAAAGTTGGCAAAGTGGGGCGGAGCGATAGCCCAGCGGGTAGGGCGTTTGCCTTGCAGCGCCGCCGCCCATGCTGACCCGGGTTCAATCCCCAACATCCCATATGGTCCCCCCGAGCACCGCCAGGAGTAATTCCTGAGTGCAGAGTCAGGAGTAACTCCTGAGCATCGCCGGGTGTGACCCAAAAAGCAAAAAAAAAAAAAAAAAAAAATTGGCAAAGCATGGCAAAATGAAATCCAGGAGAACTTCCCACTCTAAATAAAATGAACAACAAAAAAGACTGAAACACCTTTAAGTCAAAATCACATAGAAACGTTTCCTGAACACTGATCACAGGAGAAATCGATTAGAGGATCAGATCTGACATGAAAGTACAGCCTACGTATAGAGGAGACAGAATCTCCCAGCTAAGCATAATCTGTATCACCGTCCATGGGAGCACCAACAGAAGCAGGGAAGCTCCCCAGCAGGTGGCACAGCCGCCACCACGCATGTCCCTCTCTGTGCCCCAAGTCCTTCTGTCATCCTACACTTTATCTTTTAAGCAGGGCTGCAGACCAAATAACGAGAGCACTTTCAGAGAGCTGCATCCCCACATCCACGGAAGCATGAGTACAGTAGCTGCGCGCTTGGCAACCTAAGCGTCCACTGCAGTTAGCAGTGAAGATGACGTGTGCGCATGTGTGTACACACCAACAGAAGACGCTCAGCTAAGAAACAATATAAAAATTATGCTATCGCCATCAGCAAGAACAAACCTAGAGGGTCTCGTGCTAAATAAAATCAAAAAGAGAGAAGACTAGTATTTATGATTTGACTTATAGTACACAAACAAAAATAAAGATTTTTTTTTTTTTTAAATTTTATTTTCCCCCAAATATCATTACACCATTTTAGACATACAATTGAAAGATGCTCATGTAGAGTTTTGGATCCACAGTGTTCCAACACCCATCCCTCCACCCAAACCCATCTACCATCACCAATGTCCCCACCTCCCTCCCCCGCCCTAACCCCCGCAGTTCGTATGTCTTTCCTTCGTCTCTATATCTCCTTCCGACAAACTTTCCTGCTCTTCGTGGAATACAGTGCATTAAATGACATTACTGTTTCACTATTTTAGTGGACTGCGGCCGCTTGCGCGCGCGTCTGGGCCGAATGGTCTGCTGAGTTGGTCTGGCGTGGGTCGTTTCTCAGCGTCCGGCGCGAAGATGGTGGCTGTGTGATGGGCGGGGGTCATCTGGCTGCTTCGGGACCCCCAGAGGCGTGGGCCCACCCCAAACCCTCTGCCCTCTGGGATCCCCGTCGCTGGGCTCGGCGCGGCCGGCTCCAGTCTCCCCACGCTGCCTATCTGGTCCGGGCGTTCCTCTAAAGATTTTTTAAAGAGAGCTTCCTTTTTTTAGACTATAAGACCAAATTAGTGGTTTCCAAAAGTAAGGGGAGAAATGAGATCAACTGTAGGGAAGAACAGTTCAATCTTCTATGGAGAATATAATATACAATAAACAAATGTTTATTTATAATTATACAAAATTGAAAATTTAGAATCCCAAACTATATTTTTTAAATAATTTAATCATTCTGGAAATCCTACCTAGTAGTGCCAGGGGACCACGGGGGGAAATGATAGTATAATTAAATAAAAATTATAATAGATTTGATCTTATTAAACAGCAGGAACAGGGGCTGGAGGCGATAGCACAGTGGTAAGGCGTTTGCCTTGCACATGGCTGACCTGGGTTCGATCCCGACATCCCATATGGCCCCCAAGCACCGCCAGGAGTAATTCCTGAGTGCAGAGCCAGGAGTAACCCCTGAGAATCTCCAGGTGTGACCTAAAAAAGCAAAATAAAATTAAATAGAATAAAAATAAAAATAAACAGCAGGAACAGAGCCCATGGGGTCCTCATGATCAAGGCCAGCCCCTGCACGCGTGAGGCAGCCAACCTACTCACTGAACTACATCCTGCTCATCAATGAAATCTCTGATCATTCAAACAAAATAATGAATACCCATCCCAGAACCAATAATGCCTTGTTTAAGGCATTTCAGTGTCTTCTTTGGTTTATCTGTGTGTTTACCAACCCAAGGAAAACCCAAGCACCAGCCATCCCACTTGCTCTGGGCACTGTCAGAATGTAGGGAAGAGAGAAAGCTTTTGTTCCGGACAAGCCCATCTGGGTAAAAGTCACAGCAGAGGCCAGCAGCTCTGGGAATTAAGTCCATGGAAGAGGCTGGAACTGGCGGGGCCGGGAAAGGCCTGGTGGGAGGAGAGTCCTGCATGTTTGCTTTGCTTACATAAGCCATTCAGAACACACCCTTTGAAGTAAGCCTGAAATAGTCCTTCCTGCGGCCCTAGGTTCTACCCTGGGTCTGACACTGGAACATCAACAAACTCTCCTTCAGGCTACATTGGTCCTTCCTCCTAACCGCAACCCCACACACAGCTGTTGAAGAGCAGCAGGAGGTGCTCGCCCAGGAACAGCGCTCCCGAATCATCGCGATAATATCATGACATCATTCGATCTCTGCTAAGATAAGTCTGAATGGCTACAGCTTAGCCTGTTGAAGACCAATTTCCAACAGGGCCCGGTACAAATTAACACACAGTTAAACTTAGGTCTTCCCAAGGCAAAGTACTGCTGGGATTAGATACTGTGAACAAAGACACTGGGAGCTGGCAACAAACTAAGATGGACGGGGGCTGTAAAATTCAGGCCCATCTGTCTCGGAGCAGGTGCGGAGTTTTGGATCTACAACAGAAGAAAGGAGGTGCTTCCCCGCTAGCTTTCATTGCGACAATTAAAGAGAAGAGGCAGAGACCAGCAACACAACTTAGGGCTGAAAGAGATCAGAAGCCAGAGTTCACTCCTTAGTGATCTGGGCCTTAGAGAGAGGAGCTCACGTGGTCAGTTCTACTCCCTGAAATGTGGCTTCTACGCATCCAAGCACACAACCTGACACGCAAGAAACACCACAGGGTGATACACATAACCCGCTGACTGTGGACATCCAAGGACACTCCAGCTGGCCATCACCTCCTCCGAACTGCCCAGGTCTTTTTTTTTTTTTTTGCTTTTTGGGTCACACCCGCGATGCTCAGGGGTTACTCCTGGCTCTGCACTCAGGAATTACTCCTGGCAGTGCTCGGGGGACCATATGGGATGCCGGGATCGAACCCGGACTGGCACAGGCCGGCCGCGTGCAAGGCAAAAGCCCTACTGCTGGGCTATCGCTCCGCCCCCTGAACTGTCCAAGTCTTAGAAGTACTTAGAATGCTCACTCAGAGTGCTTAGAATGCTGACGTGCTTTCAGAATACAAGGTGGAATTTGGGGTTGGGGCAGTGAGCGGTCAGGGTTCCAATGCCAGACAGAATGTCCAGGACAGCTTATACGACTGAATAGATACATCTGGGGAACGCGCTGAGGAAGGCGAGAAAAGACCACACTGTGTGCACACGACAGCCCGTCTTGCCTAGCGGATTCTCTGACACAGAGAGCTGAGCTCTTCCTAGTAGCCCGCTTCCTGCTGCTGGAGTCAGGGCAATCGTTGTGTTCCTTGCCGCCTTCTGAGAAACTTGCAGCGTTCTCAGAACTTCTCCCAGGACCTGCAGTCGTAGCAGGAAGGCACGGCTGGACCCAGGAGAACATTCCATGAGCAACTTGTCGGATCCAACACTCCACACCCAGTCAGAGAAATGCCAGCACTTGCTCCACATGCATCAAATCTTCTGCCACAAAGGTTAAAGAAGCGAGACCACCTGCTTTGGGAAGCAACATCCGGGCTGGCTCAAACAGGTCCAGAGAGGAGCCGCTCTCTAGACCACGCAAAGTAACACAAAAGCCAGCAAAGTAACACAAAAAGCCAGCAAGGACAGACTTTTTCATAGCGGGATGTTGTCTTGTTCTTCTCTGCACCTAGGCTAGAAGAATCCCACCTTGCTCTCTTGACCATGTTGGTTTCCTTTCGCAGAAAAAAAGTCTGTATGTGCAGGTGTATGCACAGACACACATGCTCACTCATGCACAGATACACACACGATCACCCAGAGCTCTTGATAGGAATTTGAACAATAAAGAGGGGCTGTGGAATTGTGAGTTAAGAATTTAAAATAGCATTTTTTCTTTTTTGCTTTTTGGGTCACACCCAGCAATGCTCAGGGGTTTCTCCTGGCTCTGCACTCAGGATTTACTCCCTGGCAGTGCTCGGGGACCATATGGGATGCTGGGGATGGAACCCGGGCCGGCATGGGCCGGCCGCGTGCAAGGCAAATGACCGTACCCACTGGACTATCGCTCTGGCCCTAAAATAGCATATTTTTAAAAATTGCTAATTGGGTCTATTTCTTTAAGCAGCAAATCCAACTCCAATGAATCAAAGGGAATTCTTTATGGTCCGAACTATAGTAGGTGGTGAGTGATTTCTGCTAGAAAATAATCTAGATGCTTTGAACACAAAGTCTGCCCTGAGTCTTGCAGGAGTGAGGAGAGGAAGGGTGTGAGGCAATGACCCCATCAGCCGCGCATTAAGGATGGAAAGCTAATGGCCTTTTTCAGCAGCGGAGGCAGCAGAGACGGTCTGTAATTGCCAAGTGGAAGGAAAGGTTCCTAAAGTCCCACTTTACCCCAATTTGTGGCCTCACTGATAGTTAAAGCAACATCATGCTGGGTAGGGGCAAGATGTCCTAGTTCCTCACATTACACTTTGCCTTCATGGAGTAAGACAAACCAACCATAATGGGAGCCATAATGAAGATCAGGAACAAGCCAATTCAGGAGAGTGGCCAGCTGGGAAAATCTCACTTGGGGCATGCAATTTCTTGATCTGAAACCAGGACTAAGGGAAAAGAACATGCAACTACCCATCCGGTCACCAGACTCCAAAGTACATAATCCAAAGCTACATTAAGATTACACATGCCCACCTGCCACTAAAAAAAACAAAAAAAAAAGAACAGAAGAAACACTGAGACATTGCTGCCTTATACAGTATCACACAAAAGCACCAAAAGGTAAGTTGAAATGCAAAAAAGTGCATAAAATTGCAAAGCATATTTGGAGTTTTGGACCACATCCATAGCAATGCTCCTGGCTCTGCACTCAGGAACTGCTGCGCTGGGAACCATAAAGGATGCCAGGTATCGAACCCAGGTCAGCTGCATGTAAGGCAAATGCCCTACCCACGGTACTATCACTTGGGCCCCTATAAAGCATATTTTATATTTGTTGTGTGGGTTTTTTTTTGTTTTTTGTTTTATTTTCTTTTGTTTTTAAAGTACAATACTTGCTGACCAAAGCTCGTGGCCAGCTACGGTGTGCCAGCTAAATGAGAGTAAGCCTGTGAGGAAATTGAATGTGCTACAATCACAGGACATCCAACACAGGCCCCATTATAACACTGCAACAGCAGCTAATGGGCATTAGGTTGTAACTCCAGCAACCACCTCCACTACTTGCAAAGGTCGGTGAAAGTCTCAAGCAATTCAATTACAACATGAGTAAGATCAGTGAGCTGCAATGTCAACAGAAGTCAAGGCAAATTGCTTTACTCGGTAAAGCACAGCATTTTTATATCATAATCACAGTCCTGAGGCGTTATTTACAGACGGAGATTTCTGCCTACATAAACAAACAAAAAGTATCACAACCATATACTATTATCCTTAGGAACCAAAAAGTAATCAGACACTGAATCAAACTGTCATCCATAAACTTCTGGGAAAGACTCGTGCTGACAGCTGAGGAAATTGAAAATACTGAGCTCACAGCACAAGCCTGGGTTCAGCTGAGACAAGGACATGGGGACCCCAAGCCACTCACCTACCCGCCTCCCTGAACAATGCTAATTATCAGCCACTGTCTAGCAACCGGAGAAGCAAAAACATCCACAAAACACAACACTAAGTCGCATCCATCTTCTTTCCAAGCCTGAAAGTACATCCGAAGACTCTAACACACTGTCAAGCCCTCAAGAGTACTGGAGCTAGAATCTCAAGCTCTGCCTAAATACTGACCAGTGTACAGGCAGGAATCATCTGTTTGGGGAAGCCTCACTGGCCCACGCTCCGAGGGTGTCTGCTGAGCTCATAAAGACCATATGAGGTGATGGGGATTTACGACCAGGTTGGTTGGGCCCCCAACTCAGTCACAAACTAAGTCTATTGTTGCAGCCAATCGCTCAGCTACCTGATATTTCCAGGCCAAGTGAGCCCCTCCCAGACTGGGACGATGTGGCGAGATACCACCCCAAGAGGGGAGCAGCAAAGGGTGTCATTTTCAACATGGCAGCATCTCTCTAGGCCAACTTAGGAGCAAAACAAAAGACCCCGAGTATCCTACTAGGGTACCACTCCACTCTCCCACGACAAAATCTACAACTCACCCCCAGCGCACTAAGCACTTACAAATCTTTCAATTTTACTATAAACTAGACATTTACTATTTTTTAAAGTATTTTATTATACCACCGTGAGATATACAATTACAAAGATATACAATTACAAAGTTCATATTTGGGTTTCAGTCATACAGTGTTCCAGCACCCGTCCCTCCACCAGTGCCCATCTCCCACCACCAACGTCCCGGTTCCCTCCCCCCCCCCCCAGCCCTCCTCCATGGCAGGTTCTTTATTTCTTTCCCTTTCTCTCTCTTTCTCTTTTCCTTCCCTCCAGACTATGGATTACAGAACATACATTAAAGGGTTGTCATGTGTATCTTTTTGCCTCTATTTAATGCTCAGTTCTAGGTTGGCATTAGTACCCTCGACAATTGTTAGCACACTGTTCCATTTTCTGTCTTCCCTAGCCTCTGACTCCCACACGTTTGTGATAATTTCCACCTTTGACAAGACCTCCTGATACATGTTTCACTTGACCTTGGATATTGGTATCATAATATATACATATATATTTATGTTATGCAGATAAATGTGTCTGTCTCTCTCCTGGCTAATTTCACTCAACATAATCTTCTCCATTAGACATTTACTACTATTGTAAGCTAAAACACCTTGATTTTAAAAACATATATATGTGTGTATATATATATATACACATATATATATATATATATATATATATATATAAAAAAGAAACAACACAAGATATAATTAAAAAGCTTCCATTAGCAACCACTGGTTGCTGGGAGTTATAAACAAATAAACATCTCTCTACATCTGTGCTTAGACATAAAATCCTAGAAGGGGAGTCTGGAACTTAGCCTGGAAGGGTAGAGCTGGAAGCACAAAGCTGCCACTGCTTGACTGTGTTTGACAAGCGGCTGTTTCCAGTGGCAGCTCGAGAATGGGGCTGGCGATCCAACGCGGATGTCAAGGGGGAAAGGGTCTGGGAAACTAAGGTAGGATCAACATGGAGTTCTTCACATTTCACTTGATTTCCTCCTCTACCATCAGTGGGGAGGGGACCCCCACACCTCTGAAACTGCCAGTATTAGGTAAATGTGGACACCACAGGAAATCTGTACACGTCCTCGTATACATTTGGGGCTTTTATAAACCAACCTGCGGGGATTATCCGAGTTCACAGAGCTGGTTTGCAGGAGGCAGGGGAGGCTTGTGACCAGAGCAACGGAAGGCAGACATCTCGCTTTCTATCATTCTACGCTTTCTGGTTTTTCAAGCCAGAGAACTGTTTTTCTTTTCTATTTTTAACCAGGAGAGGGAAAGGGGGAGGGGGCAGCAAGATCGAGATTCTTCCAACAACTTCAAATTCCTGATTGTGTTTACACGTTTCTAACAACTGTTAAAGCATCAGGTCCCCGAGAGAAACCACATCACTAACATCAGACCAGACTTTTTGTTCCCTTAAGTAAAAGACGGCGTTTATGACAAAACAGGTCACCAAAACTGATGCCTGTGCCTGCCCCAGTCGCGCCCACAAAAACAAGCTCCCCTTTTCTCTGAGGGGCCTGTTTTCGCTACACCAGATTGTTTCCCAGGATTACACCTCACCATTTCTTATTCCTTCTTCATCTCCTGCCTCATCTGAAGCTCCACATCCCTTACAACGAAATCAGCCACACTTTTCAAGATGGAAACACAGTCATTGGTAAAACAAGGACAGAGATGGCGGGGGGCTAAAAAGCTCCGGGAGCACTGGAGGAGATCGGACGCAGGGGGCTGGGTTTAGTCCTGGCTCTGCCCCCACCAACTACAAGACCTGAATGAATAACTGTGCCTCAGTTTCCCCAAACTAAAAACAGGACTGATATTACACCTTTAGGATTGCCATAAGCAGGGCCGGGCAAGAGTACTCAAGTTAGGGAGTTAGGGAGTTTGACTTGCACGTGACCAACCTGAGTTCGATCAGCAGCAACCCCTCACGCCCTCCCGCCACACACTCCAAGAACTTTCAGGAATTATTCCTGACTGTAGAGAATAAGCCCTGAGCATTGTTGGGTGTGACCTACAAAGGAAAAAAAAAACCCACAAAAACCAATTGGAATTGGCACGAGGACATCCTAACGTTTAATAAGCATCGCTAAAAACAGCAGCTGGTATGGAATAATGATCCAGCTCGCTGCTATTACTACCGTCCACACGTGACATCATCTCCTGGCTTTACGGAAAGTTTTGTACCTTTACAAGAAGCAACATGAACTCTTCTTAAGCAAACTCAGAATTGAGCTGAGGGGCGGGTAGCCCAGGGGGGGCAAGGGTATGACCCAGCAATTCCACTTCATGGAATCACCCCCAAGGACTCAAAAACTCTATTCAGAAAAAATAAAATTGCACCCGACATTCATTGAACTATGCGTTGGTAGGCAAAACCTGGAAACAACCCAGGTTCCCAGGAACAGCTAGGCAGGTACAGAAAGCCGGGTCCAGAGACACAATGGAAGATGAACCGTGCAATATGTAGCGGACGTCTGGCTCTGGAGAGGACCCCACCTGCGACATCAGCCCGACAGAGCTGGACAGATACAGAACGCGCCTCTCATTGGCGGGATATCAAGAAACGAGACAGGAGTATGGCAAGTTCCCAAAGGCAAGAGCTCCTGAGAACGGGTCTCCAGCAGGACCCCTTACCACCAGAGGGAGAAGGGACAGCACACAGGGACAACGGCAGAGGGGGAAGAGGACCCTCCAGCAGAGCATGGGGCGGCCTGGGCTTGATTTTGAAGCCCTTCCCATTAGCAGCCTTGCAAACCACAGTGCCTAAAATAAAAATTAAAAAAGAAACTTAACGACTATTTCTAGTCTGATCCAAAGAGAAAAATAAAATCCTGAAGCAGAATCACATTTCAAGCTCCAAATATCACATGGCACGTGGCTGACCTCAGAGAGCAACGATTAGTACATGCAAAATGTCGGCCCGCAGAGTGTTATTGTTTATTCAGAGGTGGCACTGAGCTCCTGCTACACCCTGCTTAGAATTGGAAGGCCAGGGAAGCCAGAGAGGCTGCCAAGGGCATGGCGTGGCAGCCTCCCTCCTCACAGCTCATGGAAGACCACTGGGTACACTGGAAGGACAGTACAGCAGCAGGTAGGGACTGGCCTTGCACACGGCCAAACCGGGTTGGATCCCCACCTGAGCAGTCAGAAGCAAGCCCTGAGCATCCCGGGGCCGGCCGAGACTACACAGAATAAACAGACAACTGCTGACCAAGGCTCCAGGCTCCCACCATCCTCAGCTCAGCCTCACTCCGTATTGTTAACCCTCAGGGGTTCTCAGACACAAAGCGAAGCGGCCACAGACCTTGGTTACCTTCAGGACAGGTGACCCATTGGCTTCCTGCTTCTGTTTCTTTTTATCATGGCCCATGGAATTTCATCAGTCAGGAAAAACTTTAGGAACTGGCCATGCTGAGCTGGTACCTGGGCACCCCACACCCCTGTCCACGCTTTCTGCTCATCCTCCCTGACCAGAGCAAATGGCTTCACATCAGTCACTCCTGACAAGCCTTAAAAATTCCATTTTGTTCAGGATAAACAATACTTTGGTTGGTTTGAAAAGATGTTTCTTAGACAGCCCGGCTACCTCCCACGCTGCGAGAATTTCAAAGAGAGCGACAGCTGCTTGAATTCAGAACTAGAAATTAAAATAAAAGCTATTAGAAGGGAAGAAAAAGCCCCACGCCACAGGGAGACAAGCTTTAAAGACATTCTCTCTCTTCTATAAATCCAAGTTACCTGCCATGAACTTATTTTCGCCACAGAGGCAGAGTCAGGATTTTTTTTTAAAGGTGTTAAATAATGTCTCTCCCCACCCAGAGCAGGGAGGAAGCAAACAGCCCACACAGTGGGCTCAGATACCACAAGGACGTCCCCTCAGAAGCCGCCTTCTGCTTTGTCACCGACGTGAGGGAGGCTGGCTTCTGTGGAGACGCTGGTGCAGGAGCGGAGGTGGCCTGTGTGACCGACAGTCACGCCACGACTCAATTACAGCCACAGAACTCCTGGCTGCCGTTCCCACCCACTGACCTGGTCCTCATGGAAGCAAGTGAAGAAATGACCTGACTACCTGGACAGCCACTCATAGGAGCCCAAGGGGGGGGGGGGGGGGGGGGGGGGGGAGAGAGAGAGAGAGAGAGAGAGAGAGAGAGAGAGAGAGACTGCATGGGGGGGTAGGTGGGACCGGGGACCCTGGTGGTGGGAATGTACACTGAAAGGACTGGTGATTCAACACTGTATGACTGAAAGCCAACCATGAACAACTTTGTAACTGTGTAGCTCACTATGGTTCAATTTAAAAAATTAATTAAAAAAAAAAAGTTCACAGCACAACCAGTCCACATCAAAGCGTTATCATGTGCCCTTTGAAGGAGGAGGCCACAGTGCCCTGACTCTCAAGACATTATTATCCACAAAGCGTCATGAGAAAAACAGTCAGACTACAGGCAGGATGGCGAGCGGCACATCAGCTCACAGCCAGGTGGATAATCCTGTGTCAAGCTCCTCAGTTCGGGCTAGGAGGGGACATTGCCGGCTGCAGAGTCACAGTCATCCATGCAGCTCTTGGTTCTGTGGAGGCTCCTCGCCTTTGAAGGTGTCCTCGTCACACGGGCGGAGGATGAAGCTGGGACCAATCGCTTACTGAAGCGAGTATTGTGTGGAGGCAATTTCTCATCGGAGTCTCTGGAGAACCAGCAAGGCCACACAACTCTCTCAGGCTGTCTTTCCCTCAGAGCAGCACAGGCGGGGCCACACAGCTCTCTCTCAGGCTGTCTTTCCCTCAGAGCAGCACGGGCGAGGCCACACAGCTCTCTCAGCCTGTCTTTCCCTCAGAGCAGCACGGGCGAGGCCACACAGCTCTCTCAGGCTGTCTTTCCCTCAGAGCAGCACCAGTGAGGCCACACAGCTCTCTCAGGCTGTCTTTCCCTCAGAGCAGCACGGAGAGCCCACACAGCTCTCTCAGACTGTCTTTCCCTCAGAGCAGCACCAGTGAGGCCACACAGCTCTCTCAGGCTGTCTTTCCTTTAGAGCAGCATGGGCGAGGCCACACAGCTCTCTCAGACTGTCTTTCCCTCAGAGCAGCACCAGCAAGGCCACACAGCTCTCAGACTGTCTTTCCCTCAGAGCAGCACGGGTGAGGCCACACAGCTTTCTCAGGCTGTCTTTCCCTCAGAGCAGCACAGGCGAGGGCCACACAGCTCTCTCAGGCTGTCTTTCCCTCAGAGCAGCACCAGCGAGGCCACACAGCTCTCTCAGGCTGTCTTTTCCTCGGAGCAGCACGGGCGAGGCCACATAGCTCTCTCAGGCTGTCTTTTCCTCAGAGCAGCACCAGCGAGGTCACACAGCTCTCTCAGGCTGTCTTTCCCTCAGAGCAGCACGGGCGAGGCCACACAGCTTTCTCAGACTGTCTTTCCCTCGGAGCAGCACGGGCGAGGCCACATAGCTCTCTCAGGCTGTCTTTTCCTCAGAGCAGCACCAGCGAGGCCACACAGCTCTCTCAGGCTGTCTTTCCCTCAGAGCAGCACCGGGCGAGGCCACACAGCTCTCTCAGGCTGTCTTTCCCTCAGAGCAGCACCAGCGAGGGCCACACAGCTCTCTCAGGCTGTCTTTCCCTCAGAGCAGCACCAGTGAGGCCACACAGCTCTCTCAGGCTGTCTTTCCCTCGGAGCAGCACGGGGCGAGGCCACACAGCTCTCTCAGCCTGTCTTTCCCTCGGAGCAGCACCTCTGCTGCTTTGGGCCCTGAGGGAAGGTGGCTCACTGGTATGGGAAGCAGGGGCACCCATGACTCGGGAACTCCTCCTCTACGAGGCTGTCTGATTTTAGAAATGGCTAAAAAAGCTCTCTGGTGGCTTATTTCCGCAGACACCCTTTGAGCAGAGTCTATGCCCACCAGCCCGGAAACTGCCCGTCTGTGGGCACGGAAGCAGAGGGGAGAGGGGCTGGTCTGCAGGTGGGAGAACAGCGCTTGGTGTCGACACAGAACATGCTCATTAAGCCTCAATTCTAAGACAGTTCTGTACAACAATATCTACTAAAGAACATGAACCAAGTAAGAAGCTTCCTTCTTTTTTAATTGAAAGATGATCCAAAAATCTTTAAGCCCAAGGCAAAGCAGAGATGTAAATAAACACAGATATATCAGGAGATGTAAATAAGCAGACATATCTGAGTTCAAAATGTGGCTGATGACATTTGCTGATCAGTCTTGGTACTACAGACAGCACAGTGGCTAGGGCGCTTGTCTTACATGTGGCTGACCAGGGCCCCGGGTGATCGCTGAGTGCAGAGTCAGGAATAAGTCCTGAGCACTGCCAGGTGTAGCCGAAAACAACAAAAGCAACAACAACAGAAGAGACTGGCCTTTTCCCACACATCTATTGACTTTAACTTCTCTCCAGGAGTGCAGTGACTCTTCCCAGGACTGGCTGAGCCTGCATCAGCCTACAAATAAATTATTTAGCCATCCTTGCCTTCCTGATTTCAACAAATTTCAAGATTCAATTCTTGAAATATTATTGCCCACGTTAAAGCTCTTTTCCTTTGCTTAACACACACACACACACACACACAGAGTCACATCTCCTATGAAGGCTGTCACGAGCCAAATATTGTGTGAACACTGCCAGACACCTCCGTCTCACAGGACTTCAGCTGAAGACATTACCAGAACTGGCTATTAGAATTTCAAATAGACTAGGTCTTTTTGCTTGCTTGTATGTTGGTTGGTTTTGAGGCCTCACAAAGACATTGGGGGTTGGGTTGGTTTGGGTTGGTTGGTTTGGTTTGGTTTGGTTTGGTTTGGTTTGGTTTTTGGTTTGGTTTGGTTTGGTTTGGTTTGGTTTGGTTTGGTTTGGTTTGGTTTGGTTTGGTTTGGTGGGATCACACCTGATGGTCCTTAGAGGCTACTCCTGGAGGAGTTTGGGGGCGATGTGGGGGCCGGGGATGAAACTGTTTTCTGAAGGGAGGCTCACGAGCAGTGATGACTGGTACTTGGCCTGGTTGTGTGATCCTGGGGTCACAACCAGAGGGACTGAGATCATACCCTGTGGTGTTCGGGGACCCGTGCAGTGCTCGGGTCAACTCAGGACTCCACCCATGAGGCTTGTACTCCAGCCCTCTGCACTCTTTCGAGCCCTCAGCGTTGATTTTTGTTGTTTTCTTTTAAAGATTTTGGTTTGTTCCCTAAAGTCTGCAGGGCAAGCCACAATGTGTAAGAGAAGGGGGAGAGGGAAAAGGAAAAGCGCCTGCTAGAGAGGCAGGGTGGGGCGGGGAGGGAATCAGGGGACACTGGTGATGGGAATGGGACACTGATGGAGGGATGGGTGCCTCAACACTGTTTGGCTGAAACCCAGTTATGAACCGCTTTGTAATTATATTTCTCATGGTGGTATAATTAAAAAATATATAAAAAAAAGATTTGGGTTTGTTTTTGGACCACACCCAGTTGTGCTCAGGGCTTACCCCAGTTCCGTGTTCAGGAATCACTCCTGTTGGGGCTCGGGGACCATATGGGATTCCGGGGATGAATCCAGGTTGGCTGTATGCAAGGCACTCGCCCTACCCTCTGCACTATTGCTCCAGCCCCTTTATAAGGGTTTTTAGAGTCTTATGGCTTTGCTTCTGGCTCTGTGTTCAGATATACTCCTGGTGGGGCTCTAGGGACTAAATGTGGTTCTGGTATCAGACCCAGAACCTGGATCAGACCCAGGTTGGCTGTAGCAAGGCAAGTGCCACACCCAAGCACTACCAGGAGCTATCCCTGACAAGAGCCCCACTGGCGCTGTCCCCAGCGCCCCAGAACAACAAATACATTTTGATAGGCTAATAAATGGGGCTGGGGCAACAGCACAGCTGCTAAGGCATTTGCCTCGAATGTGGCCAACCCGGGTTCGATTCCCAGCATCCCATATGGTCCCCTGAGCACCACCAGGAGAAATTCTTGAGTGTAGAGCCGGGACTAACCCCTTAGCATTGTCGCGTGTGACCCATAAAGCAAAAGCAAGAAAAAAAAAAGATTGATTATTTTATTGTGGATTTACACATACACTGCTGTTCTCTGCAGGGAGTAGCTGGGTTTACAGAGGTAAGAATCTGCCCATTCACAGTCCTCCAGGTCCTCTCCCCAGCCCCCTCAGAGCTCATCGGGTTCACCCCAGTCAGAGCATCCGGGAAGGCAGAGCCGTGTCAAGAATTAGACTCACGCTCAGAAGCCAGGGGAGCCCAAGCTCCGCTGGCCGCCCTTAAAAAACGCTGCTTCTCCCTCGCACCTTGTAAACGACACCTATGCTGGGGTGGAATTCCAACAACACAGCAACCAACAGTCCTTCTTGGAGAGGGGGTGGGAATAACATAAATCTTGAGCAGACAGGAGGAAACAGAACCTGGCATTTTTCCAGACTTACTTGACCGAAGCACAAGAGAACTCAAGACCACAATGTGAGCAAAACTTGCATTTTCCCGCCTCTTCTCAGCAACCTAACTCATAGCTGGCGTCTCCTAACCACAGCCTGAGCCAAGTATACCCAGCCTCAAGTCCCTTTGAGATTATACATTGCTCTAACGAAACCTATGTTTTCTAGAAAAATAATGAAAGGCAAGAGGTAAAGGTCACTCCATTACAAAACAATTAATCTAGCTAGATATTGTGTGCATGGTACTTATCCACCAAGACCCTTAAGCAGTAATCAGAATCTCAAAGTCCTCTGTAGGTAGTAAACTTAATGTCATGTGGAGCTACTGTCACCTACTGCAGAGAAGTCACAGGCCTTGAGCCTACAGAAAGGCGAGATAAGCCCATGACCATCAGAGAACCGAGGAAAGATGCTCTGTGCACCGACCCAATAGGGTACCACCTGAGGACCGGGATGAGGCTGACTGTAAGTCACGCCCGAGAGAGGGGCCTCTCCTGGCCACACACCAAAACCTGGTTCTTCGCTAATGGCTCTCTGCTAATACTGACTTTGGGAGTACCCTGCTGTTGGAGGACAGGTTTAGCTATTCTGGGAGTTTTGTTGTTTTGCCCACTCCCAGCTTAATCTAGTTAAGTCAAGGTTCATTCTAATGAGACCTCTCTTCTATGTAAACACTGCTAGAGGGTGTGGCAGTTACAGAAGTCACCTTGATTGAATAACTTCTGACTTATACATCTAATAAGCCTTCTATGTTTCCTAGATCGGGCACAGCTCCTCTTTTATACCCACTGCACCCAGCGTGGGACAGTTAGAATTTACCAGGAGACTACCACCCTGGCTACGCTGAGACTATAGGAAGACTATAGGAAGGATCATACTAGTTTGCTCTAAGCAGGCGAGTGTGACCCTTTCAGTACACGAGAACAAGATATTCAGAATCACCCTGGTGCAGATAATAATAAGAAGGACCTTGTGGGTACCATCTAGATTACATGAAGCTCATGAAGTTAAGATGTATTACTTTATACCAACCCCCTCTCTCCAGTGTTTTACGTAAGAGATAATCTTGGTAGAAAGGATTAGACCTTGGCATAACCTTTGTTTATACCTGCAATAGGGTGTGGCACTACACTCTGTTTAGAGTTCTTTGTTGACATAACCCTCCCAGTTGGATTACTTTGGTGTATATAAGGGGACTGACTTGAGGCCCCTTCACCTTTTGGCTTTGGGCCTTTTAGCTTTCGGCTTTTGACTCCTGTGGCTTTTGGCTCCTCGGCCTTTTGCTTTTGGCTTTTTGGTTTTTGCTCTTTGGCCTTTTGCTCCTTCTTCTAGGTAGGACTCAGCTCAGGTGAGATCCTCTCTCTTTGGTGGGAGACTTAGGCTCTTTTGTATGGTCTAAGTTTGGACCAGAGCTAAAGTTTGTTCATTATATTGGAGTGCTGTGGAAGAGCTTTTGTACTATTAAAAGCCTTTTTTGGAACTGCACCGAACTCGTGAGTTTTCATCTATTCTCCCGGCATCCTCAGAGGTAGAAGAGAACTTCTGTCCTGACACTGTCGAGGACCCCGGCAGCGTTCCCGACACCCTGTCACCAGATGGAAGGCAGCGTTGAGCGCTTTCCAGGGCTGGCTGCTCGGGCGCCCAAGGTCCAGACTCTGCTCAACTCTGCTCAGTGCAGGCGAAGGAACAAGAGACCACAAACCACTTCATTCAAATTCCAAATCTGGGACCAACTCCTCGGGCCGAAGACAAATCTCCATTTCTCTAATCTAGTTCCCTGACATTTGTCACGTGATCAACCAAAGTCCCAAAGCAAACATGCCCTGTCCCGGATTTTATTAAGTCAAATTTAACTTAATGACAAGAAGAACATTTTTCGCACAAAAGTTTTCTACTGGGTTTATAGAATTTGGGGAGGGGGGTAAAAAAAAAGATCAAGGTTTACACTAACACACAGCTTGACTTAAAGAAGGAAAAACACAGGAAGCAAGTCAATTACCATCAACGAGGAAAGTTACCAAAAAGATAAAAATTTTGAAACCGGGTCAGAGCGATAGTACAGCAGGGTATACGTTTGCCTTGCATGAGGCCAACCCAGGTTCGATCCCGGCATCCCACATGGTCCTCTGAGCACTACTAGGAGTAATTCCTGAGTGTAGAGCCAGGAGTAACCCCTGAGCATTGCCGGGTGTGAACCCCCAAAAAAAAAAAAATGAAACCTTCAAATACATATGACAATTAGGTGACTCAGGTACCTGAAATAACAGAGAAGCCCTAGTGATAAGAATAATTCTCTCAAGACGGCAAACAAAAAGAACGCAAGTGTTTTTGACAAATTTTAAAGAGCGAAGTGGTATGTAACAACAGATGCCAGCATCCTCTCCCTGTCGGATTCCTTGCAAAAGCATCATCACTGTTTCTTTTTGTTTCCCTTAAAAATAAATAAAAAGTTGGGGTCAGAGGATAGTACCATGGGTAGGGTGTCTGTCTTGCACATGGTCAATCTGGGTTTGATCCCGACATCCCAAAAGGGACCCCAAACATGGCCAGGAGTAATTCCTGAGTGCTAAACCAGGAGTAACCCCTGAGCATCATTTGATGTGACCCCAAAATTAGAAAAAAAATACTAATGGATAATAGCAATCTAAATTCTCATAGAGTGTAAGTTTCACAAAAGCTTGGCTACAAATAATTTGGGGTGGGGAGTATCATTTTTATGAGTTTATTATTTTATGACAACTATAATAAAATCTCTCCAAAATCAAACTGGGCATTCCTGAGTCTGACAACTTTCCAAAAGAGACAGCCCAAGGCTGACACGAGGTGGTTTAAAGCTGTACAGTACGACACGCAGACTAAACCGCCATATACAATGAGCATAACGGACTGAAGGCACGGAGAACCTTTCTCCCTGAGAATCCAATAATTTCAAAGCGTTATTCAGTCACCTACAGAAAAGACCTGCTGGACTATACCACCTTCAGAGCCATAAATATGCACAGCGGGAGCCAGCGCAATCACACAGCGTTAGGGCAATCACCTTGCTCTCTGCGGACCCCCGTTCAATCCCTGCCTTGCTCTCTGCTAACCCCCATTCGATTCCTGGCACCCCCTCAGAGTTCCTCAAACCCAGCTGTCAGGAGCAATCCCTGAGCACACCGTGTGCAGTCCCCAAACAAGCAACAACAACAACAAAAGATGTGCGGAATACCACGTTGGTAGTCTCTGAGTCTTCTGAGGAATCGAATCACTGAAGATTCTTCAATGATCCTTGGGGCCAGAGAGGGAGTTAGGAGATGGCTCTGCACGTAGCCAAACCCTATTCCAATTCCTGGCACCACACTCTGTCCTCCTGACCCAGCCAGGGATCACTCCTGAACAAAAAGACAGGAACAGCCCCTGAAAGGCACATGGGCATGCCCTCCGCCCCACCCCCAAAAATAGACAAAAGACTGTAGTTTAATTTTCAGTTTTAGTTCTGGGTCACATCTAGCCGGCTTACACCCGGCTCTGTGCTCAGGGATCACTCCTAGCAGGGTCCAGGGGACCATAAGCAGTGCCAAGAATTGAACCAGGGCCAGCAGACTGCAAGACAAGCACTTTAACTCCTGTATTAGTTTTTGGCTCCCTGTCAAAGAAGATTTTTAATCATATCAATAATCAGTGATAATTAAGAACCCAATAATTAGGGCCAGGGCCGGAGAGCTAGCCCAGCAGGTAGGGCGTTTGCCTTGCGTGGCCGGCCTGTGCCGACCTGGGTTCGATCCCCGGCATCCCATATGGTCCCCCGAGCACCGCCAGGAGTAATTCCTGAGTGCAGAGCCAGGAGAAACCCCTGAGCATTGCCAGGTGTGATCCAAAAAGCAAAAAAAAAAAAAAATAATAATAATAATAATAATAATAATAATAATAATAATAATAATAATTAGGGCCAGAGAAGTAACTCAAGATGAGGGATATGTGCCTTAAATGCACAAGGTGCTGAATTGGGTGTCCACATCACACAGCCTGCCACCCTCACCAGGTCACGCCAGCGGACCCCTAGCACCGCTGGTAGCTCCAGACCCAAGGACTAAATAGCCCCAACTATGCGAGTATCATCCAAAAATACAGATGGGCCTCAAAAGCCAAAGCGGCCTTCAAAGGTCATTTCCTTAATGGAAACAGAGTCAATGCACTTTTGCTCCAGGGCGAATGAACCTGTGCGGGTATTATTCTCAGTCGTCTTAATTTCACTCTTCCCTCCCACTCGCCAACACCGTCCTCTTTCACCATTTACGAACACAGCCACCAGAAGACAAGTGAGAGCTAAAAAGTGTGTGACTCAAACCAGTCAGTTTTACTGCTGATTAGCAACTCTGTTGAAAAGAGAGAAAGTGAGAGGGGGAGGGAGGGGGAAAAAACAACAGAGAAAATAAACAAGTGAGTCCCGCTCCAAAGTTGAAACCAAGGTTTATGAGGAAGCCTGCTATTGCTGGTTGATTTTCATGATCTCTGCCCTTCCTCTGGAAAACAGCATCCCACAAGCCCTCAAACCTTGGCTCATGGGATAAGGGCTTCAACCATCTAAGAGAATTCCAGCAGCGTCATTCCAAGAAGCCATTCTGAGGTCCCCCGTGCTCCCCCACTCCCACCAACAGTCCCCTAGGAGTCAGGGGAGCTGAAGGCTGCAGTCGCCCACTCTGGGTGTTTGGGCATTAACCGCACAGACCTTTTGTTAGAGAGCTGCACCCATCTTCTGCCTTCATCCCCTTCCTCCCGTCTCGACAGGTATCTTGCACTGCTCAGTCAAAATAGACTTGGTAGCTTTGACAGGCTACCGAATGAAGTGCAGTCAAACCCAGAGGAGCCGGAGAAGATTCAGCTCATATGCAGGGGAACTTCTCCCCAGGGTCCAAGCCCGTTGGCATCAGACAAGCCTGTAGCCAAGGTGACTCTGGGAACAGGGGGACCTTCTCTCTGAGGTGGGACTCAGCAGGCGGTGACTAATCTACAGTCCACGTGCGATCACAGCCTAGTGTCTTGCTGGCGTGGGGAGCCGAGACTCCCCACATCAGAAAACTGGCCCTTGGAGACCTGGACGGGGCCTGCAAATGGGCGTCTGCTGGGCTCTCTCTGCAGCTAGATCACTCCACCTGAGCGCCCAAAGTAGCCTGCCAGACACTGGGGCAGCCACAGGGTGCCTTACAAGAAAGTCATTTAAGAAGAGTAAGTTGCCAGAGACATAGTATAGGCATTAAGGCAGTGGCCTTGGCCCTCACACAGACTCCATGTGAGCTCATCTATCAGCCTAGTTCCAGAGACTCATAAATAAATCTCGAACGGACCACAAACATTTTTCAGACATCCGTTCCCAACTGAGACACCTGGGGCACTCTTGGTGTGGGGCAGGCCAGTGGCCACCAAACAAAGCCTGGCAGTAGCTTGCTCCCACATTCCAAAGTTGTAGCCAACTGGCTCCCACACCCCAAAGGCGAAGCCATGCCTCCAAACAGCCTCCATCTCAGGACTGAACCACCTGGAGAACTAAGCCTGGCCAAAACTCAGGTACAAAGATCCCTCAGGCGGTAACTCCAGGCCTTCTTGGAGTCGGGGTGGGCTACCTCCCCACACCTCCCCTGTGCTTTGGGAAACTCTGTAAGTTATGGTAGCCGTGCCCATAAAACCACCACTGGTTCCGTGCATGCTCTTCTATCAACCCTGTTCCAAAGATGCATACATAAATAACTCTCCAAAGAGATCAACTATCCACAAAAATTTCTCAGACACAGCCCAGTCAAAACTTTGACTCCAGCTGAATTGCCCGGTTAAAAATTCTGGGTTTTGGGGGCCAGAGCGATAGCCCAGTGGGTAGGGTGTTTGCCTTGCACATGGCCGGCCCCTGCTGGCCCGGTTTGATCCCCGACATCCCATATGGTCCTCCGAGCACCGCCAGGAGTAATTCCTGAGTGCAGAGCCAGGAGAAACCCCTGAGCATCACCGGGTGTGACCCAAAAAGAAAAAAAAATCTGGATTTTCTGGAACATGTAGCTGCATTCACGGACGCTTAGCATCTCCAAACTTCACAACACTGACAGTCCAGCAGGAGCACACCAGATGGAATGGAAGCCAACACAAACATGAGCAAGCACTTGTAACATCATCTCAGTAATCCTTCAGACAAGGAACATGTCATGGATACAATCTATCCCATGATGGGATACAATCTATCCCATGATGGGATGCAATAATTTTCATGAACTTTCTCTTCTAAGGAAATATTTTTGGGTCACTCCATTACCCATTTAGGGGTGACAAGCAATATAAAATAAATTACTGTGTGCTGCTATGGGGGGCAGACTTGAGGGGCAGTTGGGAAACGGAGACCATGGTGGGGGGAAGTTAACAGTGGTGGTGGGATTGGCATTGGAATACTGAATGCCTGTAACGAGTCATTCTGAACAACTTTGTAAACCACGGTGTTTTGATTGTGTGTGGCAGGTGGGGAGATAAAATAAAAGTATCTAGAATTTAAAAAAGAAAAAATAAAAGACATATCAGTCTTGCACATAGGTAACCCTGGGCTCTGCACATGCTCCCTAGAGCACTGTTCTCTGAACACAAATGCAGAAAAAGTCATGAGCACTGTTGAGTGTGTCCCTCAAATGAACAAGCCAAAGGGAAAAAAGGAAGAAGGGCAAGTAAGGTACCAGACCCTCCAGACTCAACAACTCAACAGCGCAGTGAACTGCATGTTTAATCCAGACACGTTTCACATGCGACTATCAGATCCACTTTAATTTTAGTCCGCCTTCCATTTGTCTCCGGGTTGTCACCTCACCAGAGGTCACACACGTCTCCCAGAGAAAAAGAAACTGAAGCTGTCTGTTGGAAATGAAAAAGAACCGAGCAAACACAAAACCAAAACTCGTTATTCTCTCCCCACGAGTGCCTCTTCATCTCACACAATGAAAATCTCCAAGAGAAAAGAAAGAAAGAGGATGGAGAAGGCTACTCACAGACGGTCCGACCGGCCGTCATCCATAACCACAGCACAGTTTCGAGCAGAAAGAACGCCGTTAGCATCTTACCATCGTCCAGCTCAAGACAGAGATTATAGACAGCTACGGGCCTCTTCGTCCTCTGTCCCTGTCGCCGACTGCCTGGGCGGAGCGTTGGGAGGTGATGTCGATGGGGGCACAGGCTCGGGAATGTGGCGTCAGGCAGGGTCCTAAAGATCTGCCAGCAAAGCAGAGAGGATGTTAATTGTTTCACACACACACACACACACACACACACACCACACACTCTTCTCTTGCCACAGAAAACCAGCACTGAGCACTTGATTTGGAGTCTGTTTTCAACGGGCAAGAATCCAAGACCCTCTCCTCCAGATCCTAACTTTGACAGAGATCATGAGTCTTTACATGCTTCACAGAAGACGTAAACTAAAATTTCACTTTTCCAAGCAAGGAAAAGCCATGTAGAGTCGATAATAAATCCATTCCCCCACCGCTGAGTATGATTGTGTCAACCACGTAGACAAAAATCCTCCAGTTCTTCCCTATCCACCCAAGTCTCCTGGATGAAATATTCAAAACAAATATCCATGAAATTTCACACCGGGTTATATTTACAGCAAAATGCTGGTCTTGATTTTTTTTCTTCCAACTATATATAAACAGCAACATACGACTGCAAATATTTTTTACACATTTGAAAACTGCGGGTATTTAAAAATTGCCTCTCTTGGGGCCTGAATGATAGCATAGCGGGTGGGTAGGATGTTTGCCTTGTACACAGCTGTGGGGGTTCCATCCCCAGCATCCTATATGGTCCCGAGCTCCCCAGGAGTAATTCCTGGGTGCAGAGTCAGGAGTAACCCCTAGGCATCACTGGGTGAAACCCAAAAAAAGGAAAAAAAAAAACTTTTTTTTAAATTTTTTAAAAAACTGCCTCTCCAGTTTCATTTTTCACAAAATGCTTGGTGGCTTTATTCATTTGTTCATTCATTCATTCATTCATTCTTACCCTTCTGGCTTCACTTAATTACACCCGCCCCAGGAAACCTGGTTAGCTGCAGGTACTATCCACAGATCAGCAGTGACAGCAGCCATTAAAACAGGCTGCTGCTTCGCTTAGTGACTGTTTGGGCTTGAGGACAGGGGATGGTTTACACCAGATTTCTTTTTTTTTAATTAATTGTTTAATTTGTTATTATACCACCGTATCACTGTATCACTGTCTTCCTGTTCATCATCGATTTGCTCGAGCGGGCACCAGTAACATCTCCATATGACCTGTCTCATGCAAGTAGAGCCCAAGGGCACCTGCTTGCTCCAGGAACATAAAGAGCCTCAAACCATACCATCAGGTCATGGGAATGAGGTCTATAATTGTTACTGGTATCTGACATATCAAATATGACACGGGTAGCTTGCCAGACCGTGAGACATACAATTACAAAGGTGTTCATAATTGGTTCTTGGTAATACAGTATTGCAGCACCCATCCCTCCACCAGTGCCCCATTTCCACCACCAATGTACCCCACTCCCTCCCACCCACCCCCAGGCTGCCTTAATAGCAGGTAGCCCCGTTTCCTCTCTTTCTCCCTCTGTCTCTCTCTCTCTCTTGTCTCTTCATCTCTCTCCCTCTTCTTTTACACATTGTGGCTAGCCCTACAGGTATTTAGAGTTTATCACTTAAGTCTCTTTGTGTATATTCAATGGTGAGCTTTAGCCTGCCATTACCATTTCCCACACTGGTAAAACACTGGTATCTATTTATATCCTATCAATGAATGCAGTCATTCTATATCTGTCCTTTTCCTTCTGACTAATTTCACTCAGCATGATAGACTCCATGTCCATCCATTTGCAGGTAAATTTCATAATTTCGTCTTTTCTGACTGCTGCATAGGTTTACACCAGATTTCTGCTGTCTCCTAAGACCTGGGACCCCGGAGCCTCAGCCCCCATCTATTACTGAGAGACATCAGCCGAAGGCCGCTGGAGGCCTCAAGTTTCTCAGGTGGCGGCAACAGGAAGAAAGGCTACAAGCATGAAAACCAAACACAGACACGAAACTAACGATGTGAGGCCCTGTGGAAGCCCCGTGGTGGCGGGGAATCGACTATTCATGCACGTGCATCAACCAGGCCCGTGACCCCCGTGGCTACAAGCTAAGGCAGCACCCGTACCCGCGCGTCACACTGAATAACTAACCGCGCGCTGGAGTCTGCAAGTTCTCACTTAGCAACTATTACATACTCATAAAAATCAACCGTTTCAACAGCGCCTTTCGCTTGATAGTCCCATACTGCCCCCTCATGTGTGAAAGGAATAAAGGGAAAAAAGTGATTGGAGTGAGTGGGAACAAATATTTGCCGGTGGAATTTTAATTTAGGGCTCCAACTGGTAACCCGCTAGCACCATATTCCGCAGATGCCGTGTTCCAATCAGCCACTCTGGCAAACAAGCCAAGTGCTGATCTGCCTTGAGAAACCCACAGTTGTCTAGACGATGGCTCCGAAGCTGGATTTACGGCCGTCTGTCACTGCAGTGGTGGGAAGAGGCGGAAGTTGGGTGGAGAAGAGAGAGGGGCGGGAATGGGGCACTTGTATCTCTGAAGAGGATCGCCTTCCCCTGGTGACCCACAGGAGACACGCCGCTCTCCCTGACTTACATATTTGAGCTTTACAAACAGGGCAAATGCCTCCGGGATCTAACTTGCATAAGCAGCCAGGCAATACCCAGAGCCCAGACAGACAAAGCTTAAAGAGACGATGCAACAGTTTCTATCTCAAGGACTGGTTCTGGAGAGCTGCGAGCCTGCCCCATGCTCTTCCGCAGGAAGGGTACGAGCGCTGGGAGAGTCTCGGTGCCCCCCCCCCCACCCTGCTCCCTTCACCTTGGGATTTATGGGGGGTGGGAGCTCTGGGGGTGGTGTCTGCAGAGTGGAGCAAAGGGGACCCCGGTGGGCCTGCAACGCTCAGAGGGGTCAGAAGGCAGCAGACACTTTTGTTTATGGGAATCTCTGGGCGGGCAGGACTCCGGCATCAAAACAAAGGAAATCCGGCCGGGTGGACTTGACTGTGTCGGACGCCAAGTGCAATAAAGTTAGAGAAAGGCAAATTCTAGACTCTCACTTCTAATGTGCGGAACCTGAAAAAAGAAGCTCTCAGATACAGAGACCCAAATGGAGACTGCCGGGGCAGGGGGCGTGGGCAGAGTGGTGCAAAGGTTCCAATTCCTGCCTTTTCAAAAATAAACTGAGGATAAACCTGAACTAGGCAATGACAGTCAATGATCCTGCTGCAGGCCGGAGGGGGGGAGGGGGGAGGAAAGGCCGTGCCTGCCAGGGGGCTCTGCCGCCTCCACCTGGAGGTGTCTGGACCGCTCCACCACCACCCACCCTGCTCGGCCGAGACAGCTGATGCTCAGTCCCAAGCACCGCCAGGGGTCACTCCTGAGCACAGCGCCCAGAACAGCTCCTGAACACTGCCACAGGCCCCCCAAAATAAATTAATACTGCTGCAGGGGCCAGAGAGAGAGCACAGTGGGTAGGGCGTTTGCTTTGCATGAGACTCAGGTTTGATCCCGGTATCCCATATGGTCCCCTGAGCACCAGGAGCAATTCCTGAGTGCAGAACCAGGAGTAACCCTTGAGCATTACCGAGGTGTGACCCAAAAAGCCAAATAATAATAATAACAATAACAATAATAACAACAACAATAATACTGTTCTTTGTAAGTTGATAGGAGAATGCATCTTAAAAAATTCTTACCACCATCACAACCAAAAAGAGCAACTCTGTGAGATACATCCTCTACAGCTTTGGAATCTATTTGCGATATGCCAAATATTAAATGATCATCTTGTACCCCCTGAGCTAATAGAATTCTCTCAATAAAACTTGAAGGAGGACGTCAGGCTGGGAGCTGGAACTAAGCTTCAGGTTTTCTGACAATTTTTCTTTTAGATCTAACCAGAAGTGTCCCACGTGCTACAGTGTAGCAGCAGCTACACAACTAAGAAGCTCGGTCCAGCTCTGTGCTGTCCTGCTTTGGACATACTCCCTTAAAACCACATGCCTGATTTTCTCGTCTGTGTAAGGAGGACCGACACAGATATACCTCAAGTTGTCACAGCAATCAAATGAGAAGCAACTTACAAAACAGTGTCACGTGGTGCCCGTACCCAGGAACCAGCGAGTCAGTGAGTCACCGGAGGTTCCTGTCCAGCAACAGACTGAGAAGAGGCCTCGCGCTCTCTAAGGCACAACCCGTCCGCCAGAGGCCTTAGACTAGAGTCCCAGCCTTTAGAGCAACTCAACTCGACTCCAAACTGTTTTCCTTTTTCCCCAGGGTGAAAACCATTTTCACTGCATCTACATCTTTGATACATCTTTGAAACAAGACGCCAAAGCCCCAAGCAGACAACCCAACAACATCAGCAAACCCACGGGTGTGCCAGGTCCGGAGGGGCGCTGACTCAGGTCCCCGAGCCACACCGGCATCAACACAAGTCTGGCACCAGAGCCTGGGGTGTCCCTGCATCAGCCCGACTCTGCCCACACACAGAAACCTTCCTCCGGCCACAGCCCTGGAGATAACCACCAGGCTACGGCACCCACCATACCTGGTGGCCGGCCCTTAATTGGGGCCTCCTGAGAGCAGGACTTTAGGGGGAGCCCCATGCACCAGCCTGGGGCACTGGGCTCAGTTGCAGGGTCAGTCTTAGAGCAGGGGACGAAGGGGGCCGAGGACATTCATTTTTAGAAAGTTGTCTCTCCTGGTAAGCCTGCTGGCCTTTACGGATGGGCAGATGACCAACGCGTTTGTCTTTCCCCATCAGCAGCGACCACTGGGGATCTGACAGGCGCCTGACCCACGGCCAAGCACTTGACTTTGAACCTGACTCCGGGCCCCTGCCTTGGTCCCCAAGCTTCCCCAGCTCTGACATTGCCCCATTCGGAGTGTGGCTTCCTTGGCAACACCACCGGTTCCCACTGAGCCACAGAGAGACAGGAAGGACAGCCCAAAGAATCCTACAAATGCATGCCTACACCCGGGAGAAAGTCTCTGACTCAGAAACCAAGGGCAAAGTAGAGGTCTCTGATGACTAACGTGCTTAATGACCAGGGAGGGAGAGAGAAGGAGAAAGGGTGTGTATGTGTGTGTGTCTGTCTGTCTGTGTCTGTCTCTGTGTCTGTGTGTGTCTGTGTGTGTCTGTGTGTCTGTGTGTCTCTGTGTGTCTCTGTCTCTGTGTCTGTGTGTGTGTGTGTCTGTGTATACACTTGTCTTTGATGTGGCTGATTCCTAGCAATACACAAAAGGCCCAGGGATCTATCATGAAGACAGAGCCAGGAACAGCCCCTGAGCATCAGCAGTCCCAGAGAAGCCCCCCAATAGAACAAAAACAAAACACCTTCTTACCAATGGCTACAGGGCTCCGTCAACTTCTGAGTCTGTGGAGAATGTGCCTGTGCGGCCGGGGTCTGGGCTGGCCCGCAGGGGACCTGCTTCCCTCGACCACCTCACTGCAGGGCTCACAGCACCTAACACACCCAGAGTTTGATGGCGTTCACACCACCCCATGACCAAACACGGTCTTTCTGAGCACAATGAACTGCAGCTCAACATCAGCACAGGGAAAATGAGTTGCATTAGGGAAAATGAGTTGGATTCAAGCTTGATTCTGGAAATTTCTGAAAGCTACAGAGTTTTGTTCGAATTCACTCAAACTCTGAATCTCAGAGCTAAAATTTGAACTTAAAAAACTTTTTTAGGGGGCTGGAGTGATAGTCCAGCAGGTAGGGCGTTTGCCTTGCACACGTCCGGCTCATGTCGGCCCGGGTTCGATCCCTGGCATCCCATATGGTCCCCTGAGCACCGCCGGGAGTAATTCCTGAGTGCAGAGCCAGGAGTAACCCCTGAGCATTGCCAGGTGTGACCCAAAAAAGCAAAAATAAATAAATAAATAAATAAAATTTTAGAGGTCAGAACAATAGCACGGCAGGGAGAGCATTTGCCTTTTTCGATCCCCAGCATCCCAATATGGTCCTCCATGGTCCCCTAAGCAACGAGCACCAAGCACCGCAAGGAGTAATTCCTGAGCAAAGAGCCAGGAGTAAGCCCTGAGCGTACCTAGGAGACTCAAAAAGAAAAAGAAGAAAAAAACACCTTATTACTTATCACACGGGGCCAACCTTTATTTCATAGCTGAACAAACGGAGGTCCTGGGGTTAATGATTTGCTCATGGTCAGGGCACACTGCGGCTTCCCTCTCAAGACCAAGGGACGCTCCCTCTCAGAGTCATCCTGACTCTATGCTCAGCAATACTCCTGGTGGGGCTCTGGGAACCATACCAGTATCAAACCACATCGGCCGCTTGCGAGACAAATTCCCTACCCACTGTACTATCACTCTGGCCCTGCCAACAGACCATCTTTAAGCAGGGGCCTTCCCACCAACAGAGATCTTGCTCAGCAGCTAAAACCTTTCTATGTGCTTTATTCCCCAATCTTCAAGGAATCCAGAGCCTGAAAGGTCCTTCCCAAGCCATGTAGCTGACCAGTTAGCACGAAGCCTCCCCATGTGGCCACAGCAGAGCATGTGATGGGCAGCGGTGAAGAATGGAGGCAGGGACCAGGTGGAGCCGTTCAGCTGAGGGCCCCAGCCTGGACTGCCTGCGAACGTTCCATAAAAACAACTCCTTGAAGAACACAAAACGTAAGATATTGGAGGCAAGCGCCAACAGACAGAATTCCTGGGTTTTCTTTGGACACTTGTAGCTCTCGTCCCTGGAAGCATTTTCAGGCCCCAGTTGGGGTGTCCACAGTGACAGCGGCAGAACACGCTGCCCCATGAGCAGCCAGGGAAGGAGCAGGAGCCTATCGATGAAGGTCACAAAATGGACACATGGAATTGTGTTTGGAACCGCTGACCCCGTGGCCACTGACATTTGCAGGAGCATGGATGGTGGCTGCTGCATTACTGCCCCGGGTTCTATAAAGTAATATAAAGAACTGAGTCCCCACCCAGAGACCAGCGCCATTAAAGTCATGTCCAGAGGCTCACCAAAGTCCTTTCTCCCCTACTCCACACGGCGAACCCAACGCGGAGGAAGCCGTGTCACTCTGACGCTCATGCGGCGTGAACGTATATTCCCAATTAGCAAACGCTGTTCTCTGGTTTGCAAACCTTTAGAAACACTCCAGGTGCAGTTTTATCAATTCGCACCTGCAAACATTTGGGAGGCGCCGCACACACTTGAAACTCAGAAGAAAACACTTAACCCAAACACAGCTGTAACTTTGACTCCCATAACCCAAATGTCTACAAATATTCTTCACTGCCTGAAGAGTCAAGCCCGGCTGAAAATGCCCATCCTAGCCCCCAACCCCCACCCCACCCACGCACCCTCTGCTCACGTGAAGCCCAAGCTGACATTTCGGCCGTCACAGGGAGAACACCATTTGGGAAACAGATGCCCCCGCCAATGACCATTTCCTTTCTCTTCCTCTTCCTCCTTCAGTTACTCCCAAGGCGCTTTGCCCTCATTTCCATGCTTCTTATTTCTGGGGCTCAAGCTCCCGAGATGACGTGATCCTCCACTCACTAGAGGCATCACAGGAAAACCACCCCTGTGGTCCCCAAAGGCCTGGAAATACACAACGGGAAAGTTGTTCCCCTACAGTCCAGGGCTCAGCTCCAATACTTAAAAAAAAAAGAGTAAGTCCCTGGCTCAAGGTCACCCCTGAAACTGGAACCTGAATATACATGAACACGCTGGGAATAAACTCATCAGCTCATGAGACTTTCAAATCGCATGGCCTGTTCCTGTTCCCAGCGCAAGGCACGATCTCCAGGAAGCTGGCATGGCCGTTTTTCATGGAAGAGGAGCTAGGCCGGAACCTACTCATTCTCCAAAAGGGAATGAGTTGATTTCCACTCAGGAGCAACCTCCCGCAGCCACACAACAGGACTGCATTCATCAAAATCACCTCGACTCTTCAGGAATGGCTGCCCCAAGGCGTGGTCTAGAATGTAATTATGAGACGGCAGAAAAACGCTTTTCTTCATTTTCTTCTTCATTTGAGCTCACATGAAAAAGCAGACATCTGAAGTGAAGCCAGAATCTTCAGGTGGTGATTCAGAGAGGGAGGGGGAGCAGCGTGGCCCGTCACTCTTCCTACTTACTGCTCTGATCAGAGGGAAAGCTGGGGATTTTTAGTCTGCCCTGACCAAAAAAAAAAAAAACAACTTTCCCTCTACATGTATACTGTATTGTGATACAAAAATGATAACAAACACAAACAGCATTCCTTGTACAAACATACATGCCCTAAAGAAGCTTCATGGAACAGGTAAAGCTGCCCGCCTCCCATCTATCTCCTCCCCCTGCCAATAAAAATGCTGGTGCCCAGGGAACACAGTATCATAGTACCACGGTGGGCATCTGAGCCTTCAGGAATTGGCTGATATTTGCACACGCGAGTGACTGACCTCTACCTATGCATCTTAGAAATATGTTGGGGAGAGATTCTGTTTCTTTGTGGGGGCGTGTTTAGGGGCCACACACAGCGGTGCTCAGAGCTTACACCCAGCTCTGCATTCAGGGATCATCCCTGGTGATACTAAGAGAACCATTTGGGGTGCCAGGGATTGAGCCCATGATACACATACACAAGGAAGAGTTTTACCTGCTGTACTACCCCACTGTACTATCCCTCTGGAGCCCTGCTCAATTTCTAAATGCCTTAGTATACGGTTGCGTTTCCACTGGGACAGTTCGAATTCAGGATCTAAACAACACCCATTTGTGTTAAGAACATTCCGAACAATCCAGGTGCAGCCACTCTCACCATTCAGAAGTGACGTCTGCCCAGGGCGCTCCCTCGCTTCTGGAGCCTTGAGAAACGACAGGATTTCAGGTGTGAGACCATTCAGGGGCTCATGTCTCCACCACAATCGAGTGGGTTCATGGCTCGATGGCCAATGAACCCATCAGAAGGCAGCTCCGCTTCCCAACTCCAGGGGGTCCCCATCTCCAAGCCCACCAGGCTCCCTAAGAGCTTCCTAGGTACTGTGAAAAACTTTCTTAAATTAAAGGAGGCAAAAGAGACGTGACCATTTCAGATGCAAAATTACACAGTACTGAAATGGGGCCTGCAAAGCGGTGGGGCAGGGGGACAAAGGGTCGGTCTGCTCAAGACCCCATCTGATGGGGCCCCAGAGATAATACAGGGCTTTAAGCACTTTTTCCCGCATGAGGCGGGCCCAGGGTCACCCTCCAGCACCACACGGTGCCCTGAGCATCACCAAGTGTGATTCCTTAGTCAGAACTTAGGCCCCGAGCACTGCCAGGTGTGGTCCAATATAACTGACCCCCCCCACCCCAGCCCTAAAATCTATCTAGCGAAGCAGGACTGTGGATGGCCAGAAAGCAGGACTTCTCAGAACAAGTCATACGTGAAGCTGCAAGCACAGGCCCGCGTCTGACACTGCGTTTGCTCTCTCAAATCACCTATGTGGGGAGTGGGCTTGGGAAGAGGACTTCTGACTCCACAGGCCCCTGATGGGTTCTAAAATGCTTGTTTCCAAAAACTTCCCCATTAACTCTCCAGATGAGATACCCTTGAGAGCCACGAAGCAGATCACAGTAGGTATCAGCATCAACTTCCAGGAGGCAAACTCGTGTTAGACGAGCAGATAAAACCATGTAGGAAGGGCCATGAGCCCAGAGAAGGGTAGGACAGGGCTGAGTCACCCGTGGTCGACAAGACGACAGCAGTGATGTGGTTGTCACTATCTTTAACTATGAAACAATGCACCGTCTTTTCGCACTGTTGCCAACACAGCATGCGATGTCGCCAACACAACAGTTTGCTATTGCTGCCGCCTTCCCGGGGGCCTAATCTGTCTCAGAGGTAAGCCTGGGGGGTGGAGACGTGCAGCATATAAATTCATGTCAGCCACTTTTTTATTTCTAGGACCAAAGAGAAACAGGTGCTTGCAGATAACAGCCTGGTCACAATCATGGGACGGAGAAAGGGCTACCACGGTCAAAGAGAAGAAACATCCCTGATCCTGCAAACTCGTGAGCGAGGGAGAGCAACCTGGGCTTCATGCCTCAGTTTCCCAACCCACCCAAAAGGGCTGCAGCTGACGAGGTGATTCCCTGAGCCTAAAGCCCTGCACCCACCCACGGCACCAAGCTAGGCAGCCTTGGACAAACGCACCTCCAAAAACAACTGTCTCTCTGTGGAGTCCAGAGTATAGATAGGCCCCCTATCAAGTTGCGAGAGCGATCGATCCAGGCAAAACGTGGTTTCATAAGTCAAACAGGACTCGGGAACTGGGCCAGGAACCCACTCTAAGGATCTGCACTGCCCCCGCTCCAGGGGCCAGCTCAGGTTTCAGGAAACGGTCAGCTTCCTTCACCTGATTTGGCAGGGAGGGCCAGGCCAAGGGCTGGAGAGGCTTTCAAATATTTTAATCTGGACTCGACAAGAACAGCAACAATAACAAAAGACACCCTGGACAAACGCACCTCCAAAAACAACGTTTCAGAGGAAACTCACTCACCATAATCGCCACCATTTTCAAGGTCCAGACTCCACAGCTCAACAGAGCCCCACCCAAGAGAGCAGCTGATCTCAAGCCTGGCTCACAGAGCCCCACACAACAGAGCAGCCAAGTTCAAGGCCAGGTAGGCAGTTCTCGGAGGTGAAAATCACCAGGCATGGAGATGGAGCTGGGGTCCCCCCCTCCCCTCTCTGTCCGTCCAGGAAGCCTGGTGGACCCACCCATGAACTGCCTCAGGGCTATCGGCCATCATGCAGAAACTCAGACACATGGTGGAGAGCTGCCATCCGGCTCTCCCCTAGTAGGGCAGCCACAAGCGGCCATGCGGTACATCAGACTAGTGGAGCCAATCACATTCTAGAAACTCAGAAAGTAAATTCAAGAACAGAATTTGGCCAGATCTCCCATGACCAAGAATAGGGGAAGAAAATGGATTTATAAATAACATTGCCACGTATGTGCTTTAACAGTCAATACAATCAGTGCCAGCTGAGAGAGCAGCCATGGGGATTGGGGTGGGTGGGAAATGAGGGTCTTTGGTGCTGGGAAAACACTGGTGGTGTTGACGTATGAAACGTTCTATCAGCAGTATTACGAAAACCTTTTTACTTTGTAAATCATGGTGTTTCGATTAAAAAAGGGAAAAAAAGTAGAAACAAAAAAAAAATTTTAAAACGTTTCTCTGTGGCCAACATCCTAATGACACCAAGAGTTTGAGATCTTCCCCTTTAGAAAGAAAGGATGGGCAAAGTGAGAAGAAACGAAGGAAGAATGCCTCCACTTCCATAGACTGCCACAGTGGGGAAAGAAAAACAACTGCCCCCAAAAAAAAATCATAATAAAGTCCATGTTTAACACAAAAAAAGTTCCAAAGTTGGGCCAGCCACAAGCTGCGGTGAGCAGGAGGCGGATTTGAGACTAATATTCTTGAGATTAGGATCCAGATTTCATTGAGTTTCTGATGCGAGCCAGTTCTTTGTATGAACATACACAGAATTGCTCTCATTTACAAAGGATTATAAATCTTCCTCCAAACCGATTAATCCAACCACTCTAGGGATTTGGCTTGGCTCCGCCGAAGGTCTGCAGCCCACGTGTGCTTTTGGTGATGACGCGTAAGTAATAATGATGGCAAACAACCCACCAGCTGTGCCCTGATCAGTCACGGCGCCCAGAATGGGGTCTCGGGCGCCCATAGAAAGCTCCGCCTTGATGAAAACCCGAGACAGAGATTTCCTCTCTGCCTCCCACACTCTCCAACAGAGGCACACACGAGCACTTCAGTGCAATTCCAACTCGGGACTCAGCACGCAGCAGCAGTAACTGAAACACTATGCATCGTTTAGGCTGAAGAAGAAGATGAAGAAGAAGGGGGAAAAGTCTTGTTTTTCTTGGTTGTGTTGAAAAACCACAAGGAACTTTCTAGCTGTGTGGCTTAACTGCTGAAATCTTTCTGGGAACAAGAGTAAACGAATAAAGAAGCTGCATGACCTTGGGTAAGCTCATGTCAACACTCCAAGCTTCGGCTTCTTGCCTTCACCTCTCCGCGGCAGGGGAACCAACGCTGAGACCCTTTCGGGCCTGGCTGGCTGCTCCGCGCGGGATGAGAGACGGCCAGTGACTGGGACGCCACTGCGAAAACTCTTTAAGAAGGCAAAATGGTCAGGAAAAGACATGTGTGCCTTTTCGCTGCCATGAGTACAAAAGGCATCTTCCAGAAAAAAAAAATCTCTGAATAACTTGGTGTGTAAAGGCCCCAGGCAGAGTCTTTACAAGGATGCGAGGGTGCCTACGCAGGGTTTAATATGGGGGGGAGACGCAGGAGAATTCGAATGATCCTGCATCTGCCCAAGGGACTGGATCTGGGCGGAGGATCCTTCCCCCAGTTCCCCCGGGGGTCAGCTTCCGCTGTGACCCCCCCCCCCCCCCCCCACAGGATTCTGTGTACCACGTGGGAGGCCAGAGAATGGGGTGGTGCTAGAACCGCAGTTCCATGTTCAGGAAACACAAGGGGGGGCTCTCTCCCCTCCTCTCTCTCTCTCTCTCTCTCTCTCTCTCTCTCTCTCTCTCTCTCTCTCTCTCTCTCTCTCTCTCTCTCTCTCTCTCTCTCTCTCTCTCTCTCTCTCTCTCTCTCTCTCTCTCTCTCTCTCTCTCTCTCTCTCTCTCTCTCTCTCTTCTCTCTCTCTCTCCTCTCTCTCTCATTTATTTATGGCTTTGGGGTCACACCCGGCAATGTTCAGGGGTTACACCTGACTCTGCACTCCAGGAATTACTCCTGGCAGTGCTTGGGATTCATGTGGGATGCCGGGATCAAACCCAGATCTGCCACATGCAAGGCAAACGCCCTCCCTGCTGCACTGTTGCCCTGGTCCCTAAGGGATGCTTTCCACTAAACACCTTTGGTTCGTTTGCAGAGGCCTGGGCTTACGAGGAGCCACAAGACACACCCAGAACCAGTGACATGAAAACCGGCCTAGTGTGAGCCCTGTCCAGCCAGCTCTGGGCCCATCAATGGCTCAAACTGCACTCTGAACTCTATTTTCTCAGCGTGCACAGATGGCTTGGTCGCGACCCAAACATGACATGCATTCCAGCTGATGTGAGGGGAAAAAAGGGGGAGGGAGGGAATGATGACAAGAATCAGAAGGAAACAACTGCAGCTGAAGGCCCCAACACATGAACAGCTGAAACCAGCCCTGCTACCCCGGCGCACAGGAGGGAGGTGTGCAGAGACCGGAAACCCCTGGGCTGCTGGCTTGGTTCTAACCACCAGGCCACAGAGGAGTACACGGACCGGTGCCAGAGTGCAGGCATAAGGCGGAGAACACTGACTTAACATGATGAACGCGTGTGTACCACCGGTGGCTCACGTGCATGTGACTGAAGGCACGCCGACAGCAGCACCTGTGTCGACTTACAGGGCAAACAGCGACTCGGCGTGTGACGCTGCCTCCTGCTTCTAAGGCGTTTTCCACATCCTTCCCCACCCGCAGCCTCGGTTTTTGGGCTCTGCACACCTGGCCCATAGGGGCTACCGCGCCGTAACTAGACGGGTTCTTGCACCCCAGTCCAGATGTCTAGGAAACAGGACTGTGTTGGGGCTGAGCAGGAACCCAACAGATACTGGCGTTCACAGGTTCCCTGGCTGTAGTAGGGGATGGCGGCTGTTCCTCCCGACTTATAGACAAAGGAACAAGACCAGAGTCTCTAGAAAATCTGAACTTTAATCTCTGTTCACTCCTCACTCCAGCTAACCACACACACACGCATGCACACACTCACACTCACACACACACACACTCACTCTCTCTCTCTCTCTCTCTCTCTATATATAAAATATATCTGCTGGTCTGCAAAACAAGTGAGACTGGCAGGAAACTCCAGGGTCCCTGCACTGGCCCACGAGCCTGCGCTCACAACCGGCGATGCAGAGTGGTCAGCATGCACCCGCCATGAGCCAGAAGGGTCTTCCTCATGGCAGAGGCGGACCCTGCGGTCCAGCCGAGCTAGAATAAAAGAGCCGAGCCTGGAGATGACGTGGAGGTGGACAGAGATGAGGAACTTTGAGGAAAGGAGAAGCAGCAGGACAGGAAGTTCCCAAACTGCTAATACTCAGGGCGAGACGTTCCCAAACTGCTAATACTCAGGGCGGCGCCCCAACTGCTAAAACGGGACGAGAAGATCCCAAACTGCTGATAACCCAAGCCCACAATCCCCCAATCTAAACAGGGCACGGAACAGGGGGACCTGCGGGTCCATTCCCAACTCCCCCTGCGGCAGGAAACCTCCGTCCTCCCACTGACCTGGCCGCTGTGGGCGGGCCACGGAGAGCCAGAGCAGGAAGAGGAGATCCCACTGGCCCCACCGAGTGGCGCTGGGACTCAGCTCCGCCAGGGGTGTCACACACCACCACAACCCGAACCGGCCCGCCCCTGTCAAGGCAGTTCCTGCAGGGCTGGCGCGGAGGAGACAGCACCCTCGGGCAGCTCCGCACCTCTGGGAGGAAACGAGGGGGGCAAGCAGCTGCAGCAGCTTCTCAGGACGATGCTCGCAGGAGGGAGAAGTGCAAGGGAAGCATTCCAGAGACCTGCAGCAGGACAGTGCCCTACTGGGAGCAAGGAGAGACGCACCACCAGGGGCAAGTGTGGTTTCAGAGACTGGGTCTAACTGTGTAGCTTCCTCAAAACAGGGTAAGGGGACATATGGAGGGAGGGAGGGAGGAAGAGAAGGGAAGGAAAGGAGAGGGAGAGGGAAGGGAAGCATGGAGCCAGCAGTAAGCTCCGAGCTCTGGGTATATGGGTATAGTTCAAATACTTAAAAAAAAATTGTTCTTTTGGGCGGAGCGATGGCCCAGCGGTAGGGCGTTTGCCTTGCACGCGGCCGGCCTGTGCCGGCCCAGGTTCAATCCCTGGCATCCCATATGGTCCCCCGAGCACCGCCAGGAGTAATTCCTGAGTGCAGAGCCAGGAGAAACCCCTGAGCATTGCCGGGTGTGACCCAAAAAAAAAAAAATTGTTCTTAAGGGGACCGGAGTGATAGTCCAGTGGGTAGGGTGTTTGCCTTGCACGCAGCTGACCTAGGTTCGATCTCCAACATCCCATATGGTTCCCTGAGCACCGCCAAGAGTAATTCCTGAGTGTAGAGCCGGGAGCAACCCCCTGAGCATTGCCGGTTGTTTACCCCCCAAAAAAAAAAAAGGCAAAAAAAAAATTGTTCTTAAGTTTAAAAATCGTTCAATGAGGGCCAGGAAGGTAGTACAGTGGATAGGGTTGCACTGGGGTTTGACTCAGGTTTGAGCCGCCGTCCCACATGGTCTCATGAGGCTCCAGGTTAACACGGAGACCCCTGGCAATGCAGAGGCGGAACAGTACCACATACCGTGACCCTTGCAAGGAAACACTGACCAGGTTGTCTAAGACTAGCCAGGAGTGGCCCCGAGGTTCCCTGAGCACATCGTAAGTCTCTCCCACCAAAAATTCTTTTGGTTAGGAAAAAAAAATGATGACCAAACATTTTAACAGCTTCCAAATTTCACATCTTAGAGGATTAAAGGAAAAAATGATTAGCAATGTTCTCTCGCTGAGAGAACGAAATCAATATCAAGCATTTGGGGCTTGGGGGGGGGTTATTAATTCCCTCAATTATAGAGAAGCTTATAGCTGTCACCTAAGAGATTATTCATCTTAAATCAGAGGGTCCCCAAATGCAGGGACGCTTAATCCCCTGTAATCTGGCGCATAACAGGAGGGAGAGGGAGAGTTATGTGCAGGGTCTTTTTTTTTCCCAGAGAGTGTGACACAGATTGACAAAAAATATTTTCCCCGTGTTATAGAAATAGAATTTGGGTGAGAAATTCAAGGAGAGGATTGAAAGAAGCAAAAATGCATCTCAGCAGCCTCCACATGGCCAGATCCACCTGTGTCTGCGCCCTCAGGGCAACCTTCAACCCCTGAGGTGAGGGAAGCGGGGACGCTTCAGATTTGGGCTGGTGGGCCAGTCCAGGGAGGACTTTTGAGGACCATGCTCATTCGGCCCCCAGAAACAAACTCAGAAGAGAAATGGGAAAGGAAAGTCGCCCTCACACCCTGAGACCCAAACCCAAAATCTGACCCATCCATTTACCTTTTCATGGTTTTCGATCAAGATTTCCACGACAATGTTCTGGAACTTCAGGTCCATGATGGCGGCGACGGTCTCCTCCTGCGGCCTCATCAGAGTAGGGCCAAACACCACACCCAGGTTGGCCACGGTCATGAGGTTCTGCTTGGAGTGGTTGGAAACGCTGCCAAAGGGGAGCAGAGACAGAGGCTTAAGGGCGAGCGGGAAAGGAGAAATGTGGCGTGTCACTCTCCACACTCTTCCTCTGTGGGCGAGACTGGGGCGGCCCTCGACAGCTGCCTCAGACACTCTCCACACTCTTCCTCTGTGGGCGACTGGGCGGCCCTCATGGCTGCCTCAGACACTCCCACACTCTTCCTGTGGGCGGGACTGGGCGGCCCTCGTGGCTGCCTCAGACACTCTCCACACCTTCCTGTGGCGAGACTGGGGGGCCCTCATGGCTGCCTCAGACACTCTCCACACTCTTCCTCTGTGGGCGACTGGGCGGCCCTCGACAGCTGCCTCAGACACTCTCCACACTCTTCCCTGTGGGCGGGACTGGGCGGCCCTCATGGCTGCCTCAGACACTCTCCACACTCTTCCCTGTGGGAGAGACTGGGCGGCCCTCGACGGCTGCCTCAGACGCTCTCCACACTCTTCCTCTGTGGGCGACTGGGGGGCCCTCGGCGGCTGCCTCAGACACTCTCCACACTCTTCCTCTGTGGGCGAGACTGGGGGGCCCTCGACGGACACTGCCTCAGACACTCTCCACACTCTTCCTGTGGGCGAGACTGGGTGACCCCTCGATGGCTACGCGCAAGTCTGGTCAGGAGGCGGGTGGGTCCCAACACAAACCCTCGGACGGCCCCCCCCCCCCCCCAGGGCCTTCCTCTCAGCTCCTTGCTTCCACTGCTCTACCCACAGAACACTTTTGCCTCCTGGATCATTCCACAGAAGGGCCAGGTGCCTCTCACTGCTCTCCCTCTCCTCAGAACACCTTCCTCCTCTATCAGATCATGACACGGAGGCTTCTATGGCGGCTGGCGGAGAGCTCACAGTTCACAGCTCAGGGGACCCACACTGGCGTCCTTCGTTCGTTCCTGTGTGTGGGTTGTGCTGAACGCCCTTGAGGCCACTTAACGTGGGTCTCAGTTCAGAGGTCTTGCCCTGAAGAAAGACCTTCCACAATGAGCCTCTGCAGACCCTAGCAGCCAACATAAATTCTTTATCCCTTCACCCTTGACTGTTTGTTGGCTTGTTTGTTTTTTTACCTCCTGAAATCATTTTCCAATTTTATGTCTAATCTGTTTACTATCTTTGTCCTCCTAGAGAAGAGACTTCAAATAAGGGGAATTATATCTATCTTTGCTCAACAGTACCACTGAGTTCATCAATCTCTCCGAAGGACACTCAGGAAATGCTGCCGGGAGCAGAGAGCTCCTGGACCTGCTTTGCATGTAGCTGACCCCAGTTCAGACCCTGGCACTGAATATGGTTTACCAGAGCAGAGCCAGAAGTAAGCCCTGAGCACTGTGTGTGGCTGCCCCCAAATAATAAGATACTAAGAAGTTTACGTTTGTTTATTTATTTGCTTTTGGGTCATACCTTGCGGTACTCAGGGGTTACTCATGGCTCTGCACTCAGGAATTACTCCTGGCTCTTGGGACTATATGGGATGTCGGGAATCAAACCCAGGTCAGCTACATGCAAGGCAAATGCCCCACCCCACTTCTGGCCCCAGAAACTTGTGAATGAATTAATGTCCAGACAGGTAGTGGGACCCTTAGCAAGAGTGAAAACCCTCAGGCCGTCAGTTCAGTTCTTTTTTTTGCTAAGTAAAATTCTGAAGCATCACATGCCTTTTGTTTCACTCGCCCCTGAAATTCTAAAACGACAATGCTCTCAGAATGATATGACATTTGAAGGGCTAATTTCTGCCCCGAGTTATCAGATTGTGTTTGCTTTTTTTAAGAGAGGATCGATCCCAGGAAGGAAAGACCTATTGCTGGATTATTGCAGACTTGGACAACATGTTCGAACTCAGAGCTGGGTTGATGTGAAACCAAGCTGAATTTGTTAACAGCCTTATAATCACATTTCCAGAATCTGTGGACAGGGAAATGTGGTCATACGCTCCTCTCTAACTCAGAATCGACCCTGAGCTGTTGGCAGGGACGCAAAGCAAATAATGACAGGACTTCACGAGAGCATCGTGTCTCAACGCTCTTGTCCAAAACACATACAGTGAGTCAAGAGTCCGCCGGAACCCCCAGGTGTGGCCCCTGGAATTGTGTGGCTCACTTGGCTCACTCACACCAGCCACATCACCTGGAAGCACCCGGAGCAGGACACGGCGAGGGAAAACAGAGGATGCTTACTTGTTAAACATTTCAACAAATAACAGACGGCGCTTACTTGGTTAGGTGTTTCACCAAAATGTCCAGCATCTCTTTGTTCTTCTCCGGCAGCTTATGGACCAGGAAATGGATTGCATTCACGCGAGACTCCGGGCTGCCGCTTTCTTGAAAAAGAAAAGGAAGAGCTGGTTAGTTAGTGCAGAGAGGGAGGCCCCACAGGTTCCCTCCAACCCACTGAGACCACAATGCCCGCGCCCCTCTTCCTGTGGACGCTGAATACATTCTGCCACCTTAAAAGGGGAAAAGGAAGAGTTCACCTCTCCATTTCTGGACAGCTCCAGAGGTTAGTTCCACGTGGACGTCCCTGGGCCTTGCCCTGAGCTTATGAACAACACACTACGCCACCATCACCACCGCCACCTTCCCTAACACGCGCACTTCATAGGGCGAGTGAAGGTTTGGCCTCCATTTAAACTTGAGGATATACATTGGGCTGTTTGTAGGGGCCACACCCCGTGGTACTTAGGGTTCACCATAGGCACATGTGGGGGTATGGGAAGTCATATAGGACTTCACATGTTATAACGGAAAGAGAGGGGAGGGGGAACCAGGTAATCTGGTCAACTGATTTATTTAAAAACTTTATTTAAACACTGTGATTTACAAAGCTGTCAACAGTATAGCTGATGGGGCCACAGCGATAGTACAGCGGGTAGGGCATTTGCCTTGCATGAGGCCAACCGGGTTAGATCCTCGGGCATCTCATATGGTCCCCAAGCATGGCCAGGAGTAATTCCTGAGTGCAGAGCCAGGAGTAACCCCTGAGCACTGCCGGTGTGACCCAAAAATTAAAAAAAAAAGAAGTATCACCCATATGTGCACACACAATTTTGGAGAGGGGCCCCTGAGTTCTCTGCAAACCTCTACAGGCAAGAAAGCAGCAAGGTACAGAAACCTGTGGAAACCTCGACCATTCTCAGTGGAGGAGCGGAGAGACCCTCACGCTCGACATCACAGAACAGAGCGCAGCACCCAACAAGCCTTGGAGAGAGTGAAGAAGATTCCATGGCCTGGAGAAGGCAGAGGCCCAGAGCGGGGAGCCAGGGGGCTGCGTTCTGCCCTCAGCACAGCTGAACAAGGAGGGCAGCTCTGCCCCAGCTGGACAGAGCCCAGAAGCTTCACCACGACCTCTGGTTTCCGGCAGCTTTCCCAAGGCGGGATGGATTTTGGCCACCTGCTCCTGCACCACGCTTTGTCCCATGCCTGAACTTCATATGCTGGAGATTAGTGGATCTGTGCCCTGACTCGTCCCCAAGATGTGGGGTGGGGACAGTGGCACCCACGACAGAGTAAATGAAGCTCAAAGTCCATAGTGGGTACACTGGACACATGATCAATCAGGTGACCAATCAGGTGCTGACCAATCAGGTGCTGACCAATCAGGTGCTGACCAATCAGGTAATGACCAATCAGGTAATGACCAATCAGGTGACTGCAGATCCTATTCCAGCTGCAATTCTACTCTGGTGTAAGCAAGTACCCTAAGAAAGAGCCCATTCACTCTCTCCATCCCCTCAAGGAACCATAAACACACATTCAGGGGCAACAGCTATAGGACGGCGTGTACGCACTCGTCTTGCATGCGGCTGACCCAGGTTTAATCCCCAGCACCACTCATGTCCGCGAGCACTACCAGGAATAATTCCCTGAGCACAAGTCAGGAGTAAGCCCTGGCCCTAACACCCTACTCCCCCAAAAAAAAATAAGTAAAATCACAGTCTGCCTCTAGGAATTTGGTCCCCATATTTTTGTTTTGTTTTTTCTGCTTTTTTGGATCACACCTGGCAATGCTCAGGGGTTACTCCTGGCTCTGCACTCAGGAATTACTCCTGGTGGTCCTCGGGGGACCATATGGGATGCCGGGATCGAGCCTGAGTCTGACCGCATGCAAGGAAAACGCCCTACCCACTGGATTATTGCTCCGGCCCTTGGTCCCCACTTGTAAGTTGCCATCCCTAGAAAGCCCTGGTCTGGTGAGCGGAACGGAAGGGAGAATTTCAAACCCTCTGGCTTCAGCTAAGGACGCAGGGTCTTAATAAAACTGACTTGTAATTAAAACCTCAGTCCATAATCACTTTATCTTTCTCCAGTTCTCAGAGGAGTCCAGATGCAAACTGGCACTCTCTCTGCCTTTCCAGGCTCCAGGCGAACAAAGGAAACTGCCCTCGAACCAGAGTTTAATTTCTCTTCCTCTGGCTTTCCAAAAAGGCCACAGGGAAGAAATCAAAGTGACAAAGCGCTTGCTTAAGTCTTTGCCAAGAAAGCTTCCCCAACCCACTTCCTTGATCAAATTCACCCTTTTAAAAAATATATATAATAATCCTTTTCCATATGAAAACAAATGGGAATTGAAGAATGTTTTTGGCTTTTCTAAAAGCTGATTTTCTGCAGTTTGGCTGGGCTCCAGCATGCTTCATTCTGGCACACGTCATCTTTAACTGGCTGTAGCCGAGACCTCACAAGAAGGGGAATGAGGAAAGCTACACTGGGCAGGAGTGAATGGACCCAAAGGGATCATCCTAAATTCTTGAACAGATTAAACTATGGAAAGCTTCTGGGGACACAGACAGACAGACAGACAGACAGACAGACACACACACACACACACACACACACACACATTCTTTAGCGGAAATGAAACTATCAGTGCACCTGTGATTCCCACAAACTCGGCGAACCTGGGGTTCTGAATTTCAAAGCCAAAGACTTTGGGGGTCTCTGTCTTCACTTCAATTGTCCCTGGATTTCAGTGATTAAATAGCATGTGTCAAAGATGAAAACTGAGGCCCAGGACTGAAAAAAGAGAGAGGGAAGGAAGCTTCAAGGAAGATGACGCATGCCAAGGAGAAGCGCAGATTAAAGTTTAACTAACCACAGGCCTTTTTCGCTGACTATTTTAACACAAAACACTGAGTGAAATAGTAAGTGGGTGGGCTTTGAGAATTATCTTAGAATATCCCTCCTGCCTGCAACTTCCATCAAAATACCTTTCCATGAGAGACCATTTCCAGCCTGTTCATCTCTGCAATTTCCAAGTTAGACGGCTCCACGCTCCCAAGGAGGGCAGATCACGCCACTCTTAACGACTCTGCCATCTCCGAAGAGCTGTGTGCATGCTCTGATTCTTCTAGAGAATTACCCCGAGGGCACAGCCTTTGCTCATGCCTCCGACGAGCATTCAGAAGGCCTAAATAAATGTTGGTGTCTGGGGCCTTCTGGAAAGGGGAGCAGGCAGCCTGCCCCCACCCCCATCCTCTGGACGCCCCCACACCCTACACCCTCTAGCATATACCTGGCCCAGCTTCAGGACTGAACTCCGAGAGACAGGCACAAAATCATCCCCAATTCAACAGCTCCTGGAGCGATACCTCCAAGTTTCACAGCACTGACAGCCCCATAAGAGCACAGCAAATTAAATGCGAATGTTGCACAGACACCCACTAAGCAAAGCCTGTGACTCAGAAGGCTCGCTTTGACCACACCATCGTCAGGGGCACAGTGATCACAAAAGGACTTTTACTGATCTACTTTCTGATCATCTCATTTGGTGCTCCGTAGTAACAAGAAAACATAAACTCCATGTGTCTGTGCCTGCTAAGGGATCAAGATTGGGGGTTGAGAGGGAAACTGGGGACAGTGGTGGAGGGAAGGTCACACCGTGGTGGGATTGGTACTGGAACACTGAATGCCTAAAAACAACTGTATGATGAACCACTTTGCAAACCACAGTAATTTAAGTAAAGTTTAAAAAATAAAAAGTTGAGCGATAGTCCAGCGGGTAGGGCGTTTGTCTTGCACGCTGCTGACCCAGGTTCGATCCCCGGCATCCCATATGGTCCCCCCAGCACCAGCAGGAGTGATCACTGAGTGAGGCAGGAGTAACCCCTGAGCATTGCTGGGTGTTACCCAAAAAGCCAAAAATAAAGACATTTTTTTAAAAGCTGAATGTTGAAAATACATTCAACTTTTATGAATACCCCCTTCTTCACCTTAAAAAAATAAAAAGAAATCCAACATCTTCTAAAGTGGCTTCTGTTTTCAACACGGATTGTAATCAGGCTACCTTAAATTTTTTATGTGACAATGTCAGCACGTAGCATGATCAACCATGAAACCCCACAGCGCCTCCGTGTGATACTTACTGGCTGGTACAATGAAATCTCCATGTAACTCATAGGTCATGAGAGGCTCCGGCAGACTCCTGCGAAAGAGACAGCTCAGAATCGCCAACACATCCAGACAAGTCACCACTCTGCATACATTTTTCACTGAAGAAATTAATTATGCCCTGCCTTTCTTCATTTACACGTCAAACTCCCCTGGGGAATACTTTGACATATCAAAAAGAGACATAAATCAAATGAATTATTAAGTGTTTTCTGCAGAGGACACTATCAAAGGATAATCAGTGACAAATTCTGATCAGATCGAAGCTCATATTAAGTCTTGGAAAGTACCTTTACACAAATCTGAGCTAATCTATGAAACTGCCCTCCATAAGATCCTATTTTTTTAAAAATCAACACTCTAATCAAAAGCAAGCCTGTCGTTTTGAAAATCATCTCTAACATATTAATTAACTGTGGTATAGAAAACTCTGAAAGATTACAAAACTTAAATAAAATCCTCCCCCTCACATATCCCTGTTATAAAAATATGAGATTCATCTTTGGCTTACTGCCTATGATTAAAAAAAAGATAACTATGAACAACAGCTTAAAAATATTCCAACCTTAAAAAACAGATTATACAAATGTTAGTTTTATTCTTTGGTCAACAGAATGCTATAGTTTGATGAATTTTTGTACACAGCTTAAGTTTTAAAACACTAAATTTCCAAAGTATGCAATGAATGCTCACACAGACAGGCAGCCATCTGAAATCTGCAGCCTTTCTGGGGGTCATATTAATAACCTTTAAAATATTTAAATCACACAATCCAGAAAATTCGTCTGTAAAATCTTACAAACCACAGATTCACACTCCTTCCCCCTGGAGGAAAAAAAAATCCCTTTAAACATATGCAAAAGTTAAAAAAAAAAAGCCAGGCATAACAGAGGTTATTTCATACGTTGCCTAAAATTCTCTTTAAACTAAATAAACACAAAGGAAGCCAGGGTTGGCGGGACAGCTCTCAGAGCTTAGGGCTGGAATACAGGCATGACATGGGGACGCTCAGGTTCACCCTCAGGATCACAGGGACCCCGAGCCCCGCTGAGTGCAACCTGTGGGCATCCCTGGGCCTCCCTCCTACAGCGTCCCCCAAAGAAAGAGAGCCCAGATTTGCGTTTCAAAAGAGAATATATGAACATCTTTGTAATTGTATATCTCATGGTGGTATAATAAAATATTTTAAAAAATAAAAAAGAGGGGCCGGAGCGATAGCCCAGAGGGTAGGGCGTTTGCCTTGCACGCGGCCGGCCTGTGCTGGCCCGGTTTGATCCCCAGCATCCCATATGGTCCCCTGAGCACCGCCAGGAGTAATTCCTGAGTGCAGAGCCAGGAATAATCCCTGAGCATCGCCAGGTGTGACCCAAAAAAGAAAAATAAATAAATAAATAGAAATAAAAAATAAAAAAGAGAATATACTTTCGATTCTACACAGATGGAATCATAATAAATGCAAACTAATATATTTCAGGCAGCAGCTGCCTAGGAATGAGAAGGGAAGGTGGGAGTGAGGGAATGACCAAGGGGTGGGAGGTCAGTCGGGTGTGAAGTCTGGGCCACACGTAACTCTGGTGACTCCTCACAGAGGACGCCTGTATGGCCGCATCATCAACACACACATTCTGAAGAGGAACGATTTGCTGCCTGTGGCTCACATCTCAACAAACTCTTCCCACACACACACCAAAGGTGGGGAGAGTATAATGGCCACTGTGGACGCGGCAACAGGAACCAGCGGCAGCCTGGGTTCCGGTCTCCCACACTCCCACTGCGAGGCAGAGCTGACAGCCACATCCCAGCGCAAGCCGAGACAAGACAAGGTACAATTCCAGGTCCCCCTGGAGTTCTGTCTCAAAGATCCCAATGGGTGGGGCCCGCGCAACAGCTGACCAGAGTTCCATCCCGGCATCCCACAGGGTCCCCAAGCACAGGCAGGAGTAATTCCTGAGTGCAGAGCCAGAATTAACCCTGATCATCGCGGGGTATGACCTCCCCAAAAACAAAAACAAACAACCCAACATGTAGCCAAGAAGGAACCAGAGAGCCAAAGCGAAAGGAAAAGAGCCGAGAAGGCGCCACCGAAACCAAAAAGTGTTTTTTTCCTCACTCCCCTGAACAAACTCGATCCATAAGGGACAGGGGTGAGCCCAGCAAGCGCAATGCATCATGGAGAGTTTATTCAGTGCCGCCCTTCAGGGAGGCCAACAGCCAAGCGTGCCCCATCCAAACACACATGCCTGGCTCCTCTCTGCTCTCTTTGCTACCTGTGGGCGGCTGGGGGCATTAATCCAATATTTACCCACGCTGACATCTTCACCACCCAAGAGTCCCATTTCAAGTTACAGACCTTAAAAACGTGCCCTAGGCGACATCTGTTTCCTAAAATAAGTCACCAACAGCTACTCCATCCTCTGACCACGGGGACCCGCTGTAAGGACATTTATTTTTTCCCTTCCAGTTTTGAGGTCACACCCAGTGGCGCTCAGGGACGGGAGCTGGCAGGGGTCGGGTACGCCATGTGGTGCGGGAGATGGAACCTGATCAGTCACAGGTAAGGAAACACCTTCACCTGGCTTGTGAAGGTAAGGAAACACCTTCACCTGGCTTGTGGTGCGGGAGATGGAACCTGGTCAGTCACAGGTAAGGAAACACCTTCACCTGGCTTGTGGTGCGGAGATGGAACCTGGTCGTCGCGGTGCGGAAGCCCTTCCCGCCTTGTGGTGCGGGAGATGGAGCCTGGTCAGTCCGGTAGGAAACACCTTCACCTGGCTTGTGGTGCGGGAGATGGAACCTGGTCAGTCGCGGAGTGCGGAAGCACCTTCACCTGGCTTGTGGTGCGGGAGATGGAACCTGGTCAGTCACAGGTAAGGGAAACACCTTCACCTGGCTTGTGGTGCGGGAGATGGAACCTGGTCAGTCACAGGTAAGGAAACACCTTCACCTGGCTTGTGGTGCGGGAGATGGAACCTGGTCAGTCGCAGGTAAGGAAACACCTTCACCTGGCTTGTGTCTCCAGCCTCAACCTTTGCAGGAACAACAGAAAAATCACTCGGTCCCTGCAAATCACCTTCTCTAGGCCAAAACAAGAAAGGGCTCACTACTGGCCCCCTGAATGGCCTCCGTGCCCTCCATGGGTAGCCTCCTTGGAAACAGCTCCAGACCACCACTCCATTACTCTCCGCGCCAAAACGTCCTACTCGGCTATGGCCGCGCCACCAAGGTGCGGATGAAAAGAAAACCTCATTTTCTTCCATTCAGAGTCTCACCAGAAAAAAAAAAAAGTGTCAATGAAGTCCTCATCATAGCATCGTCTTCAGGGGCTAAAAATACCCTGAGAGGCGGAGGAGAACACCTTCCTGGTCGCCCAAAGGCACCCCGCCCCACAATAATCACCTTCGCGCTTGATTTAGTGGAGAACATCGACGCTGTGAGGCGCAAAGGCACATCTGGTTCCAGGGGTGACGCTTGCCTGGAAGCGGATCCGGAGAGAAGTGAGGCAGGGGAGGTCAGAACAGCAGCCCGGGCTCAGGACAGCCGCAGGCAGCTCAGAGGGATCTGAAGCGAAGGTATAGTGGGCAAGGGCCTGCCTTGCACGCGCTCACCCAGGTTTGATCCCGGCTCCATCTAGGGTCCCTTAAGCACAGCCAGGAGTGATCCCTGAGCACAGAACCAGGAGTCAGCTCTGAGCACTGCTGAGATTCACTAGGACAGAGTCACTACTTCTGAAAACAATTGTTTCTGCATAGGGTGAAGAGGTCAATAGAGAACACTTATTGGATGGCGACCACACAGGTTCACTCCGCTTAGCATGGCCCAAAATCCAAAGGGGAGGAAAAAGAGTTAAAGACCCAACAGAACCATAGCTTAAAAATGACATCATGGGGGCTGGAGTAATAATACAGCAGGGAGGCCGTTTGCCTTACATGCAGCCAACCCAGGTTCAATCCCCAGCATCCCATATGGTCCCTCGAGCACTGCTAGGAGTAATTCTTGGATGCAGAGCCAGGAGTAATCCCTGAGCATTGCTGGTCACTTGTCACTTGTCTTCCCATTGTTCATCGATTTGCTCAAGTGGGCACCAGTAACATCTCCATTTGTTGGGAATGAGGCCATTATTGTTACTGTTTTTGGCATATTGAATACACCATGGGTAGCTTGCCAGGCTCTGCCGAGGCTCTGGGTTCATCCCAGAGGGGCCCAGACTTTTTCTATGTCAGATCATCAACTACCCACCATCCAGGGCCCACAGGGCAGAGCCCTGAGTGTAGACAAGCCTGTCTCCTGTCGCCATCTGCCTATGCAGCCAGGCACTGCGGCCACACCTGCAACACCTCGAGGGGCAGAACACCTCGAGGGGCATTGCTGGGTGTGACCCAAAACAAACAAAAATAAAAGCAGAACAAAAAGAAGTTTAAAAGAATGACATCAAGGGGCCAGAGCAGTAGGTTTCAGCAGGGAGGGTGTTTGCTCTGCATGCACCTGACCTGGGTTCGATTCCCGGCATCCTATGTGGTCCCCAAGCACTGCCAAGAGTTAATTTCTGAGTGTACAGCCAGAAGTAATCCCTGAGCATTGCCGGGCTTGCCCAAAAAGACAAAAAATAAATAAATAAAAATAAATTTAAAAAATAAATAAAAATGGCATCATGTGTGAGGCTCTGGAGAGAAGACCTGGTTGGATCCCCAGCAAGTGGTCCCCTGAGGATTGAGGGGCGGCTCCGGTGATCCTTGGCACTACAGGGCCCAGAAGACGCTGTAACATCCTCAGGCACCAGCATGGAACCACTGGCGCAGTGAGCCAGAGAGTGGGGAGAGACCCCAGGCCAAGTTCCCATGGAAGTGCCCCCCAAGAAGAAGTGTGATGGCCACGCTTGTTTCCCATTTGCTTTGTGTTTTCACTCCACAGATTTATTGTTCTCTGTCTAACCAGCATTTCCCCACTGAGTGCCTTTCTTTGTTTCTTGGTTTTGTTTTGTTTGGAGGTCACACCTGGCAATGCTGCCTACATGCGGGCATCTTTCAAAAAGGCAACCAAAGATTAAAGAATTGCTCTAGATATTAAGACATACTAAGAATCATAATGAAGAAGACAACAGGTCTCAGTTCAGAAACAAACAAATGAACTCCCGGCCATGCTCGGGACCAGATGGGACTGAACCCGGTTGGCTGCATACTAGGCAAATGTACTATCGCTCTGGCCCAGTGAGAGCCTCTCATGAAGGATCCCAAGCAACAACTCAAATCTGCTGAGCCCAGTTTTTCTTCCCTAATACTCTCGGAGCTCGACTAAGTGCAGAATCGAGTTTACCTAAGAACCTCACTAGCAATAAGTTCCTCAAGTTTATGCTTTTATCAGCTTTATCATTATCAGCCTTAAAATACCAATGGCTCAAATTTCAATAGAAATATCTTCACTTTATGCAAAAGCATAAAGAGAAGGCAATAACCCCCAGGAAGGCGGCTTCTTGCCCTCTCTGTCTTCATCCTGAGACACACCTTTTCAGCAGACACCAAGATCAGAACTCACGTCTCCTCCGATTCTGTTCAGACTAACAACTATCAACTCACTCATGTTCCCCTACCAGCTCCTTCATTTTCTGGGATACTGTTAAGACAATGCAGAAACAGTCTCTTTTATTTATTTTTTAAATTTTTAGAAGGGCCATCTCCAGGGGAGCTCACAGAGTCCGGAGACTGCCTCCAGGAGATGCTCAGCACAGCCAAGCAACGCTGGGGTCCACAAGGGTCTCCCCAGGTAGGGCCAGCAACAGAACTGAGGCCTAGCACATGCAATACCTGTGCACTAACCCCTGAGCTATCTTCTTGGCCCCAACTTCATTTTTCAATTAGGTTTCATTTAACTCCTTAGATTTAGTTATTAAGTTGCTAGGGTGAGACCCTCCCCCAAACTGCCCATTCTTGCATCTGTTACTGAGCTGCTTACCGCAAATACTGTTTTAGGGCACTTGTTATTGTCTTCACTTCCCAATCTATGGAATTCTCCAGGTCTACCTCATTACATGTCTTCACATCTAGTGGGCAAGAAAGAGAAAAAAAAAGAGTGAAAACAGAAAACATTCCAAGGCCCTTGTGACTAATGTACAGAGCTTTCACATCGCATTTTTAATTCAGAAGTTCTTAATGCAATCTTTTAAAAATAATTTTTTATTCACTCAAGAGGGAGAGAATTTAGGCCACACCCAGTGGTTCTCAGGGCTGACTCTAGCCTCTGGGTTAGGGATCACACCCAGTGATGGTCAGGGCCGACTCCAGTAGTGTCCAGGGTGATGCATTTAGGGTACCAGGGACTGAACCCAGGTCAGCTACAAGCAAGACAAGCACCTGACCCTATTACTACCTCTCCAGTCCAAATTCTATTTTTCAAATGGCCAAACGACAAATAATTCTGTGGTTTTCTATTTAAAAAACATTCTATACAATTTCTCCTAACAAGCATATGCCATAACCTGTTACTGACTATTACTAACAACTCAAGAAAGCTTGTAATGGAGATCAAATGGAAAGGAGGGAAGGGCTGGACTGGGAGGAGGAAAGAGCTGGACACTGAGTCCAGTTCTGGTAACATCACACATGGAATCGTGAAGGGCCACTTTCCTAAGAGGGTGCGATCACGGCCATGCCTCAGAACAATGTCACTTTATGCATCTGTTCACTGCTGTGCCTGGGAAGCAGGCAGAGCCCCGAGAGAAAAAGCACCATCACAGCGACAACAGGCCAATGGTGGCTGGGGGCTGTGGGGTCATTCTGCTCCCACACTTCCATGGCCTGTGCTCAGCACACTGGGTTTCTGGAAATTAGTTCACGTCAAGCAAAGTACAAACAGGTTGACAAAGACAACTGACAAAAGATGGCCTCGTTCACCTGAGCATGTTGTGTGTACACACATACACGTGCACCTCATTCACCTGAGCATGTGTTATGTGTACACACACAAACGTGCTCCCTCGTTCACCTGAGCATGTTATGTGTACGCTCACACGTCACCTTGTTCACCTGAGCATGTGTTATGTGTATGCTCACACACACATCCACAGACACATGTCCACATACACACACACACACAGGTGTGCACATACACTCATCCAGTGCAACATACACACATACTCATCCTAGGTGACACTCACATACGCACACATACAGTCTCCTGGGTGACACACACTCACTCACACACACACACACAATACTCATCCAGGGAGAGACTTAGCAGTCACCTCTGGGAACACACGCTCACATCCACTCTAAATTCAAATGCCTTCCTCTGTCCTCAAATACATGGCAATGGCTGCTCCTTCCAAGTGCCCCTGCGAATAGCTCTACAGGAAATGAGGGGGGAAGGAGAGAGAGAGGGGTTGGGGAGGGCAGGGAAGGAAGGAAGAATGGAGGGGGCAGAGAGAGAGAGAGAGAGAGAGAGAGAGAGAGAGACAGAGAATAGGAGAGAGAGGGCTGGGAGAACATTCCCCCGGAGAGAGGCCATAAGGGGGGTTGAAAGCAGAGGCCAGTGGAAAGTCAGTCCTCGGGCCGCACCTCTCGCCAGGTGGGAACACCGGCCACCACACCAGGAGCAGGTGCTCGGAGCCAGCAGACCTGGCCTCCAAGTCCTCCGCCACCCTGAGCCCTGCACGAGTCCACTCCAAACCCATCTTGACTTCAAACCTTCACCTGCCCCATGGAAAGAGCCAAAATGCTCTGAAGCATCCAAGCAAACCGGAGTGGAGAAATGGACCACTGGAGCCAGCAACAGCCTTGACCGAGTCCCGGCAACAAGCATCGGCCGTGGGCAGCAGGGCTGACCCACAGCGGGGCAGAGCAAGGGGGGTTCACGGGCCACCATACAGGCCAGCCTGGGTCGCTGCACCTCCAGCACACAGGAAACAGGTCCCGAGATTTTATTTTTCCCTCATTCTAGGCTGGTGTTCCAACCAAGACCCCTTCCAAACATTTAATTTTAAAACAAGGTAGTTGCCACATTTTGTTGTCCTTTTCCACTGGCAGCTGGCCACTGTGTGACCGTGCCTGGATGGCACAAACCAGGGCAGCCTCTGTGAAGGGGGGTGCATGGGCAGGCGGGAGCACCCATGCCGCTTGCAGACCTGCAGGCATGAGCCCAACGCTCCTCTCCCACTCTGGGGAGACCGAGTCCTGCCGGAAGTGCTGGGAGTTTCCCGCCACAGCACGCGGGGCCAATTGCTCCGTGTGGCGGCTTTTAAAGCCCTTCCACAGCTCTTGATTACAGCAACTGACAGCAAGGAGCAATAAACTACGACAATGGCAATTGACACTGATTACATTTTGATCAGTTCCTCTGATTCCCAGCCCATTTGTTACTCAGCTTGTCAGACAAGCCACAGACACACTCCAGAAATCAAATTAAGCCCCCTGATTAAAGGTGCAATCCTTTATCACCAGGACTAAATAATTCTGCAAGAAAGACTTTTGCCAACCAATTACTCCAGTAACTGAATATTCTCTCTCTCATTAAATCAATTATTTAAATCTCATTTTACATACAAGTCAGATAACATTTTCAATCAACTTGCTACCCAGAGAGAGGGAGGGAGGGAGGAGAGAGAGAGAGAGAGAGAGAGAGAGAGAGAGAGAGAGAGAGAGATCACCATTTTATAATCCAGGAGGCTTCTAAAGGAAATCTTTTATTTTCATCTTTCTACCAAATTATCAGTCTATATTTTGCGAATTATATCTTTCCATGGAAAAATAAGCCATCCTTTGAATTCATGGAATAAAAAGTAGCTGTCACATCAGAAGCCAATGACTGCATGGGGTCTACGCTACTACTCCTCTGTTAAATTTGCTGTTTCCAAATAACTCAATCATCCCTCACGGCTCCTCCTGATCCTCTGGGTACCCTGGGACAAGGGAAATTTGTCAGGAACTTATTTGGGATCCAAACTTTTAAATATCTTAAAATTTTGAATCAGAATATAAAAAATAGAAACCAAATATAATTATGAATCAAAATAGGCACAAGTGCAAATAGAAGATTTTCTACTTGTTATCCTTATACTTTTTTTTCTTTTTGGATCACACCCAGCGACACTCAGGGTTACTCCTGGATCTTTGCTCAGGAATTACTCCTGGCGGTGCTCGGGGACCATATGGGATGCTGGGGATCGAACCTGGGTCGGCTGTGTGCAAGACAAACGCCTCCACGCTGTGCTATCGCTCTGGCCTGACTTCCTCTAGACTCTCCTCCCTTGGCAAGGGGTGGGGAGGGGAGAAAGGAGAGACAGAGAGAGATCAGAGACAGAGACTGAGAGAGCGAAGCGAGGAGAGAGAGAAAGAGACAGAGAGAAAAGAGAGACAGAGAGGAGAGATGAGAAGAGGGGAGAGAGGGAGAGAGGAGAGAGAGAGAGAGAAGTAGGGAGAGGAGAGGTGAAAGAGAGAGCAGAGAAAAAGAGGCGAGAGACAGGAGAGAGAAAAAGATGAGAGAGAGAGGAGAGAGAGAGAGAAGAGAGAGAAGAGAGAGAGAGGGAGGAGGAGGGAGGGGAGGAGAGGGGAGGGGAGGGAAGGAGAGGGGGAGGGAGAGGGGAGGGGAGGGAGAGGAGGAGGAGAGGAGGAGGGAGGAGAGGGAGGGAGGGGAGGGGGAGGCGGGGAGGGAAGGGAGAGGAGAGGAGAGGGAGAGGAAAGGAGAGGAGGGAGGGAGGGGAGGAGGGAGGGAGGGAGAGGAGGGGAGAGGAGAGGAGAGGAGAGGGAGGAGGGAGGAGGGGAGGAGAGGGGAGGGGGGAGAGGAGAGGGAGGGGAGGGGAGGAGAGGAGAGGGAGAGGAGGGGAGGAGGAAGGGAGAGGAGGGGGGAGAGGAGAGGGAGAGGAGGGGAGGGGGAGGGGAGAGGAGAGGAGAGGAGGGGAGGAGGGAGAGGAGGGGAGAGGGGAGAGGGGAGGAGGGAGGGGAGGGGAGAGGAGAGGAGAGGGAGGGGGGGAGGGGAGAGGAGAGGAGGGAGGGGAGAGGAGAAGAGAGGAGAGGAGAGGAGGGGAGGGGAGGGGGGGAGGGGAGAGGAGAGGAGGGGAGAAGAGAGGAAGAGGAGGAGAGACAAAGACAGGAGAGAGACGAGAGAGGAGAGGTGAGGAGGGGAGAAAGAGAGACAGAGGAAAGAGGCGAGAGGCGGAGAGGCGGAGGGGGGGCTCTGCAGGAGCAGATACCGCTCTATTCTCTCTGTCTAACTGCTCAGGGAGAGAAGCTGGGTGCACCATCCCAAGTGGGCTCCCCAAGGAGAGCCCCATCAAGCTGCTGAAGACAAACATCAACAATAACGCATGGAGAATGATGAGAAAAGAGGCATACCCATCAACATACTGAGAAGTCTCTGGACCTTTGAACTCACCCCCACAACTCTGTACAGTCCTTGGTCGTTTATACCTATGGGAAGAGACAAGACGTTAGGGAGGGCCGGGCCAGCGCTTCTCACAGTTGCGCCCAGAGTTCCGCCCTCCTGCAGCCTCTCGAGGAGCAGGAACGGCGGGCACCAAAGCAAGCATTCACACCGACTTGCTCCAGCAGCCTGATATTCATAAACCTCCAACAGAAAAGTCATCTGAAATGTGGGCACGGTGCCAAGTCCTGTTCAGCTGGTAACGTCGCTGGCATTGGTGACGACGGCCGAGGCTGCCCTCAAACGCGCCAGTGGAACTCACAAGTGCTTGTGACCTTCAGGCCTGCTGTTTGCGCGACTTTCTTCTTGAAAGGTCTGAACTCTTTTAAAGGCAATGTAAAGTGTTGTTACCCCACCATCTGAAAATTAAAGAAGTTATTTGGATATTTTTATTTGGATTTTTTTTTTTAGACTGTCACTGAGATTCATTTGAAACAGAGAAGTTTTGGGAAGGGCTGCTCCGGGCACTGTCCAGGGAGGGACAGAGACAGAAGAATCTCCTGGCGCTGCATTCTCGCGCTTGTAGGGTCCTGAAAACAAAGCGAGCCTTGAGCAGGAAGGCCAAAAACAAAGGGAAGAGGTTTTACTGTCCAACATCACACAGGCACGGACGGACGATGTGGTCTGAATGACAGAGACCAGCCACTAACAGGCCTTTGGGTGACAATCAAGAAACACGGGGTCCCGTTCACATTAAAGTCGTGTTAAGAGACCTGCTGGAGGGAAGGAAAGTGACCGCTGTCCATCTGCAGGGACAAGGGCTGGGGGAATCACAGCAAAATCCTGGTTGTCCCCGAGCTTGAACCAAAGGTCAGGAGGGTCACCGGGCCTCTCCTTTCTCTCTCTGCTCAAGAAAAAGTTCACAACAGAAAAAAGAAAAGACTTGCCCCGAACACGCCTTTATCGTCTTTAGTTCACGCAGGAGCGCCAGAGGTGTGCGCTGGGGTGTTTATTTCCTGCAGGAACAATGTGACAGCTGGCAAAGACCTGGAGGGCACGAAGAGATGCCTCTAATCCCCAGATTTCCAAAACAAAACAACAAGGTCACTGCAGAGTCCAGGGGCTCTGCCCCCTGCAGGAAGAACGAAGACAAGACAGGGTACTGAGTAGATGTCCAGCGTGGACGCTCGCTGCAGCCGCGAGGCTCACCTGCACCCACGAGGCTCACCTGCACCCACGCATAGAGACAGGCAAGGAGAAAGTCCTAACCCCTGACCCTCTCCACCTACTGGACAGCCTAGCACATGCCCCACAGGGCTCCTGCAATTCCTCACCAAAAATGAGAAGTGCTTTTCCTCCTTAAGGGAGTCTAAATAAACCTGCAACCAAAGCGTAGGCGCTTGTTTCTGCTCCTCGTTACAGTTCTGACAGCCTCTGGAGAGGGCGCCGCATACACTGTGGAGCTGTGACTCTGAAAGGTACTAAGAGAATAACTACGGCTGTTGAGAGGCTCAGCCCAGTCACTAAGCCCGATCCTAGCAAGAGGTTTGTCAATCCTGCAAAGCTTTCTCCGAGTTTCTCCCTCTGGGCCCACGGGCTCACTGCTCCTTTGCTCCAGGGCGATACCCAGCTATGGGCAGGCTCACTTCCACCTCTGCACTGAAGGACCACTCCGGGCAGCGCCCCTAGGACCACGGGTAGTGCCAGGGAAGACTTTCTCAGACGCAGTTTCATAAACAAAAGCAGCGTACAAATTGCATTTTACATGGTGACTTTTTTAAAGTATGTAAAAGAAGTCTCTAAGCCAAATGTGTCTCGTTCTGTTTGCATCATTTCCAGCGCCCTGAAAATCCAGGTGCCTGCTTCAGAGTCCCAGGAAAAGCCTGGCTGTGGGAGGCCACTCCCTTCCAGCATGGGGAGCTATATCCTAGCAGCTGGAAGGGGAGCTGGAAAGGAGCTATATCCAGCAGATTATGTCGCTCTCTCCAAGCTCTGCAATTCTGAGTGTGTAGCATGTGGATTTCCCTGTCTCCAAACATTGCTTGTAATTCAAGAAGGGGGAAAATTTGCTGGCAATACAGTGTGACAGGGAGACACTTGTCTCACATCCTGCCAGCCCCTGGTTCGAAAACCTGGCACCAAACAGGGTTCCCAGCACCACCAAGGGTGGCTCCTGAACACCACAGGGTGTGTTCCAAAAGCCATCCCCCCCCCCCAGATCACTGTCTTCCCATTCATCTTCGATTTGCTCGAGCGGGCACCAGTAACATCTCCATATGTCTTGTCTCATGCAAGTAGAGCCCAAGGGCACCTGCTTGCTCCAGGAACATAAAGAGCCTCAAAGCATTCCATCAGGTCATGGGAATGAGGTCTATAATTGTTACTGGTATCTAGCATATCAAATACGACACGGGTAGCTTGCCAGGCTCTGCCGTGCGGGTAGCATTCTCTTGTAGTCATCTCAAATCCAGCATTTATTGATGAACTGCAGGCCGCGCACGAGCCGGGCTAGCGATAGGCTGGTCTGCTGGGTGGAGTTCTGATGAGGAGGAAGTCCGGATGTGGAAAATGGAGGTCCTCATGGAGTGGGGAGTCGTCTGGCTTGTTGTGAGGCTCTGCTGGGGTGGCGGGCCAGGGCTAGAACCTGCCATCCCTCCCGGGCACCTCATGAGCGGCTGGGCACAGTGAGAGCTGGTAGCAGCTCTGCCCCATGTCTGTCTCTGGATCCAGAGACAGACATCCCCCAGATACATGCTAACAATTCAGGAGATATAAAAAAAAATTAATAAAAACAAGGGCAAATGGTGTTACTTGGAAGCGGATAGGAAAGCATAAATACATCCCGTAATATACAATCGCCGGGGAGGAAGGGAGAAAGATGAGATGGAAAGAAATAAAGAACCGCCGGAGGGGGCTGGGGGGGGGGGGGGGGGGGCGTGGTGGTGGGGAGATGGGCACTGGTGGCGGGATGGGTGCTCTCCTTGTGGCCAAAACCCTTGAACTTATTGTATATCTTGAGTTGTTAAAATTAAAAAATAAAAATAAAAAGAAAAAAATACAATCGCCTGGGACACCTGGCATTGCCAAGGTGGCATTTTAAACTCTAAATACCCAAGCAAAGGAATGGCCTCCTGAGAGCTGACTGGGTCCCTGGCTAAGCCATCCCAGAAAGGAGCAACAGCAGAGCGGTGACGCAGCATTTTCTCCACCGTGGACAGCAGGTGAGATGAGATTCTAAAGACCAGGCAACACAACTGAGACGGAGAAGCCTGAGCCTCAGCACTAAAACAGTTCAGGCAACGCTGGAAGGAGGCTTGGAAGACAATTGATGCATGTCCTCTAAGCTCCCCAACCCCCAAATCAACCTGTTCTTTATTCTTCAGACAGGTGGGGCTCAAGGCTTCCCAGAGTGGGCTACTGAGGCCCCCAGGGAGGCGCTGGAACTGTGGGGAAGGGTTTGTGGCCTCGGGTGCCAATGTGGGCATGCTTTTCTACTTGTTCCCGTAACGAAGGTACTGAGGGAGCTCAAAGGCACGTGGTACCAGGGATCAGGCCCAGGCCCCCAACATGCATTTAACCAACTGAGCTCTGTCTACCCTATATATTAGGAGTTGTTTGTGGACGGTGGGGGCACACCCGGCTGTGTTCAGGACTTATTCCTGGATCTAGGCTCAGGGATCACTCGCCGTGGGGCTCATGGAGCCAAGTGTGGTGCTGGGGAACCAGACGGGGTCAGCTGCACGCTTAGCAAACGGGCAAATGCCCTTCTACTGTGTTCTCTCCAGTCCCCAAGCAGCACACGTAAATGATGGGGAGATGCTAGGGAAAAATGAACACTGGTTGCTTTAAAGAAACCACAGACAGGAGTTTTCAGACAGCAATATTTAAGTTCAATCTTCAAAAGCAAGTCTGTGGGCCAGAAAGATAGTACAGGGTATCTACGGAGCTTGTCCTGCATGCAGCCACCCCGTCTGGATCCCCAGGACTATACAGTTTCCCCGGAGCAAAGCCAGGAGTGATCCCAAGGCAGGAGCAAGCCCTGAGCACAGAGCCAGGAATATCCCCTAAGGCCCACCCAGCATGGTCCAAGCATCCCTCCACCCCCCCCCACCCCAAAATTCTTCAATCTTCTACTCAATCCTCTGGGTCCACAGGGCTCATGAAGGGCACAGGGGCCCTAAGTGCCATTCACGAATGTCCCCTCCATGTTTTCCAGGGTCCTGGTTAGGAAATCCACCTGGACTCTTCGGGGTGGGGTGGGACCTTCTGGCTGTTTCTGACGCGCCGCCGTGAGCAAAGTTAAGTCCATGCAGCCCCAGAGCACCCGGTCCTGAGCCCTCGGGAGGCATTTCCTCTGCAGTACACAGCAACCCGACATCTCCAGTCATGAAGAGAAGCAACAGGCCCTGTGAGGCCAGGACTGGAGAGAGGCAAAGCTCTCCCTGCAGCGAGGAACCGGGGCCAGGCTGCGGCTGCGAGTTTCTCGCTGCAAGAGCACAAACTTTCTATATCCTCAATAACAATAATTACTATGATTATTACGTCACTCCATAAAGATTGACAGCTTTGATTGTTGATTTGGGGGAAATCGCTGAGAGCCGTGTTCCTTGAAGGGGTTTCTGATGTAGGATTAAAGCCTCAGAGATTCCACAAAGCTCCCCCACCATTTTTAACGTCATGATCCCACCGCTGCCACTTTGAACTATTTTCAGCCTGCTCCTTAAAGCAAAAGGCCTGGGGCGGAGCGATAGTCCAGCGGGTAGGGCGTTTGCCTTGCACGTGGCCAGCCTGTGCCGGCCCGGGTTCCATCCCCGCATCCCATATGGTCCCTCGAGCACTGCCAGGAGTAATTCCTGAGTGCAGAGCCAGGAGTAACCCCTGAGCATTGCGGGTGTGACCCAAAAAAGGCAAAAAAAACAAAAAGCAAAAGGCATCTTTCGTTAGAAGCCCTTTTAAGAGCAAAAGGTTTTTTAAGTTGCTTTTTTGTTGCAGTAAAGCATTTTTAATAGGAAAAAAATTAGAATTGAGGAAAAAAAAACACTATTTTCTTAAAATGTACAGACTTGTTACTGTTTAAAAACATCTGAGAGGCTGGGCCAGAAAGAGTACAGCGGGCAGGGGCGCTTGTCTTACACGCAGTCAATCCGAGTTCAATCCCTGGCACCACAAATAGTTGGTCGCTTGAGCCCCTGCCATGAGTGATCCCTGAGCACTGCCAGATAAAACAAACAGTAACACAAAAACCCAAAAGGAGACCAGAAGGTTAGCACACAGACTAAGGCACTTTCCTTGCATGTGACAAGCCCTGGCTTCAGCCCTTGGTACCTCATGGTCTCCCTGACGCACTGTCAGAAGGTCGCAGCACCCACTGGGATGTTGGAGGGCCCTGCACTGTGGGACCAAGCCACCCCTACACCCTCAGGGACCCTACACCTCAGGGTCACAGTGAACTACAGCCTGACTGGCTGAGAACATCCAGGACAGTGGGATGTAACCCCTCTCCCAAAACGAAAAGTATCCAAGAATTCTTCTATTCATAAGAAGACAATTATTCCATTCAATGGCACACCCCTCCACAGAAGTACACAGGCCCATCAGAGGGCTTTCCACGAGCTTCCCGCCTGTCCCCGGAGAAGGGTGCAGAAAACACCTGGAGCTGAAGGCAGTGTGTCTCAGTAAGGGTTTTCATCCACACCACTCCAGGCCCGTTCAGGAGCTCAGAAAGGAAAATATGAATGATGAGGTCAAAGACATGGACATCGCAGCATTATCTCCCCCTAAACTCTGCACACTTGAGAAGCATGAGGAAATGAAGAAATCTGTCGGTTTAACTTCACGGCTGGTTGAAATGAATGAAAACCGGTTGAGCCTGCCTGGTCCCTGGACAGAGAGAGGGAGGAAGAGGAGCTGTCAGCAGCTTGGGGTGTGAGTATCGTCGTGAGCCATGATTTTATTATTATCCCAAATCATAAAGCAGCTCGCAGTCATCTGCTTCGCTTCACGGGTGGCCGTCCTGGTTCTCGCAGACAGACTCTGCTGACAGTGTGTGTGTAGTTATTTGAAAATAATAATAATAATCCCGATTCTCAAACTGTCTGCTGGCCCGCCCAAAGCAGGACGGGGAAGACAATGAGTGAGCGTGGACCCAATGCTCGATTTGTCTAAATTCACTGCGTCTCCAGACAAAGAAAACTCTGACCATCAGAAAGACACACTATTCTGGGAGTTTAACACAGGGTTTTTGGCAGATGGCAAGTGGCATTATCTTCTCTTGGGTAGGTTAGTTGAGCTAGAAGTTCATTTTCCTTGAACGTAAAGCAAAAACACTCCAAATACTGATCAAAGGGTAAATAGGTGGCAGCAAACTCACACAAATAAATAATACGAGGAAATGAGTTAAGAACAAACCCAATAAGATGGATCTTAAAATCAATTTCTTGTGATAGAAGTCCAATACCAGACTATACATTGTCTGTATTCCACTTACCTAAAATGCTTTACCAAAACAATAAAAGGGAGCTGGTGGTTCCCAAGGGGCAATGAGGAAGTATGGTTTGATTGCAAAGAGGATTATTCCTTTACAGGAATGAGGAGATTGGGAGAACTCCGCCATGACTATGGTGGTGGATTACAAAACCACTTACATTGGTCAAAATACATCCACGTGAGACGTGAGTCAACGAAGAGCTTTAATTAACGGAGGCCGACAGGACAACAGAAAATGAGGCTATTTTAACCATGAATAAAAAAGCGGTGAGTACTGGTAACCTAACACAACTCCCAGTTTGCTTTTCAGCAACGACTTCCTGTGTCAGTCCCGAGAGAAAACCAGCCAATCGGAAAGGGAAGACTCCACTTTCAGAGTAGATGAAAAAGTGCATCTCTGGCACCAACTCTGCGTGTGTTGCATTATTTCATTTCACCTG